>OU898277.1:134034981-134442481 GCA_918026665.1 Diabrotica balteata
TTACTACAGATACCAGAAATCGGCCTGAGTGGACTATTATCTTTTAAAAGAGTGGTTCCAAAATGAATTCGTTCCGACTGTTTGTTAATTTTTAAAAACAAAAATCTGCCTCAAAAAGTAGTTTTGCTTTTTGACAATGCACCGTTGCATCCAGGTGAAAATATTCTGATTTCTGGAGAAATAAAATCGCTATTCTTACCACCGAACGTGACTCCACTAATTCAACTTATGGATCAAGGAGTAATTGAATGTTTTAAAAAATATATCGGAGGAAATTCGTTAAATCCATTTTGGAACAGAAGGAACTGATCTGATACAGGCACTAAAAAAAATTACGATCAAAAATGTAATTTATACAGTAGCTTCAGTATGGAACGAAATTTCTACTGAACAAGGAAAAAATCCTGGCTCAAACTTTGGCCGATCATCATGAACATCACTGAAACTGAGAACAACGTAGAAGATCTTACAACATTGAAAATTGCCACATTACAAATTATAGACCGAGCGATAAAAACTAGTAACTTTGAGGAATGGCTGGCAAATATTGACGAAAATTACCATGATTTTGAGGAATTAAATTATGAGGAAATAATACCTGCCGTTTCCACAACAGTAGAAAATGAGGAGGAACCTGCAGAAAGTCTAAAATTCACTCATGCAAAGGAAGCCTTCAAAATTGCTTTAAGACATGATACTATAAGAGACGATGAAGTTCATGATGATTGCAAATCTAGAGGTATTTTGTTGCTTAAAGGATGGCGACATAAAGCAACAAGATCACGAGAAACCCGTCTACGGCAAAAAATACACAGTTTTTAAAGATTGCTCTTCTCTTTTTTTATATACAATTTGTAGTTATTTTTTTGAATGACACACTTTGGCCATTCCACCTCACCTAATGATCCTATTGAGGTGGGATTAGATACTTAGGTTTTACTGTACATATGTTTACCTCTACAAAACGATTTTGAATTTCATGACTGTTGCCAAACCATTTCTTTATTACTTTGACGGCAATTTTGTCGGTTGATATCAGCTCCATACTCTCGTCCTGTGATGAGGTATTAGCAACAAAGCCCAACATCGAAATATTCAGATGCGGCACTTGATTAAGTTTTGCTGCATTCACTATGATAAGGGGTGGAGATGATTTATTTGATTTAAGCATTTTTATACTTTGATAGTACTTAATGGTACTTAACTGTATTATTAAAATGATTGATTTTTGTTCTGTCAATAAATATAAATGTTGATTCGTTAGTTATAGTAATCGCTGATATTCTTTTGCTGCAATGCAATTCGTCAGTATATTTTTGTGGTATCCATAATAAAAATTCTAAGTTAACCGCTTCTAAATAAATATCATGTCTAGTAGGTACTACCTACTTATTAAATAATATATATTTTATACCAATAATTTGTAATTAATTATCTATTAAAAAATATGGAAACATAATGTCAAATGACTTTATCCGTATATTCTCACCAATAGTGAAAATTGTATTTCTACGTCTTGTTGTTCATATTGAACGTCTCTAATTATTTAGTTTTAAATATTTATTATACCTATTCCACAATAATGAAAAGACTGACACATTAAATTAAAAACATATTAAAATCCAACAAAATAAAATATCTAAAGTTTCAAAAAACTTTCTTTCATAAATTAAAATTACATGTTAAAATTTAATATCACAGAGTACCTACATCATCGAGCAAAAAGATAATTATTGCAACATTATCTTTTGCTCGATGACCTACATTAATATGGCCTTGTTCCTGTTGGAATATATTACTACTTTTAGACTAAATCTGCTGTATATGAAGTTCCAGAATATTTATTTATATGTAGGTATAATCTTGTTGTATCCTATTTATATCTATGAAAACGTAATTATATAAGAAGATATTTTACTAGTTAACTTTTCTACGTTGCGTAATTTGTCGCATTTATTCCATATTTGCTCGAATTCTAAATGCTAGCTAAATTTTTTGCCACAGAAAAATTTAAATAATTCCAAATTATAATAGGTTACCATAGGATTTAAATAAAGCGCCTAGAGATATACAACCAATTTTACCCATTTCCTCTAGTTGTATTTTTCTAACCTAACTTTTCTAGTTGTTTATTTTTTTATTGTTTACAGTTTTAAGTTTATTGTTAAACAAATAATTTTGACCGCTAATATTTTAAAATATTATTTATTGTACAATTAGTAACAGAATAGCACATCGAAAGGATTATTCTACTTCTTTTTTAGTGGACAATTTTTCCTTTAGCCTTGGCAAGACTCGGAAAATCTCGCGGGTTCGGAAAATTTCGATTCTATTTTAATTTTCATTTTATTTATATATAAATAACACTGATTGATACTCTCCCTGATTCATTAATAACCTATTCCAAGCACGTTTTTTTATATACACAAAAGTAGAAAGACATCACTTTCAGTAATGCCGAAAATTTGAATAATCCCGGAAAATCCTTGTATTTGTCAAAGGGTTGGCAGGAGCTGGGTTAAAAATACCTTTTGACAGTTGACACACATTTTCTTGTGATAAATCAATATATTATCTCGGCGAAATCCCGATGGTTTTTAGAAATAGTTTTAGATTTTTAGGGTGAGTAGATGTATTTGTTGACAAAGTGAAAATGAAATGGGGGCCCCACACTTGGATTTGTCAAAGCTGTCTCGTGCTTTTGGCCTTGTGGGGTGTTTGTTGCGAATTAGGTAACCCTTACCAAATATTAGGGGTGTCAAGAACAGCCTCTCAGCTGGATATAAGAAAGGCCTACAAACAGCTTGTTAAAGAATGGTAAGTAACTTCTTAGCTTGTAAATATTTATTATTAAAGGAGATTTAAACCTGTGCTGGCACACATTTTAAACTACCTTTTTGCAAATTATCATAATTAATACTAAGTATATTCTTAATATTGGAAATTATACATATTTTTTTATTTGCACTTATGCAAAAAATTAAAATAAATATATTAAGTGATGTATTTTTGCCTTTATAACCTTATTACTGAATTAAACAGATAATAATGTACTTTCCAGAAAATGAACCATTATGTATAATTATTATTATAATAGCAAGGCATCAGTCCCTGCCAGATTACTGATTATTTTCTATGTAAGGTTTATAATTAAGGTTTATAAGGACATAATGATCATCTTTTTCAGTGGATGAATTTTTGTAAAAATCAATTATTAAAACACTATTATATAGTATATATATTATTTTAAAAGGAGCTTGTGTTATTTATTCATGTATGATTTTTACAAGCAGGGAAAAGCTAAAACATATAAGATTTGTAATTATAGTTTTTTTTAAGATGTTTTAAAAATATATTTTTTGAATAAGGTCTGCTTGCAATTATGCTAATTTCAGTACTAATAATATTAGTTAGTTGTGTGAGTCAATTTAGTATGAAACATTTTTTATTAACATTTGATTGCTCCTATACTCCTGCAGATACTTTGATTAAACATACCAATAATTTAATTTTTATTTTTCATGCCTGTGTTTTTAAAAGTAGATATCAATACTTTTGATGACTTATTTAATACATCTTGCACTTTCAAACATACTTAATTAAAATTTTTACTGGGTCATCAAAAGTTAACTGGTATTAGTCAACTCTGATTCCCTTGATATATATCTTTTTATTATGCCTTCATACACACCTTACTCTAAATCAGGGGCAGACTAAGACATAGGCAACCTAGGTACATGTCTAGGGCCTGTAATTTTTGGGGCCCGAAAATTAGATATTCAATTTTTTAACTTCTATAATAATTATTTTTTATTTTTATTGAATAGAAAAATGTGATATTCATAACTATTGCTGAAACATATCCAGATTATACCTAATTGTTAATTGATAAACTCAACAAATGTTTCCATGCTTATGCAACAGTATTATTAAAAAAATTGCCATAATCTATTTGATGCAACGCAATGTCAAAACAAATCACAAGAAAATTAACTATTGTCTCCTTCTTCAGGACAGTTAAAGGCTTGGACACACCTATCATGCAGCCTTCCAATCATCTCATGTCCAAATATTAGTTTTCCTCAAACAAACATGAAAAACTGTTAACAAGGTTGAAAGCTACCAGTTTCCATAAAAAACTTGGTACATTTGACTATGTACTGTTTATATACATATTATATCGAAAAAGATTTAAGAGAGAATAAATACTTAAAACAAGACTCTTCAACAAAAAGATGAATTCCATACATTAATACAGCAGTTTTAATGTATGATTCATTGATAGATTTCATAGAAACTGTTCATCATCATCATAAGTGGCTCAACAATCTGTTGTGGATCGTGGCCTGCTCACAAAGGAGTCGCCGCTCCTGTCGATTCCTGGCAACTTCCCTCCATCTTCTAACACTTAGAATCTGTTGGTCTTCTCCCACATTATAAATCCATATCATTTGTGGCCGTCCTCTGCTTCCTATGCCCTCTGGTTTTGAAAAATGTTAATCTCTTCATGTATTCGTGATCTGACATCCTAGCCATCTCCAGCCCATCTAAGTCTCTACACTTTAACGAATTTCACAATATCTGGATCGGTGTATAACTGATATAGTTCTAAGTTGTACCTTCAATGTCTTTTTCCATTTTCATTTACGGCCCCAATAATCTTTCTCTCAAAAATATCCAAAAAGAATATCATTTTGAGATAAGGTCTATATTTCAGCACCATATATCAAAAACGCTCTTATTAAGGTCTTGTATATATTGAGCTTTACTGCAGGTTTTATATTTTTAATTTTAAATGTTTCTGGAGATCGTGAACGAATTTCGCAATATCTGGATCAGTGTATAACTGATATAGTTCAAAGTTGTATATTCGATACCATAGCCCATTTTCATTTACGGCTTCAAAAATCTTTCTAAGAATTTTACTCTCAAAAATACCAAGAACACGTTCATTATTTTGAAATAAGGTCTACATTTCAGTCCCATATATCAAAACAGGTCTTATTAAGGTATTTTATATATTAAGCTTTACTGCACATTTTATATTTTTATTTTTTAAATGTTTCTGGATACCATGAACAGTTGTGTTTACTATTGCTATGCGTTCTTTTTATTGTCATGTTTGTTGCGTTTACAAGATATGTGAATTCTTTGACTTCTCAAAGATATGGTTGTTAATTTGAATTCTCTGTTGGATATTTCGGTGGTTTTTAGAAACCAACATATATTTGGGTTTTTCCTCGTTTACCACAAGTCCTAATTCACTTGTCGCATCCGCAAACCTTTAAAACACTGCATCATGTCTCTCATACTTCTGCCACTATAATTATATCGTGAGCGAATGCGAGAATTTGCGTCGATTTTTTAAAAATAGTTCCATTTATTCTAATATTTAATAGTCTGATTAACTTTTCCAAGGTAATATTAAAGAGGAGATACACCAGTGCGTCCCCTGTCTTAGACCATTATTAATGTCAAAGAACGTAGAGTTTTCTACTTCAATTCTAACGCATGAGTTTACGTTTTGCATTGTTAGTTGGGTCAACTTACCTAACTTATGTGGGATCTCATTACATTATATAACGCAGTTCCTTTTACACCGTCATAAGTTGCTTTGAAGTCGATGAAGAGATGGGGTGTATCTAAGTTATATTCATGTGACTTATCAAGAATCTGCTCATGTGCTTAAATTTGATGCAGTATTTATCTATTTAATTTGACTTTCCAGCAGTAAATCTGCAATGATATTGACCAACAATATCATTTGTAAAATGTTTTAAGTCTTTTAAACAATACATTGTCGAAGATTTTATATGCAGCTGATAGAAACTGTTAGAGATGATATTAATAATTTAGGAGAAGAAGCACAAAAAGTTGAAGATATTGCATATACTGATAAAAAACAGCAGAAAATATCAAAACTATTTAATGATGAAATTCGAAACAAGATTTAGTGGCAAAAATATTTTACAAATATTTTACAAAGTTACTTAATATTTTCTTTTTAGTATGCGATTATTAAATTACCTATATTAAAACAGATCTACTTGCATAAAACTATTAACAATAAATTCAAAACATTTTTTCCTGATAGTGACTCTTCAATAGAGGAATTAAAATGTGAACAAGATTTAAACCTAGCAGAACTGAAAAATGAATTATTACAATTAAATACTTATATGTAAAGAAAATAATAATAATAAATTTCGCATTATATGTGGTCATTTATTCAGGAAGATAATATTATCGCAACATTCCTAAATTTAAACAATCCAAAAAATTTATTTAACCCTTCCAATAAGCAATGCAAGTGGTGAGAGATCATTTTTAATAAAGGCCAGATTAAATTTTTTTTAAGATTCACATTAGGTCAACAAAAATTTAAATAGTTTATCATTAGTTTATGTAGAAGTGTTAAAGTAAAAGTGAGAAAAAAGAAGCATAACTAATAAATCTAGATATATTTGTTGAGGTATTATTCTTTGTTTTAACAAATTATATTTATTTCATTTTAGTACATGAATATTATTTTTTTCTTGGAATCTGATATAATAAATATAACTACATACTATAATGCATTGAAACCAAACTACTAAAGGTTCATAACTGAAAAATAGGCCTGAAATTACAATGTTGTCCAGGACCCCCTTTAGCCTTAGTCCACCACTGTTCTAAATATTTAATACATTTTTTGTTTCTTCTTTTTTATTTAATATAATTTTAGTTTGTTTGTTTCTTTTTTATTTCCTGTGTATGCCCTGTTGGCTTTTTGACTGTGGACTTAACCCATAATCTGCTTTTAATTATTAAGCACTTGTCAAATTTTAGAAATATTTAATTATTTACTTGTATTTCCTGTATTTTTATCAAGTATCAGTTGAATAAAATTAATACTTACTTTCCATGTCCGGAACACCAACAGCTTTTAATTTTGTGTTTCCAATGGTTGGCCACATAGATGGCCCTGTCATTCGCTAAGAATAGGTCTTCTTCTGTGCAGGTCTCTCTCATCTCTGTGCATGATAGTAGATGGTGATTATTCTGAACCGCGCCACAGTCGCAGGTGTCGTTCTCCTGATATCCCCATTTCTTCAGGTTACTAGCACAACGTGAAACTCCAGTTCGTAGTCTGTTTAGCACTTTCCATGTGGGATACAGCAAATTGTGTCCAGCAGCCGTTTCCTCTGAGGGAGCAAAATGTGTTGTACTTGACGCTTGCCATAGGTGTATTCGGCGCGTCTTTGGCTCTTCGGGAAGGGATCGTGATATTTTCAGAAAACTTTTCCGAGATCTTAATCTACTTGGCTGAAGTGGTGGTCATACAAGGGGTGTCTTCGATCCGTCTCCTGCTTCTTTCGTTCTATCTTTGACGTGACCTGTCTTCTAATAGCAGGTGGAGTGATTCCAACTATAGGGTAGACCTCTTTGATAGGTGTCCGGTTCAGGCAACCAGATATTATATGAACCGTTTAATTTAAGCAACATCGACGTTTTTAGTGTGAGCAGAGTTTTCCCACACTGGTGCTCCAAACTCAGAGGTAGAAAAACATAATGCTAAGACAGAGGTACAGAGAGTGTGTGGTTGTGCTCCCCATTTTGTGTTTGTCAGTTTGCGGATGATATTATTTCTGGCGCTTACTTTTTTCTTAATATCTTGACAGTGATATCGATAAGACAGAGTTCTATCTAGATGTACGCCGAGGTATTTTGGCGTCTCATTGTGTTCCGGCATCTGACCACGCTATTCCACCTCCAGTGTCCTTCAGGCATGCTTGTTTCTAAGGTGGAAAGCACACACCTTGGTTTTTGTAGGATTGGGTTTCAGATTGTTTTCGTCATAGTATAGTGCTAAGTCTTCTAGGGCATCTGCCAGTTTTACTTCGACTTAATTGAAAGTACTTCCCTGAGCTGCCACAGCTGTATATGCTGCTAATTAATGCAACTACTTCATTATAGTTTTGTTATTCAACACAACATATAGTTTTTCAGTTTAGAATGAATATTAAATGATAAAGGAAACAATCCCTGTCCATACTTTTCTTTGCAGTTTAATCTGTTCAGTTATTTCATTTTCTGATATTGGCTTTCTTGTTTTAAGAGGTTTTTAATTATAGCTAATCATGCTTGACTCTATTGAAGCCTTTGTTGTAATCAATAAGCTATATTATTTCTAGGAATGTCCCTTCATCTCAGAAACAGAACTTGGTTCACACATAGTGACTTTTTGGTGCCTCTCTAAATCCCCAATGGGTTCTTCTTACACCTTTTTATATGTTCTTCTGTGAACTACTTTTAAGGAGTTTTACATATTATTATACTTATGAAAGTGAACATTACTTTACTAGTAGATAATTATTGATAACCAAATAATCTTATCTTTTTCTATAAAAAATGTTTCATATATGTGACCCAAAATTTTGTAATGATATCAAATAATAAAATGATAATATTCGTACGACATATTATATGTATATAACATTTAAGGCATCCTGACAAGTCAAACCATCCCAATGCCGAGGAAAGATTTGTAGAAATAAAACAAGCTTATGAGCTATTGTGTGACCCTGATAGAAGAAAAAGATATGATATCCATGGGATTACTGAGGATGACTTTTATAGAAGGCCAGACTATGCACCTTTGCACACAAATCATCCCTTTGAGGATATTTTTGCCCAACACGGGGCCCATTTCAATTTCCAGGAGAATGATATAACATTTTTTCACAAGTTGTCCATAACAACAAGGTAAGCTTGTCTTATTTATTGGCATTATGTATTAATAAAATATTATTTTTATACATAATAAAAAACTAATGTCTTTTCTATTATTTTCATTTTTTAAATTCAATTTAGCCAATATTATTAGAATATTATTAATTAATACTATAATCAACCAAAGTGTAATGAGATATTTTGAAAAATTCAGCAGAACAAGAGTAGTTAGCTGTACAATATTTTTAGGAAGATCTCCATTAGGGTGGGGCTAAATAATGGGTATCACTCATTATTCATCCCTCAGAGACAAAACAACATGCACAAGAGATAAAAATAGATAATGTATTGAGATGTATAGAGCTGTACAACAAAATTTGGAAAAAAAGGATATTGACTGAAATTGTGTTACAAAATTGGAGTGTCTTTGTATAAAAATTGAACCCATTATCAAGTACCTGTGTTTGAAGATATTAAGAGTTAAGAAGATTTATGAAGATATGCTTAATACCTGTGGTTATCAATGTCACTAATATCACAATGTCACTATCAGGAAGTTCAGTTTCAGTGATCGCAATCAGTGGTTTCAATGGTTAAACAATCTTTCATAAACACCCAAAAACAAAAATCTATTGGATTAAGATCTGAACCACGTTCCCATTCAATTGGTGCATTCTGCTTCCTTCCTATCCAATGTGCTGAATATTACTGAAAGTGCCCTAACCTTGTCGCTGTAATGGGACGGAGTATGATTGTGCAAAAACCACATACTTTGGTCACAAATGGTACATCTTCCAAGTAGAGAGATAATGTTTTCTGTTCACATTGTTGGGAAGAAATACTGACCATACTAAATAATTACTAACAATTCCAGCCTAAACATTTATTTCAAAATTACTCTGATGGTGACAGTTTTTACCATTAGGATTTACATTGTTCTAGATATGAGTGTTGTGTTGAATGATACATTTTTTTATAAAGTTTACATCTCATCTATTTGATTCTAAAAGCTAATCACAAAATCCTATAGGTTTAAAATGGTCTCGTGGAAGTAATTCTTGAACTGCTGTTACATGGAAGGCATGAAGTAACTGTTCTTTAACAGGGCAGTTCTTTAAAAAGGGCGATATACTGGAGTGTAAGAACTATAGAGACATTACTCTGTTAGCATCTGTGTATAAAATCTTCGGAAATGTATTATTTGAAACACTTAAACATTTTACAAAGGATATTGTTGGTCAATATCAATGCGGATTTACTGCTGGAAAGTCAACTACACATCAAATTCAAGCACATAGGCAGATTCTAGAAGAGTCACTAGAATATAACATAGATACACACTATCTCTTCATTGACATCCAAGCAGCCTATGGCAGTGTGAAAAGAACTGCATTATATAATGCAATGATAGGCTTTGGGATCACACCTAAGTTAGTTAAGTGGACCCAACTAACAATGCAAAACGTATGCTCATGCGTTAAAATTGAAGGAGAAAACTCTACGTTCTTTGACATTAATAATGTTTTAAGACAGGGGGACGCGTTGACGTGTCTCCTCTTTAATATTGACTTGGAAAAGCCAAACAGACAAGTAAATATTAGCATGAATGGAACTATTTTTAATAGATCGACGCAAATTCTCGCATTCGCTGACGATATAGTTATAGTAGGCAGAAGTATGAGAGACATGGTGCAGTGTTTTACAATGCTTGCGGACGCATCAAGTGAATTAGGACTTGTGCTAAACGAGGAAAAAACCAAATATATGTTGGTTTTTAAAAACCCTCGAAATATCCAACAGAGAAGTCAAATTAACAACCATAACTTTGAGCGAGTCAAAGAATTTACATATCTTGGATCGCTAGTAAACGAAATAAAAAAAAAGCATAGCAATATCAAACAGAACTGTTCACGGTTTCCAGAAACATTTAAAAAATAAAAATATAAAACGTGCAGTAAAGCTTAATATATACAAGACTTTAATAAGACCGGTTTTGATATATGGAACTGAAACGTAGACCTGATCTCAAAATGATGAAAGACTTCTTGGTATTTCTGAGAGAAAAATTCTTAGAAAGGTTTTTGAAGCCGTAAATGAAAATGGTCTATGGCATCGAATATACAACTTTGAACTATATCAGTTATACACCGATCCAGATATTGCGAAATTCGTTAAAGTGCAGAGACTTAGATGGGCTGGACACATTACTAGGATGTCAGATCACGAATACACGAAGATATTAACATTTTCAAAAATAGAGCACGACCACCAATGAGATGGATTGATGATGTGGAAGAAGACCTACCTTCTAAGGGTTAGAAAATGGAGGGAAGTTGTCAGGAATCGACAGGAGCGGGGAGTGAGCAGGTCAAGATCTACAACGGATTGTCGAGCCACTTATGATGATGATATTGCATTATTTTAGCTTGATATGTGAAAAAGTGGCTGCATCTTCTAAAGTAAGGATTTTCCAAAAATTACTAAAAGACAAAAAGTTGTAAAATAGGTATTTGTTCTTAATCCAATATTGTACTACAAAAAAGTTGGGATTTTGGTGACAGCCTTATCGAGAACACCATATTTTCACTACTCTGGTTTTATTGACCATGACATGCTATAACATATAATATAACTTTCATAAAAAAGTTTTGAATCAATTTAGAGCCATATTAAAAATTGGTATAATTTATTACCAATCGTTTTGTAACACCCTGTGTATATATACCTATAAAAATATAGTTGAATATAAACTAAAGGGCCTTGAAATTAAGTATTATTTCTAATTAAATTATATCAAATTTGACAGTCAGTTTAGTTGTATTTGGTCCAATGAATTTTTTGATTAATTCTAGATTTACAGGACGTTAAGTTTTGGTTTAGATATTGCTAAGAGGCTTCATTGCCTCGTACGAGGTGATTGTAATTCCCAATCTCCTCTGACACCACGACAGAAAATCATTTCGTAACACGTAACAAACCATGAGGTGTACATCTTCGTCCTCCGATGTTTGTTTTCCTTACATATACCTGATTCATTTCTTAGAGTGCATATAATCGATAAAATTACACTGATCTTTATAAGGCGTTGCATTTGTATCGGTTTTTAATGATGTGAACATTTTTTTGTGGTTGACTTAAAAGTAAAAGCGTATTTATTTAAGTAAAAAGATAAAACAAAAAATCTATTCATATTGAGAATAAAAAAAATTCCTAATAAAATAAAAAATAATTCTTTATGCTCTACAGAAATGATTCAAATATTTGACCTTCTACGGCTGAAGGGTATCCCAATCTGTCATAAAAACTGCTGCGGACAAGTGAAAGTGATTCTGCTGTAACAGAATTGGAGACTTCTCTTATTCAATTTTTTAATTTATCCAAATTTTGAACTCTATCCTCATGATCGTAGATGATGCGTTTTAAATGTCGCCAAAAAAAGAAGTCCATGGGTGTAAGATCTGGAGATTGCGCCAGTTCTACTAATGACTCGATTCGGGAAAGTATTGTTTAAATACTTCCTAATTATTCGAGCGTAGTGAACTGAACAGCCGTCTTGATCAAACCAAAAATTCTCCAGATTTACATCAGGAAGATTGAGAATATACATTATTCTGTAATAAATAGAGGTATATTCTATTATTCGATAAAAAATGGACCTATTATGTGGTCTCCTAAAATGTCAGTCCAGACGTTAACTTTTTGAGGACGTTGAGTTCGATAAGCAAAACTTGCGCTGGTTTTTCCTCGCCCAATACCTTGAAGGACTGTGTCTTCCCAATCACGAAACAGAAGAGTCGTTAGTGAATAAAATGTGACTCACTGGTGACACTTCTTGAGCGACAATTTCTGCAATTTTTGAGGCAATAACAACTCTCAAAATTTTTAACAATACAACACAACAAGTTCGTGGAAAGTCGGCGGTGCGCAGTGTTGCCATTTATAGGGTGTATATCTAATTTAAAATTTAACGTACTGTATATGTTTTTTATAAATTACACATAAATATTTAATATTTCGTTAGACTTCATTGATTAATATAACTGTTTGTTTTAGGCAATATGATAAAATAATTGTTCCAAAAAGCAGCACTATACCTCACCTGATATTTTTCTACACCGATTGGTGTTTTCAGTGTATTCAAACTGCCCCTTATTGTAGAAAATTAGTAGATTATTTAGAGCCGCTAGGAATAAATTTCGTCACTGTCCATTCTGGGAGAGAAAAGAATTTGGGCAGACGATTAAGTATTCACACTTTACCTTGTTTAGTTTTGTTGTTAGATGGAGATATATTTGTTTATAAGGAAACTATCACTAGCATTCAAAGGATAATAGGTAAGTGAAATATATTTTTTGAAATAATTAATAATCTACATCATTAATGATTCTCTCAGCACATTCTAAAGATTCTTCTAGCATTCTGTTTACATTTTAAAAACAGTACAACTTACTCTACATACACACATACAATCCTTCAGAAAAGATAGAGCTTAGCAAGAACTTTTGATCATGGGTGATTGAACTGATCACTGAATTAAATAAATAAATGAAAATATTCACGCACTTAGCTCTTGATTGTTATGCTGAATGAAAGGAAAATGTTGTAATTATTATCAATAAACTATGGATGAATCACAAGTTCAACACTTATCGCTTTCGACATCTTAAACCCTTGTACTCTAAGTTAAAGATTCTTACGCTGTGTACACTATACAATGTAGTATTTCTTATACAGGCTTGAAACACTAAGATCGCGATTTACATACACTCTGTTAGGATTAGAGGTTTTACTATAACGGCTAACATATTTAGGGATACTTCTAACGGGGTCATGAACTGATTGTACCATTTATGGAGTGATTTTATTCTGTCTATTGTGATGTTTACCCCGCTGATCTCTTTTTGGCGTTGGGTTCCATTCAGAAATTTGTTTTGAAATTTATATAATCCGTTTAGTTAAGTTTTGTAGTCCATGTATCGATAAAAACTCCTGTTTACATACTGGACATATATTCCATATACTTTTATAAAATAAAAAATTGGTAAATTTTGTTGTTGACTCTTGTCATTTTGTTCTTTTCCTTGTAGCTTTTCTTTTTCTTTATAACCATTATTGTGGAAAATAAATACGTATCCTGCTTTTCATATTTCTCTAGAAGCCGTTAAATATAGATAATTAGTTACCCCGAAACAGATATCTGCACTTTTTTTGAATTTTCACGTATCTCCTATCGTCGTTTGCTTCTTTTAAATTTATATAAGTCGTATCCCAAGTTTCGAAGTTGTTTGCTTTTGTTCTATTTTTCCTTATATGTTCACTTTTCTTCACCGCCTTGGCGGAAATTTTTCTGCTTTCAAAATAATTTAACCTCTTTTGCCTTCTACTTGATCTGGATGAATATCTGCAATTGCACTGCCATATTTTCGATTCCTCTAAAAAATATAGGTATTTTAGTCAAAAAGGGCCACCTAAGCCACCTAGTAATTAAAATACTTTTTTGGTCTTAGAACGTGTTATTGACAAACTAATTTAAACAAAATATAAGTGTAAGTGGCCCTTTATACGAGGATAGATTGATATTAAACTAGTCTTTGATAGATGGCGCTATTTGATACCGAATTAGTTTCGGTGTTGACATTTGCTATTCATGACATGACGTCTGTCAAAATTTTAAGTTTTAAAAGGAATTAGTTTGGTTTTTACAGTCGTCAAAAGCAAGCAAATTTTGTGTTTTCGGAGAAATAGAAAAAATCGAGTATCGTTCGGTGATTAAATTCCTCCGCAAAAAGGGTAAAACGAATGTGCAAATCAGAGCCGACCTGAATGAAGTTTATGATGAAATTGCACCTTCGTTATCAAGAGTAAAATTTTGGAAAGCTGAATTTGTTCGTGGTCGTACGAGTGTTTTTGAGTTAATAGAGGTCCTAAACATTTCCTACGAACGCGTACACAACATTATTCACCATCATTTGAACATGAAAAAGTTATCCGCGCGATGGGTGTCGCGTTTGCTGACAATCGATCAAATGCAAGAACGTGTGACCACTTCGGACACGCTTTTGGCGATGATACAGATCTTGCATCGGCAGATCTGTATCATCGGATGGCGGCAGATCTTGCCGCCAGCGATTTTTTCCTGTTTCCAAACCTAAAAAATGGCTCGGAGGACGCCTTTTCGCAACAAATGATGAAGTCGTTGCTGAAACTTCGGCCAATTTTGAAGAGCTCGAGCAAAAGTACTATTCCGGTGGGATAAAAAAATTGGAACATCATCTTACTAAGTGTATCGAGCTAAAAGGGGACTATGTTGAGAAATAAATCGATTTAATTCCAAAAAACTTGTTTTTTCTATCAAAGGCTAGTTTTATATCAATCCACCCTCGTAAATAAAAATTTAAAAACAAGTTATTTATGGCTACGTGTTACTAAAAAAGTAAATTTAATGTTATTATAACTTATTAAGACACAGGCAACGTATCTTAGTGCAAAAAAATCTCAAGCCACTAAAATGTATATTTACCTTTATCGATGAAGATTCATCGCTTTCACAATTCAAAATCCGTACCTGAACTACTGTTTTTCCCTTATAAAATACTTGTTTTTTTCCAACACCCTTCGATCAACCGTTCTCACGTTGATTTTGTTGTGGCGTATGCGTTTCTTGTTTAAAATTTTTTCATTATTTTGCAACTCGGCAATAAAGTTGCTTTAGCCGGGTGGCGACATCTATTACCCTATAGCCGTAAAACTTGACTGGTGGCTTTGGTTTAAGATTATTCTTACAAAACCCGTTTTACTGCTCGGTTATATTTAGGCATTATTAATTATTTAATATTTATTTGCAGAATTTATAAGAAATAAAATGCCGTATAAATTAGTAGCTAAAGTGACATCTGAAGATGTTGACGACTTTTTAAATGGCTGGGAAGACAATAGAGTTAGGGGACTAATATTTGAGCCCAGAAGTACAATTAGATTGCGATATTTGGTCACTGCCTTTCATTTTAGACATAGAGCAGCTTTTGGGTAAGCTTAATTTATAATTATATTTACAAAACAACTCTTCTGGTTATCATCAAATAAATTTTTTATTTCATAATTTGTGGTTTATACATAAGATATTTGATAAAAGCTAAGATATAAGAAAATAGTAAACTGATATTGAAATAATAAAATTAAATTCTTCTGTTTAGTTTTGTAGATTCACAAGAAATTAGAAATAAGTATCAATTACCACAGGATATGGATACTGTGTTGTTATTTAATGAAAATACTTCCTACCCAATGGCTAGCGTTTCTATGAAAGACATTCCCACACCAACCTTACAGCACATTATATCGTCAAACCAGTACCTTTCTTTACCTAGATTATCGTCTCAAGTAAGTACATTTTCTATATGGATTTAAAAATATTTAACTTAAATACCTCTTCTGAACGCGAGATTTGCTTGATAAAAATCTTATTTTTGTATGATATACTATTATACAGACTTGATATAGACCAGTGGTTCTCAACCGGTGTTCCGCGGAACACTGTTCCGCGAATTCCTTCCAAGTGTTCCGCGAAATACTCGCAATCCTACATACCATTTTGCTAAATTACTCATTTCAAATAAATATTTTCAAATTTTAAAATAGCCACTTACGTACATTTTAAATAAAAAAAATTCTGCAGCGTAAATGTTCATTTGCCCAACGTGACAACACCGCGTCGGCACAGTGCACACGTTGGATTTTATAAGCGCTGAGCTCCGCAGTGGCCACATCACAACCAATCTGAGTCACCCACGCCACAGTTTGCAACTGAATGTTGAATTTGTTACATTGCACAAACGTAATACGTGAAAATCGCTGTGTCAGTTTTTTTATGATAACGTTTACGTACGGCTTATCTATCAAAGGTAAGTAATTGCATATTTTATACAAAATGTGAAGCATTCATCCGCATTATTTTGTTTAGAGACGAATAAATTAAAATGGATAATTCCTCAAACTTAAAAGAAAAACTACTGTGGAACAACTCATAATTAATGATGATGAAGCGAGCACCAGCGGAGATACTGGAACTTTACGAAGTGGGGTTGATGACAAATCGAAGCGCAGCAAAAAAATGTTGAACCGGCAATATTTGGATGAATATTTGGATTATGGCTTCATTTGGACTGGGGAAGAAGACTGTCCAATTCCCAAGTGTATTATTTGTGGGCAGACACTCGCTAATAGCGCAATGGCTCCGGCTAAATTAAAACGCCATTTTACTACCAAACACGCTAGTGTAGCTTCAAAAAATAAAGATTATTTCAAGCGACTTTTGGAGACACAAGCTAAACAAGCGAAACAATTTGAAAGGTCGCTAACAATTTCCGACAAAGCACAAATAGCTTCATATAAGGTCGCCGAATTAATTGCTTTGAAACAGAAACCACACACTGTTGCAGAATCTCTTATATTACCAGCATGTTGTGAGATGGTCAAAATTATTTTTGGCAACGATGCACAAAACGAAATACGGAACATTCCTATGTCGGATGATACAATAAGAAGGAGGATTGTTGATTTATCTGCAGATATTGAGGAAAAAGTTACAAATAAACTTTACAAAAAAAACTTCGCATTGCAGGTGGACGAATCCACTGATATTAGTGGCAAAGCTCATTTATTAGGATTTATTCGATTTGTCGACGAAGGTGAAATAGTCAATCAGTTTTTATGCTGCAGAGAACTTACAGCACGTACAACAGGTCAGGATGTATTTGATTCCATAACGTCATATTCCATACGGATGGTGTCCCTCCCATGGTAGGCTCCATAAAAGGTTTTTGTACCCTTGCAAAAAAGCGAAATGAAAATATCATATCTACGCACTGTTTCTTGCATAGAGAATCTCTAATTTCAAAAACGCTACCAGCTACTTTGAAATCTGTATTAGACCAAGTGGTTAATGTCGTGAATTACATCAAATCAAGACCACTAAAAACTCGTCTTTTTAAACAACTCTGCATCTCAATGGAATCAAAGTACGAATGTTTGTTGCTGCACACCGAAGTTAGATGGTTGTCAAGGGGCAAAGTATTATGTCGAATTTATGAATTTAGAACGGAGCTGTTAACTTTTTTCCAAGAAGAAGGTAATGACACATTTACCACATATTTTGAAAATGATGCATGGTGCACTAAAGTGGCATATTTGGCCGATATTTTTAATTATTTAAATGGGTTATTGTCATTTTGGAAGAAGCGCATTTTAGAGACAAATAAAATGGATATGTTTCCACTGCTTCAGAATGAAGGTGATGAAGATAAAGAACAAGAAATCACGCATATAGTTACAGAACACTTATCACTATTAGAGGAGACAATTGCCAGGTATTTTCCATCTCTGAACGTAGAAAAATATGACTGGATAAGAAGTCCTTTTAGCACAAGTAATACAGCCAATTTCCAGTTTTCTCTGAACCAAGAAGAAGAATTTATTTCGTTGTCATCTGATCGTACTCTGAAAATTAAGTTTTCAGAAGTGAATGTTCAGGAATTTTGGATCTTGGTCCAAGAGGAATATCCACTTCTTGCCAAAAAAGCGATTAGTATTTTAATACAGTTTTCAACGTCCTATTTATGTGAATTTGGGTTCTCATCTTTAACAAACATTAAAAATAAAAAACGGGAAAGGCTGCTAAACTTAGAACAAGAAATGAGAGTAGCTCTTTCCCACATCAGGCCTGATATTGAGCAAATTTGCAAACGACACCAGGCACAAGTGTCTCACTAATTTGAAGTATTTACTCATATGATGTATTTTGAGAATTACGCTTTTGTTAATTTTAAAATTTTTTTTTTTTCATATTTTAAGTAAAATTTTACAAATTTGAGTACGTATAATAAAGTTTATTACAGAATTTATGTGCTAATCCTAATTTGTTTATCAATATATGCATGTTATTGCTTTGGTGTTCCGCAATTTTTTTCGGTAATTAAAAGTGTTCCGTCGCCACAAAAAGGTTGAGAACCACTGATATAGACTATTATTGTATGCGAATATATACGGGGTGTTTCAAAAACGTGTGTCATAATTTAAATCACGCATTTCGGGGACAAAAATAAATTGATTGAACCCAACTTACCTTAGTACAAAAGTGTACACAAAAAAGTTACAGCCCTTTGAAGTTACAAAATAAAAATTGTTTTTTTGCATTATCTCCTAAATTACTTGACATTTTGTAATAAAAATGGACATGTTACTTTCTTGTTCTGAAAGCATTTTTCACACAAAAGAAACAACAAAATCTAAGCGCACAGAAAAAATCTGAGGAGGGTGTGTAGCCCTAAATCCCCCCATACTTTTGAGTACGTTCAAATCAAATGAATTTTGTGGCATTAGTTTAACACATTATTTTTAAAACTTTTTTGTTTTTGTTCAATAGCTTCTTTAGGCGTAAGTTCTCTTGCTATATGGACGTTTAATTTCAACTATGCCTGAGGCACCTAGTAAACAATCAGGACTAGCAAGATAGAGATATTTATCATGTATGAAAAGTCCTGGTAGTTCAATATTAATATTTAAAATTGTTTGTAACATTTTTTTGCTTTGGGCTCGTTCGCAATTCCATATTCTGTAAATCTATTTCCACAAAACGTTGGATTTAATATTGCTTCCACAGTTTTAGTTCTGTCTGTTTTTTTTTTCGTAATTTAGATATTTTACCGAAATTACTGGACGTTAATTATCGCTGACGTTCTATATACCAAGCAGTACTGTTATTTTGAGCCGTTATATTATTAAAAATCTGTTCTTTGTGAGATATGTTTGAACTTCTTCTGCATTTCGCCCAAAAACGTGTACCGTTTTTGTATACGCATGCTCGATTCTGGTTGCTTTACTGTCATCAACACGTGCTTATTCTTCAACTCTGGTTGTTTTACGATAGTCCGTAGGCGACTGTGGTTAATACTCGACTATACAAGTGCATTTGACCATTTATCTAATTTATTTAGTAGTTAAAAGTTTATAGTTATAGTTAAAATATATAAGTTAAATATATAAGTGTATAGTTATAGTTTATAGTTAAAAGTTTAATTTATATTTAAAATGTCTTCTGGTTATGGTTGTGCGTTTCGCGGATGTTCATCTGTGACAGGAAAAGGAATAAGTTTATTTAGATTTCCTAAGAATAATAACAGGTGATTGTTGTTAATTACTATTAATTACTATTGCTTTGTAACTAACAGGTTATTAATTACTATTGCTTTGTAATTATTATTAGTTATTACATAATAGTATTAGTTTGACTTTCGAACAGTAAACCGACGCCGACGTGTTCGTCCGGGCTCTCGTTAAGTGGAGCAATAAAAAAATAAACTTTGGTCTGCCAAGGGATAGTTCAAAATGAAAACATTAAATTTAATATCTCGGAAGGCTCAGGTCAAAAAATCAACAGATGGTGGCTGGGTGTCAGCGCGCTCGAAGACAACAATAAGAATAGAGTATTTTTAGGAAATAAAAATATATAGAGGGTTTTATACACGAGAATATTTGATTTAGACGACACAAAGAAATTTCAAAAATGCTCAAACTAAAAATTGTTGGAAACATAATTAGACCGATAATTGGGAAAATCTTAAAATTACAACAGAACAAGACTTCAAAATTGCAACCATGTTTGTAAAAACATGGTTGCCAGTAAACAAACTTACATTAAATTATGAAAAAACTAAATACTCATCTACTTTTTGCTATATACAAAAGTTACTTTACAATACATTACTTTGCGTTGTGCGATATATTTGCAACCTTTTGTAAATCAAAAATAATTACACCATTTACAATGTCAACAAAAGCCGGTCCTGCATGTAACTATTTTTTCAGTGTAATATTTCATATTTATTGAAAGTCAACATAAATGCTCAATTTTATTTAAGAATTTATATTGTGTGATGTGACCACTGACTATCAGTTTTCTGATTGCTTAACTGTTATTGGAGGCTAGCCCACGCAACTTCAAAGGAGTGTCGCTTTTCTGTGTTCGTAGTTCACAGTGCCATTGTTTACTACATTTTTTTGAGCAAATTATTTTGGTAATAACCAGTTGCACTTTTGCTGTATTTTATAATATATTATTGAAATAATTTCCCCGTGAATTATATGATACTGCTGCCGCCAAACACTTTAACTGATAGTCACCTCTCTTGGTGTAATTTACTGGTTTACTTCTTCTTCTTTGGGTGCCGTCTTCAATGAAGGTTGGCGATAACCTCAGCAAAATCATTTCTGTCCCTGGCTTATCCAAACCAGTCCGCTCACGAATGTTCTTCAACCAGGACGCCTGCCGTCTACCAGGACCACGTTTTCCTTCTAACTTCCCCTCTATAAGAAGCTGCAGTAGCTGGTATTTCTCATTTCTGTATATGTGTCCCAAATATGAGGTTTTCCGTGTTTTCATTATTTTTAAGAGTTCTCTGTCGGTACCCATCTTGTGTAGGACCTGCTCGTTGCTCGAGTGAGTTGATTTTGAAGGTCCAGGCCTCCATTCCATATAGTAAGGTGCTGTAAACGTAACATTTCAGCATTCGGTATCGGATTTTGAGATTGAGTGTTTGGGACGTAAACATTTGTTTCATTTTTAAAAAGACATTTCTTGCTTGTTCAATTCGCGATTTTATTTCTATGTCTGGATCTATATCTTTTGTTATCCAGCACCCTAGATATCGAAATTTCTCGACATTTTCGATAATGTTACATTTGTTTACAAATGAGGTTAGACGTGTCAAACTGTCTATCATAATACATACTAAATCAAGCAAAATTGATATAAGCCACATCCATACTCATGGAGACGTTAGTGAACCAAGTTCTAAACCTCGTCAAATAATATGAAAACAGAAATTTGTAAAACTAGTCTAACTCATGTTTTCATTATAAACATGTGGTTTAGACGATTGTTGCCAATCTTTGTAAGGGTTTTTTCATTGTGTTCACCGAATGCAAAATATTAAATTGAACAAATCTTTATTTTGACTTATTAAAAGACGAGAAATTTATTATTACACTAATATTAGAATTTTATTTAAGTAAATAAAATTACACCAAACTAGAGGCTTTATCTTTAATGGTAAAATACGAAAGCATATTATTTAAAACTGTGAATTTTCTGTGTTGTCAGCTCGACAATCGATTAAAGAAAATTTTTAAATTCCTTGTACCGAAAAGATAACCGAATTATATTTTGCGATTACTCGAATGTTGGTGCCATAAATGCCGACAAAAAATTGCATTATCGAATAACGAAACCAGTTGTTCATTATATAAAATATTGGAACTGTTGCTTGATAGTCAAAATTCTGCTGAGTGTGCGATGAGATCATTCGGTTAAACACAATTTGTTGAAAGTGCGCGGCTAATATGTATTCAAAAGTAATGACACAAATTAATAACAGATAATGTCGTCTACCGTGTAAACAAAATACCGAAATATTTAGAATAACGAAGTAACGATATATAATTCTCGGTTTGTTATTAGATACTTAGGGTATTGGATAGTAACGGACATAAAGTAACTATTATAGTAGTAGTTACTTTTTCGACATCACTAAACTTCATTTCCAATTGAGCTTTCCTTTGATTCTAATAATTGTTTTTCATCTAATCCTTGTTGTTCCCGGAGTGACAAGTTTACAATTTGACATGAGGGACAAAGATTCAAATAGTCCTAGTCGGAGTATAAGCGTTGGAATTATAGATATGAAAGACCTAAAAGTAAATTTGATGAGTTTTTCGAAATAATTCATGCATCCAAAATTGCTGTGTGTAAATTATGCCTGAAATGAAAAACAGGAACACGCCAGGTTTAAGGAAGCATCTAATATCTTTTCACAAAAAGGAATTACAAATATTTCTTCCTGAAAAACCAAAATTCGGTGGAGATACCACAAGCTTTTTAATAACCACTGGAAAAGTGGACATGTAAAATATATACTTATTAGCTTATTACCAATTACATAATATTAAGTATCTACTACTTTATTTTGTAAAATTAATGTATTTATTAAGTAGATATCTCCTTAATTTAAAATAATTTCTTTTGATTATCATTGATTTTTTACCTATTTTTTATTTTTTCAAGTTAGTTTTTTTATATAAAAGTTGAGCTAAAATTGTTAATAACATTTATGTTGCTTTAATAAGTGGATTATAGTTGGTTATTATCTTATTACCTAAAGAATCTGTGCCCTTGATACCTGTATGTAGATTTTTTGCTACTTACCAATCTTTTTTAAGATTTCCATTTCATATATTTGGGGGGGGGGTCCATCAATCTCTTTCTAGGCAGATAATGTTATAATGTTCTTTAAAATACAGTCCAGTTTATGTCATTAATTTGTTTTTTTTTTGTGTTTTAACCATGTTTTAGCACATGTAAGTTTATTAAATGGAAACAATTATTAAGAAACAGATTGACTTCCGACGGTAGATAGCTGAGTTAATTAGAGCATAGGTACGGACAGTAGCGCACCTAGAATTTTCCTCTAGGGGGGTTTGGTTGGGCACCGAAATTTTTTTATGCTACCTTCACCATTTTAAGTCCGTGAACATTTTTGAATATCAGTCTCGGAATAGGGTCCTGGGGGGGGGGGTTTAACCCCCAAAACCCCCCTGGGTGCGCTACTGGGTACGGATCGCTTAGATCGTGGCTTCAAACCCCACCCGGTGTCAGTTGTTTAGACATTTATTAATTTGGTTGGTCTTTACTATGGCTATACTAATTCACGCTTAAAATGTACTTGCTATGTTACGTTGTTCTAAGATTTAAAGTAACGTTTAATAAATAGCAATAGGCTAATGGGTAACTGCAAGACTTGCAAGACTCTTGCTGCATGACCAAGACCAAGACCGGGAGTGCAATACCAAGACCAGGTGTATTGGTGCAAGACCAAGACTGTCCAAGTCTCATCTTGTTTTTGCATTTGGGCAACGCTATTCTGGATCAATTTCACCCCATTCTCGTGTTAAACTGTCTTCTTCTTTCTCAGCAGCTAACATTAATTCTATGGCTGTATTATAAAAATTGTCTATGAGCTTCTCTTCTATTTACTGTAAAATATTTGGGTATTACACTGAGCTCATGTAAATAAGAAAAGAGAAGACTTCTGATTGATATACAAGAAAATGTACTGGCTAATTTGACGGAATTTTACTCTGTTTCTACAATAGTTACAATAGTATTGATATAAAAACAGTTATAAAAATTTAGAACGAAAATGCCACAAATCAACAGAAAATATTTCTATTCAAACAAAAAATTAAATTATATAATAGATACTTATCACTGATCTACAAACAATTTCATCAATTGTCATCGACTTTTTCGTGGGGTGCATACACGTCTTAGTGAACTACCAATTGTGAAAACTATGAATACTCTGGTTTGTCAATAGCCTGAATCTCAATAAACTTTGTCGATTAAATAAGCACTAAATTTTCGTTTTCGTTTCAACGTTATTTATGACTCTACCGAGAGAGTGTAGGGTATATACTTGGTAGCTAGATATCGACAACAAGGACAGCCTGTATTGACCAAGAGAGATAACTATTAGCAGAGCTTTATGTTAAAAGTAAAAACAGATTCGGCAAATGCAAAAAATTCTATAGTGACGTAATTTTTTTAAGTTAATTTTAAACAAAATAAATTAAGAAAAAATATTGTTTAAACAATATATTAATTTATAAAGAGTTAGTGCACTAGAATGTTTAAGACCTATCATATAAAAAAATAATTATCACAATATCTGCCATAGTTTATGCGTTAGTTTTTTTTAACTTTTACATTGGAATTTAGCTATGCCCAGAAAGGGAATGGCCTCAAGATAGAGTTCATATAACTTGACCCGTTAATTTAATATTTTTAAGTCGTCTATTATTTAATTTATCGAAGGCAATTTTATTTTTTAAATTTGTGTAAACTTTAAATTGATTAAAATGTTAATTTTTTAGACTAACAATAAATTTTGGCAAACATATGGTGATACGTCAAACATATTTTTAAAATTCCTACTAAGTAATAATGCTCGAGTAAACACTCATATTTACGATGACTTTGGTATAAATACCCAACTGTATGTTTTGCGCAAAAATTCATAGATTGTTTCCTAAAAATATATTACTGTCAATTTTGTTATGCTTTAAATTAACCCACCAAAATATACATTCAAACATATCTGTTTAAAACCTGTAAACACTTCCCTAGTATAAAAACAAACTCTTTATGAATGAATCGGTGTACAGAAATATGTATGCACTGTTGTTTGATTGAAAAAAAACATCGAGAAAACACCTGTATAGTATTATGTTTTACTAGTAAACTTATTTTTACAAATAAAGCGATAGTCACGTGATATTTTCATTTACTTTATTCTGAGTGGCGTAGCTTGGGAAAGTGAGCAAGGAGGGTAAATAAATACTAAATATAACACTGAATTTGATAGATCACACAAAAAAAAATGTAAAAATAAAAGAATTCTCACCAAACTTTGTATGTTGAGGAAAGATATACCTTCTAATATAGTTTTTTTTTTTAATTTAAGTGTATCCTTTTATTTTTGTTCTATCCAGATCTTTTATTACATATTTTATAATTTTGATGATGATCTCCTTTTCTCTAACGATGCATATTCGTATAATATTAATTAATGCTAAAGCTGGTAAACTTTATTGTTTTTGAGAATTGTTTAAAAATACATGTTTTTTTTATTTATTTTTTTAATGTCGTCCGAATCACTGAGGTTATAGACGACAACAATGGAAAATACATATGAAAACAAAGAAAGGATATATGTAATACATATTACCATACTAACATGAAAGAAGATTGATATATGTAATCTGTGATCCAAACTAGATTTCAATTTAAATATCTTTTGTGCCAATAGCCGTTAAAAACTTTATAATGTTGTTAGATGATTATTGCCTCTAAGAAGCTCGCCTATGTCTCTGGGAAGATTGAGTTTACTTCCCGTTTCCTGGAAAATTTGAAATTCGGTTAAAATATGTTCTACTGTACTGTTGGTTTGTGTATAGCGGGTGTGACCAAGTCGGAGTCGAGTAAAGATGACTTGTTTTTTTCTAGGTAACAAAAAGGCTTGTTTATGTAAAGCATTGTCTTTAATTTGACCTAGTTTTTCGGAACACTGCGGCCATTTGTTTTGCCACGCACAATTAACTATGTTTTTTAAGCACAATATAAGATCACTTCGCACTATTTTTTTTAGTTGAACTTGACCATCACTTGTTGTTGCTTCGTGAGCTATACGGTCCACAACCTCGTTACCGTGTTCTCCAATATGAGATGGAACCCAGATTAGTACCACGTGTTTGTTTTCTTTTGCAGCAGTTTGAAGTTCTTTGTAAACGTCTTTGAGTCAGTTGTGATTCTGTAATTTCTCTTGTCCGTTTTGTTAATGAATTTTAGAGCTTCAAGGATTGCGTACAGTTCTGCATTGGGGATAGTCCAGTTGGTATGCAACTTAAATTTAGCATTACGAGTATTAAATAAAATGGCTGCCCCCACTCCGTCTGTTGTTTTTGATGCGTCTGTGTAGATCTGTCCGTAGTCGCTATCTATCTATATTTTAAGTGGTTTATTAATATGGCTGGTGGGGATTCATGTTTAATCGCTGGTGGTTTATTTACAGTCCATGTAAGACAAGGGTTTTCGATAGGGTGGTATGTTGGAATATTATGCTATATTTATGAAGTAATTGGTTAATTTGTTCGTAGAAAGGCAGATTACATTGAGGGCGAGATGAGAAGTAGTTGCTGAAACGGTTGTTATTTGGGGAGGATAGAATTTACAAGCAAACGACAAACTTAAAAAATCTCTTCTAAATTCTAGAGGGGCTTGCCATGACTGACTGCATATACTTAGTATGGGGCTTGTTCGAAAGGTACCCAAAGCGACTCGCAGTCCCGTATTTTTAATTACATCTAGTTCTTTAAGAACAGATTTCTTGTCTGAGTTATATACCACTGAGCCGTAGTCAATTTTTGGTCGAACTAAGGATGAAAAGTTCCGTAGAAGAGTTGCCGTATCGCTGCCTCAGGTGATTTTCGACAATGTCTTTAAAATATTAATGCTTTGCTGATTTTTATATTTTTAATATGACTTTTTGAAACCGATGTTTTGTCAAATGTAAGACCGAAGAATTTTATTTCTTTTAGAAAGATCAGATTCTTACCACTCAATGTTACAATTTTTTGAAAAGAGCAAGCATTTTGTTTTTTCGATAGAGAAGCTGAGTCCTGTTTTGTCAGACTATTTCTTAAGATTATTTAATGTGCTTTGAAGACTTCTTTGGGTGGATTCTAGATTTGTTCCTCTTAGTAGGAGAACCAGATCGTCTGCGTACAGTCTTCCTTTAATTGGTTGTTGACATTGTTTCAACATATAGTTTCATTGTACTTTTCAATCAAATATATGATTCCAGTGAAATTCCATCGGACTGGTTAAAATCGATCTTTAATCCTCTACCTAAGAAACCAAACGTTAAGAAATGTAGCGATTGTAGACTCATTAGTTTAATGACCCACGCCGTTAAAAATACTGTTGCATATTTTTCTAAACCGAATTAACAACAAGTGCGAAGAAATAATTAGTCAAGTATTGAACGAGGCGTAAGACAAAGCTGTATACTATCTCCCACCCTCTTTAACGTGTATTCTGAGAATCTATTTAGGGAATCTTTAAAAGATCAAAAAGGAATTATCATAGGAGGAGAAATAATTAACAATATACGGTTCGCCGACGATACTGTGATTCTAGCTGAAAACATCGACGATCTGCAGGAGCTAATCAATAGAGTTGACATGGAATGCACAAATTGGGGACTGTCAATAAATATCGATAAAACTAAATACATGATGACCAGTAAAGTGGATATCGGCGCAACCCAACTGATATTAAACCAACAACCGCTGCAGAGAGTTCAGAGATTCAAATACCTTGGATGTTGGATTACCCAAAATCTAGATCCATCCTTCGAAATTCGATGTAGAATTGAACAGGCAAGAAACTCATTTCAAAAATTCAAGCCTCTATTATCCAATAACTCATTAAATTTGGAAATCCGTGAAAAGTTTACAAGATGTTACGTGTGGTCTGTACTTTTGTATGGATATGAAACTTGGACTTTAAACGCCGATATCATGAATGAAATCGAGGCATTTGAGATGTGGTTGTATCGAACGATACTAAAAATTCCATGGACTAGCAGAACCAGAAACGAAGAAGTTCTTCGAAGAATGGGACATCAACGAACTCTATTAAATATTATTAAGAGGCGTAAACTAAAATATCTTGGACATATAATCAGAGGACCAAGATATGAGTTCCTTCGGCTAATTCTCAACGGTAAAATCGAAGGAAAGAAATGGATAGAACGGAAGAAACTCTCATGGTTGAGGAATTTGCGGCAGTGGACAGGTTTGACAGCGGACCAATTGCTACACGTTGCGCAAGACCGAGATCGGTTTAACAATATAATAAGCATGGTAGTCGCCGACGTTCCGTAGGGATATGGCACTCTAAGAAGAAGAAGAAGATTGTTTCAAGATATCGTTAATTGCAACAAGAACCAAAGTTATACCACACACCGATCCTTGAGGGACTCCGTTTTTCTGGATTCGAGTTGATGATAGTGTTCCATTTGCTCGTACCTTAAATGTTCTGAGTTGAAGAAAATTTTGAATAAATTTTAGGAATTATCCATTAATACCCAAGGAGTGAAGCTTTTTATTATACCATATCTCCATGTGTAATAGACAGTGTTGTTTGTTAATGAGTGCTTCATGAACTTCGGATTCAACATCAACTAGGTTATTCCCGTTGATCTGTTTTGACGAAAGCCGTTTTGCTCCGGGATAAGTAATTTTTTATCTTCCAGAAACCATGTAAGGCGACGGTTTATAACCTTTTCGAATAGCTTACAGATTGATGGGGTTAGGGATATTGGCTTATAGGACTTTTTCGATTGGGATAATATATGATTTTGACCAAGATTTTGGAAAGTAGTGCTATATCCACATTTGGTTTAAAACATTAACGAGGTATGTTCTAGCTTTTGTGCTTAGTTTTTGGATAAAAATTATTGGTATATCATCTGGACCCGGAGAAGAGTTTTTTATGCCAAATAATACATCGTTTAGTTCTTCTATTTAAATTGGAGAGTTCATATAGTCATCCGTATTCTCTGATCATTATCTCCTTCTTTCATTTCTAAGTTTAAATTGAAGAAAATTTGGGGAGTAGTTGTTAGTGCTGGAATTTTGTTCGTAAAGTCTGCAAAAATTTCTGTGATTTCTTTTGTTGAGGTAAAATACATGTTTACTTTATTTAAATAAGATAATCATCTTTCAGCAGAGTTTTTGGAAATACAGATTATGATAATAAAACTACGTAATTTGTATAACTCGAAACAGATCACAATCGAAAATATAAAATTTACTCGTGCAATTCGAATACACTTTTCATGGATAACTCCATAAATTACCTTAAGTAAGTGGCGGCCGTTGTGCAGTGGTTGTGTTACTGGCTTAATCTGTTTAATCTAATTTAATCTGTTGGTCCCGGCTGCGTAAGTCGTTAAGTTATATTAGGGGCGCTTTTGAGACCTGAAAATCCCAACACTTGACCTTATCCAGAAGGTCACACGAACTTACTTATTACTGAACGTCCTTTTTCAAGTGAACAACATCAAATAATGTTCTATAAATATTTAACAAAGAAGAAAAAAGCTTACCGTGAAGTGAAAATTAAATAATATTTATATTTAAAAATTATTTTTATAAAAAAATTAAATTCTCTGAACGGATTAAAATTTCAGAACGTTTTCGATGTTAAAAGATTTTACTCGTCTAATTTACTAACTCTACTCGCACGAACTACATCTATGACCTAGGAAAGGTACCAACCAACTGAGAGTTGACCTCATGTTACTTTATTTTTAATTTTTAGTACATTTAATATGTAATCTAAGGGTTATTACACATTTTCAAGTAGCTAGTTTCAATTGCTAATTGTGTTTTCACTGATGATGGTTGGATAAGACCGAAAACGTTATGAAATTTTAATTCGTTTGGAAAATTTCAATTTTTTCCAAAAATTAAGTTTTAAATATATACTATACACATCAAAAATATCTAAGCAACACCTACGGAAATATATTTAAGCGACACCTGGTCATACGGAAACGTATTAAAATAACAAATCAGAAGTTATATACGTATATAAAAGTTAAAATTTAAATATACAATCACAATTATGTTACTAGTACAACTATACTACTATATGTAATTTATATAACTAGTTTTTTTAACAACAAGAAAACTAAAAATATGTCGGCTATATCAAGAATACAACAAAATAACTGCAAATATGTTTTGAAATAGTTTTAGATATCACCTTGTATATAAATTATTTATGTATTTGTTTTAGGCTGTTTTAGAAGCGCTATGTCCCGAAGAGTTTAATAAACCTAGAAAGAAGCTGTGCGTTGTTTTAGTAACAACGTCTTCTTCGTATTATCACCCTTACAGACAATCATTTATGTATTTTGCACAACAGTCGCCTTACAGTGTCGAAAAAGTGAGATTTGTTTACATTTATTACGACAAACAGTCCGAGTTTGTTAATTCTTTAGTGCCAGGTAAGAATTTATTTATTTATTGTATATGTATGTACTCTAATGCGCAGCTCTTGTGGTCAATTGATACTAGGTTTTCATGAATTTTAAGGCAACTTTTCAGTTGGAAATATTGAAAAATGTAATAACATTTTAAAAAGGGAGTAAAAATAGTATATACACAGTATTTTCGAAAATAATTTTCATACTATTAGGACCTACGCTGACTTTGGATGTCAACCTTGAAATTTTATCGAAAATTATTCCAACTGTCGGTCTATGATTAGGAATAACCATGTTTACACTAGTTTCTGACTGTGCATAGTTACAAAAAATTAGGCAAGATTTTCTGCTATGTTTAGGTTTACAGTTTTAAGTTCATTATTAGTATTATTATAGACCATTAAATTTGAAATATTATTAGCATCCCTCTTATTGTTCAAATTGTACGAAAACTTCTTGGATCATCATAATGTAACTGATCTAAATTAGGAGCATAATATTTATGGCAGATATCAGACAAGGCTTTACATCTAGTTCTAAAATATGGAAAAATTGATAAATCATGTGAGGAATTATTTTTGCTTAACGAGATATTTTAGCTCTGCTAAAAACTAACTAGGAAGTTTAGACGTTTTGTATCTATTTAAAGGAACAAAAACAGATAGAGCTCTATAATGATAATAGACGACTTCAATGCTAGAATTAATCACCACATGCGATTGACCATTGGTTCTTTCGGTTTAGGTAAAATCTGAATTCTGCGACAAAGAAAATTGTCCTACAACACCTATGAACACCTACTTCCAACACTTCCCGCGAAGACTCTACACTTAGAAATCCCCGACGGACAGAACATGGAATAAGATAGATTTTATATCGTGATCAAATCAAGGTGGAAGTTCTCAGTTACAAACGCTAAAACTTGTCGAGGTGCAGATTGTGGAAGTGATCACCAACTCCTGTTAGCTGTTTTCCGAAAGCCCACTCCTCGACCTCATATGTTAATCGAAACTGAACTGGTAACTTTCAAACAGAGAATAAACCCACTGCTAAGTTTAACAATCGGTACTCCCAAAGAATTTAAACCCAGAAATTATGCTATAAAAGATAAAACAAGTGAAGTGAGCGCAGTTCTGGAGACTTGGGAGAATTCATTCTTGGAGTAATTCAGTCTCAGGTAGAATAAGTGCAGCTCGAACAAGAACATCATGGATAAAAATCTTAATCAATGAATCGGAATGAGTATAGCCACAGAATACAAGCACAAGTACAACAAAAACTGTTTGGCCATACTAAATATAATTTTTGATATGTTACCAGATACTAGGAAAAAATATAAATATTTTCAATCATATATCTCTTTTTAATTGTATTTTACACATATGTATATTAAATTATTCTTATTTTTCAGAAGGTGAAATAATACAGCCTTTATTGCGCATTGTGATTTTGTGGAGAAGAGACACATCTCATATTAGGTACGAATGGGTACCAGGAAAATGGGACTCAGTCAAAAATATGAGTGATACTACCTCAGCGTTAGAAAAACTTATTAGTAGATCTTTAAAATCTAACGAAAATTTACCACACGAAGCATTTGTTAAGGTATGTAATAAGTACATTAGTTTATAAGTAAAAATTTATTTAAATGATGCCTTGAGTATGAATAATGAGTTTTTAAAAGAACACTATAGAGAAGAATAAAGAAACAATAAATCAGAAGCCTATTGCGAAACCCTTCAAAGACTAAAACGTGCAATACAGAATAAACAACGTGATATGTTGTCGACGAAGGTGTTTCTGATACAGGACAAGTTTCGACCCTATGCATCGGCAAGAACTTAAATGTCTACAATTGGACATTTTCGAGCACCCTCCCCATCGAGGCCCAGACCTCGTGCCTTCCGATTTTCATCTGTTTTCGAAACTGAAGGAATTCTTGGGTGGACAGGTGTTAGGAAGCGAAGAGCTTAAAGATTAAGTGGTAGCCTGGCTCAGACGTTTGGCGGTGGAAGACTACAACACCGGCCTCGAAAAACTGATTCCACGATACAAATAAATGCTTGAAAACCAAGGCAACTACATTGAAATATTCTAAGGTACCATGTTTTTGTAAATAAACTTTAAGAATAAACTTATCTGTGGAATTTGTTTCAGACAAAAAACTATCTATAAGTAGAGCAATTTTGACAACGGGTCCATCATTGACACGAGAAAACGCATCTGAATACAATTTTGTTTTGTAAAAAGCTATAATTAACAATATACATGCTATAGTATCAAACGATCAATCTCTCTTACTCAAGCATATTTTGCTGTGCCGATAAATCTGTTGACTGAACACCTCAATAATTGGCTTCTTCTTTTCCGTGTGCCATATAAGAATTATTCGACGTTGGCCATCACCATTGCGAAAGCTTCTCGATCTTCTGCAATATGGAATAATTGTCCCGCGTTTGATATCCGAGTCCATTCACGAATGTTCCTCAACCAAGAAACCCGTTTCCTTCCCCTTACTATATGTCCCAGATAAGACATTTTTCAATGTTTAACAGTCTTTAGAAGTTGTCTATCTTTGTTGACGCTCCTTAGTACTTCTTCATTAGTTTTCCTTGCTGTCCAAGGTATCTTCAGCAATCGTCTATGACCCCACATTTCTAATGCTTCAATTTTGTTCATGATCGATGCTATACTTGGCTATATTCATCAATTAGCCCATATTTCTTTACTGCTGAACGTAGGCCTCCCATAAACTTTTCCAGTTATTTTTTTCTTGAGGAAGTAGCTTTCTTGCATCCATTTCGTGGTAATCCGCATCGTATGCCTCTTGTCTTGGTAGCCATTCCAGAATCTTTCTACTCAACATGTCATCCGTCAGTCTGACAACAGTCCGACCAACTCCATTTGGCCATGGCTGTTCTTTCAACTGCATCCGAACCCCGAACTCCATCGCGTATTGTGTAACTCTTATTTTATTTATTCGTCTTTCGTTACAGTTAGTAGCTGCATATAAGAGAACTTGGTTTGAATTTATATATTTGAATAATTGGACTAAACTGAACTATTTCGAAAATAGTTTTTATACTCAAATTGGTATTTTAAACATTAATTTGTTATATTATAGTATATTGTAGTCTGAAGTTCCAAACCAATTCCTAATAATCCAACAACCTATCTGGAGAAAACAACAAAAGCCATTGTCAATAAAACCTCTCTTCCTGTTGACATCAAAAAATCACTAATTCCTCGTGAAAAGTCTTCAAGAACACCTCGAATATATGGCCTATCCAAAATTCATAAACCCGATATTCCTCTTCGTCCCATTGTCAGTGCATACAACTGCCCTACACAACCCTTGGCCAAGTATTTGGCCAAAACTCTACAACCTTTCGCCGAAAATGCTTCATCCTTTCGTCAAAAACTCTTTTCATTTCATCAAACTTCTTAAAAAATACCCTATATCAGCGTCAGACATTCTAGTAAGTTTCGATATTGTCTCACTCTTTACAAACATTCCAATAGATGAAACTTTAAACATTCTGAAAACTAAATATAGTATTCCACAAGATCACTTCTCTCTCATTAAACATTGTATGTCCAACACCTATTTCATCTTTCAAAACAAATTCTACAGACAAATAAATGGTGCCCCAATGGGCTCCCCTCTATCTCCAGTAATTGCCAATATCTTTATGGAAGACTTCGAGACCCGAGCACTATCCACATCAATGCTCAAGCCCACATGTTGGCTACGATATGTTGACGATACATTCGTCATTTGGCTCCATGGCAGGGATGCTTTAGTATCTTTTCAAACTCATCTGAATGGTATACATCCTAGTAATCAGTTCACGATGGAGATGGAAACTGATTCATCCCTACCGTTTCTCGATGTTTTCATCAAGAAAAATCAATCCCAAGGTTTCCATTACTCTGTTTATCGAAAACCCACACATACCAATCGTTACTTGCATGCCAACTCTCACCATCCACCTTCACAAATTAATTCAGTCATTAATACCCTTGTCTCCAGATCAATACGCCTTTCCGATGATGCAAGTAGACCCGCTGAACCCCCTTGTTTAAAACAAGCCTTAATCCAAAACGGTTACCGCGAAAATCACATCAATAGGAGCATTCACAGACATCAATCTCCCACTCATTCTCAACCCAAAGACTCGGACCCTTATCATACGAAAGCTTTTCTTCCTTATATTAAAGGTGTCACTGACAAAATCGACTTCTGAAACCAAGAGGAATAAAAACAATATTTACTCCCCAACAAAAACTTTCGTCTCTTGTCCGATCTATCAAAGACAATATTCCAAATGAACAACACGGAGTTTATGAAATACCTTGTGCAGACTGTCCCCGATCCTATATAGGCCAAACAAATCGTAGAATCCAAAATAGGATTTATAAACATTCCATTTCTGTTCGCAATTCTGATTCAATTTCAGCTCTCGGTCAACACCATCTTTATACAGGTCATAAAATTGATTTTGAAAACTCCAGAACCATAGCCCCCATCCGCTTCTATAAACCAAGAATTATCCGAGAAGCCATAGAAATAGAAAAAAGGCCAAATTGTCTTAATAAAAGAGATGACGCCATACGGTTACCTTCTACATGGAGACCTCTCATAAAGAAAATATCGCCCCCTCCATCCTCGAATTAAAATTCCACAGTCGGAAATGTTCCCGCCAACTTTTTCGTAGTGTGTGACCGATCCAACCCCACTTTCTGGACTTAATTTCATTTTGTATTCTCTTTTGTTCGGTCAGGTGTAGCAGATCTTCGTTTCTGATGGTGTTAGTCCAGAATATACGGACAATTCTTCGTAGACATTTGTTAACAAAGACCTGCAGTTTGTCTGCGAGGGTGTTTGTCACTTTTCAGGTTTCACATCCGTAGAGTAGAACAGACATGACATTTGATCGGAATATTCGGATCTTTGTCCTTGTAGTATACTCGCCAGATCTCCAAACAGGGTGGAGCGTGCTGAAAGCTTGTTGGGCTTTTCGTATCCTCATACGAATATCGTCTTCTGTACCTCCGTTTTCTGTTATGACACTTCCAAAATACGTAAAGTTTTCCACATTTTCAATCTGCATATTGTCGATAGTAAATAGCGTGTTGTTCCTTGCATTTATTCTCATGGATTTTGTTTTACTAATATTGATTTTCAAACCTATTTTATTGGCTTCAGTGGAAAGTGTTTCCAATTGGTAAGCCAGATCTTGAAATCTCTGACCTAATAGTATTCTTAAAGTAATAGTAGTAAAGCACGCATCCCTGCATTTCGCATCAGTATATAGTGATTTTATAATAGAAATTATTTTTTGGGGTGTTTCTTAGCTCTAAAATTTTCCATATAGCAGCATGAGACAAGCTGTCAAAGGCGCGTTCGAAATCAACAAAAACCATGTATAGGGGTCTGTTCCATTCAACCGATTGTTCCATTATTACCCTCACAGTATTAATGTGGTCTATGCAGAAGGATTCTGGTCTAAAGCCTGCTTGATTAGCTCGAAACTCAACCTTGTTTGTTAATCTTTTCAGTATGATGGTCGTCAATATTTTATTTATGACAGTAAGCAAGGTTATTGTTGCTTTGTTACCTTTTTCCAGCCCGCTGGAATGTGGTTTGTTTCCCACACCTCTCGGATTATGGGAGCAAAAATTCAGCAGTTAGATGCGGATCAGCTTTAAGTATTTCAGCAGCAATGTTAATTTCTTAATATTAGATTATTTTCTCTACCAATACATGTACATATTATAAATATTATTACTTATTTTAGGATTTATTAGACGAACATGCTAGAGGATTAGTTGGCAGAATATATACTAGAATAATTCAATTCGTAGAGACGACTTACGACGGTTTGACCAAAGATCAAATATTAGCATTACTTTCGATACTGGGAACAATATTGTTTATACTAGCAATAGGTTATTTCATGGCGTATTTAGTGTAAGTATTAATTAAGTATTTGTTAAAGTTAAATCTTGAATTTGGTTTATTAGTTAAAAATCTACCATTATCATTCTGTCAGGATTATTCATTCTTCGAAGTTTTCGATGCTCTTTAGTTTGGCTTATTCGGTTTTATGATTTCGTGTTTAATAGAACAAGATGCCACTGCCCGATCACTACGTTTATAGCAGTAGTTCATGACACTCACATTTTACATACATTTAAAATTAGGAGAATACATTGATAATCGGTTGGCAGTCAAAAAGTGGCGGCTAATATTTTTAATTCAATTAATAGTAATTAGTTTTTGAAAATATTGTACATCGAAGAAAAATTATTTGAATTCGTATGTTGATTGAGTGAACAGTTCTCATTATCTGACTTTCTCCTTTCACGTTCAGTGAAGTTAAATATAATGAAGTGTATAGTATAAGTTATAATTGGAACACTCAGAAACGATATGGTTTAAAAAGACCCATTATAATCAAGTTGGATTCTAGATTTCTTCATCTTGCTCTTATTTCTTTTAAATGGTCATTATGGCTCCTATGAAATTTGATTTTATATATCAACTGGACCTGGTTTGTTATTAATTCCCCGGCCAATTTCCTTTTTAGGCACTCCCAGACATTTTTGATGGGGTTTATATCTGGTAAGTTGCAGGGCCATGGTAATAGAGGAATTTCTTGCCTATCACAAAACTTTTAATGCTTTTAGCAGTGTGGTTAGATGCTCCTTTATGCTCATCCTGCATAAAGACATTGCGGCCATTACCAAACCATTCGTTCATTTGTGGAATCAATCTTGTCTGCAATACTCTTTTGTAATGGTCGCATAGTTCCTTTTACCACATACAAACGTCCCATTCCCTTACCACTGATTACAGACCAGAACATTATTTAGGTGGGATGTTTAACTGTTTTTATTACACATCTCTTCTCATATTTTCCCTTGAACGTCTTCGAACAAATTGGGCTTTATCATTCATAATTTGAAACGTTGTTAAAAAAAGGATAGTCTAAAAAAATACTTAGGACAAACTAAACTACATTGACTTTAGTTTTATGATGGTGATATAAAACACGGGGTAATGCATTTAAAAATACTAAACAAATAATGAATTTGTTTTTTGACTTACCCTGTATTGGATCTAAAGAGTGTTTGCAAAGTCGATCATTTTTATGAATTTTGACGATCATTTCAAAAATTAAGGCTACAAGAGATCGTTGTTTTTTACACCGTTTCAATTATACATGGTGTTGAACGTGTTACGATTTTCATTGGAATTTAGCTATAACTTTTTAAATACCCTGAGTAACAACTTGATATTATTGTAACCAGAAAGTGAAGCGAATTTTAAATTTAAAATATACAGGTTGTTTATATATATATATATATATATATATATATATATATATATATATATATATATATAGCGAGTGTTTGCAACTTTAATTTTGTCGCTTCTCGCATCCCAATCGCCAATTTCTTATCGGCCCAGTCTCCTTCTTGAAGACCTCTATTTTCCATTTCTATATGAATATTGGATATCCATTTCTTTCTTGGCCTTCCCCTTTTATTTCTCTGTGTAGGTCTCCAGTTCCAAACCTTTCGTGGTATCCTTTCTTCGTTCATCCGTCTCAGGTGTCCATACCATTTTAATTGTTTTTCGGCTATCGTATCCATTATTGTGTTCTTTACTTTCATTATCTCTCTTATGTTTTCATTTCTTATGTGGTCAAACAAAGTTAACCCGGAACATCTTCTCCAGTACATCATTTCCGTTGAGAGGAGTTTTTGTGACATATTATTGTTAAAGACCCACACTTCTGACCCATACGTCAGCACCGGCTGAATCATAGCCTGATGTATATTTTTCTTTGTTTTCTTAGTTAAAGTTTTATTCCACAGGATCGGATGTAGTGTTTTTATCATGTTTTTTCCTTTTCCTATTTTTCTTGTTATATCTTTGTCGTCTCTCCCGTCTTCGCTTAGTGTAACTCCGAGATATTCGTACTGATCAACGTTTTTAATCAATCCGCTTTCTGTTTCCATGTCTTGACCGATGCCTCCTATATTCATGTATTGTGTCTTTTCGGTATTAACCTCTAATCCCCATTTTTTGAATTCGTCTATTAGTTTGTTTATCATCTACGTCATATCTTGTAGGTCCTCGGCAAGAACTACCTGGTCGTCTGCGAAGAGGATTGTGTATATAGGAGTGTCATTTACCCATATGCCCATTGGGCTGCATTTTCTCATCCAATGTTTTAAAGCATTACCAAGATTTATTTTAAACAGGGTTGGAGAGAGGCAAGAGCCCTGTTTGACACCCTTTGTTTGGGTGAAACCCTTGGAAATTTGGTTTCCAACCTTAATATAAGCTTGGTTATCTTGATATAGCTTTTTCACGGCATTTATATATACTGCATTTATACCTGCGTTTTCCAATGTTGTCCATAGTCTCTGCAGTGGTACGGAGTCAAACGCTTTACGGAGATCTATAAAAGTGGCATGAAGTTCTAGTCCTCTTGCTAATCTCTTTTCCGTTAGGTGTTTGAGAGTAAATACATTGTCGACACAAGATCTTCCTGGTCGGAATCCACTTTGTTCTTCGATCTCTGTGGCTTCTTTTTCTATTCTGGCTTTCAGAACCCTTTCATACAGTTTGCCAGTGGATGACGTAATGCTGATACCTCGGTAATTACTGCAGTCATTCCTGTTTCCCTTTTTGTAGATGGAGTTTATGTACGAGACTTTCCAATCTCTTGGGATACTTTCTCCTTGTTTGTTGTTTCATTTAAAAATAAATCTTTGATGCGGTATAGTTTTATGAAAGACCTTGTAGATTTGTAATTAATTTTAAAATGTGAAGCTACAGCTAGCTACCTACAATTTTTATAAATAACTTTTTTTGGTATCTTCTATAATAATAGTTATAACGGACTGTGTCACAAAGTTTGATCGCCCTGTATATATATATGGTTATTTTTTTTAGTCGAATAGAAGAAGAGAGCATTCAAAAGCAGAAAGCCAAAACAAGTAACGACAATAACAACAGCGTCAATACGTCATACCAGCCTGAACTACGTTTACACGAAATGCGATCCGAAAGTTACAACGCTTTAGTTAGGTTACTGAAACCCGGTTGTCGTACTATTGTTTTAGTGCTGGATATGCAGTCCAGACAACAGTTAATTCCACCGTTTCATAAGGCCGTGTGGCCATATAGAAAGTAAGTATCCAAAATATGATTTACATTTTATTTTAAAACAAAACATTGTTGATTGTTTTTATTGAAGTTATTTTCTTGTGGCATTAGGTACCTATTTTTAACCCAGATATGCCTGAAACCTACATGAAAATATTTTTTAATAATAGTTTAGTGTGGTGTGAAACAAAACTTTTAACATGTAAGCCTATGTTTCATTTTGAACACCTCATTTTTGCTCTATCGTGGCACAAACTTCATCGAGTTGGTTTTTCCTGTGGAATTACTAAATGGTCTAGTCGATCATAGCGAATATCAATGTTTTCATTGACTGATGGACAACCTCGAGAATAGGAAGTAGGTTTTTTTATTTTGTTGTAAGAATAACGTTGCAATGCGTCTTCTAAATGATAACTGGTCAGTTTTCCTCCATACAAACGATTGAAGTTGCCATGCATTCTGAACAGCCATGTCAATGGATTGATTGATCAATGAAAAATACCATTTTTTGCCGTGAATACAAATGCGGTAAAGATTAATATTTTAATCACTACGATCTACTCCGCCCATGTTTACATTATACTCATGTACGAGATGCGGTTGTTCTACCTGAAATGATAAATATTACTGGTATTACAGAGGAAGATTGTCTATTTTGTTTCATACTTGGATCGCTTTCTTCTTTTTCTGTGATTACCGCTTTACAAGATGAATTTGTTGAAGTACTGCTGAGTTTGAACATAGCGTTACTAAATGACTGCCATGCCATTTTACTGCAATTATATTTTGATCAGAAATTTTTCTATAGTCATATGCCACTCTCTTACCTTTTTTCATAATTTTTAAATCTTATAAGTGTACTCTTGGTAAACGATTTTCTCTAACCGTGCCAGTGCCTAAAAAGCTTTTTTCTGTTCATAAGGGGAATAGAGGTTCATAAGTTATCAAGAACCAAGTGGAACTTTTCATTTGGCCATTTTTTCCTTAACACATCAGAATATTCCAATCAGACGCTTGCTCCGACTCCATAATCGTTATAAATCTTACTAATATTAGTTGATGATCCTTGGTATGGTTCAAACCAGTAAATATAGCCAAGACGTGATGTACCAACCCATAATTTGTAACTGTATCTGATGGATTTACCATGTATAAATTGTTTGCATGAATGGCTTCCAAAGTACGGAACCATTGCTTCATCTATGCGTTGTCGTTAAAGTTCCGTATTTTATAAACTTCTTATTTAAATTTACATACAAAGGCCTGACTTTTGCAAATTTATCTCCTTCTTCTAAGGTGCAGTTATCTGTCAGCTGAAAATTTGATATAATAAATTCAAATTTATCTCTCGTAAGAGCTTCTGTCACAAGTTGATTGTTAACATCTCTGTCACGTTGGCAAAACATTCTCTTGTGAGGAATGTTTACATACCCACTCAATATGAGAGTTCCCAGAGAAGCTTTGACTTCATATTCTCCAACTTCTTTTTGGTGATTCTTCTGTGAAGCATATCGATTAGTTTCTGACGTTATCAGGTGTATGAGTTCTTCATAAAAAAAAAAGGAAAACTATTCAAAGAGACTCTTAGAATCATGTTGTTCTGGAAGTTCGTTTACAATGAAACATTGATCTTCCATCTGAATGTCTTCTACCCAGTGGTAGATTTTTTTTTTCTTAGACCCTTTAACTGTTCTTTTTTCTCCCTGCTCTGGTAATGAAATATTATCTTGAGAATCGGTTACTAATGCGTCACCGTCATTATTTTGCACATTTATTTCAGCTGAAACTTGTAATTGCGAGCCAGGTAAGTTATCCATCAACATTATATCTTCATCACCAGAGTCTTCGTCTGTTAGGACATTACATGCATTTATTGGAGGCATCAAAGTAATACTATCTACATTTGCTACTAAATTTTCATCATTTTCTAACATACTAAGCCCATCCTCCGATGAAAAGCTCCTAAAAATAAATAGTATGGCATTTTCCTGTACAATATTTTGTATACTTAAATCAAATAGCCTAACTCTAGTTATAAAATAAATAATAATTTATCCACTTTATAAATCTAAATTGAAATGTATATGTGTTTTCTACAGGTAAACACAAAAAGAATTTTTTTTGTATACATTATAACAAATATTTACTTACTTAGCATATCGTATTCCGAATTCGGCCATTATATCAAAACTGTAAACTTTATCACAATATGATCGCCAAATATTTCAAAGCCAGCAATTCACAACTACACTCTATGGTTGATTACTACATACTAAAAGTATTTAGGCGGTTATCAAGAAAGTTAATCATTATAGATAATCAAGTTAAATCAATCTGGGTTAAATATAAAAATAATTTAAATTTAATTTACTATTTTATTGGGAATTACCTGCATGTTCAGTTTAAAATAACGTTTCGATGTCCACTTCGGATTTTAATAAAATTGTGATGATTTTCCATTAAAAATAAAATAATTACACACACAAATTCAAAGACAAATGGACGGACACAAACCAATACGATTTCAAAAAGAGCCTATCGTGTCCTTATTAAATAGAAAGAGATCCTACATTTTTATATTCGTTTTATATTTGGTCCACATTTGTCAGCAATAGTTTATTGCTATAGGTAATTGAAAAAACTCGTATGAATTAATTGTACCGGTTGCATTGTAATAATTTGTATAAAACAATGTAAATTTGTATAAAACAATTTGTTTTTATATACATTTTTGTTTAAAATATATTTTTCTTTTTCAGAAATAAAACCTTAATGTTTTCGTATATGTACATTGAAAGAGGCCTTAAATGGTATAAGGAGCTGCTTCAGCTATCTTTACCTGAAGAGAGAGAACTGAATATCAATCCAAGGAATTGTGTCGGTACGGTTCTCTCTATAAACGGACATAGAAAATATTTCTGTGTGTTTCATGCTAAACACATGGAAAAAACGAAGAAGGTAAGAAATACTGTTTTCATTTTCATTTATGAGGACTGCCACGTTTTCATATATGGAAGACATTACAAATTGTTTATATATAATCTGGTCCAAATTTATATAATATATTAATTCTTGACTTTATTAGGGTTTAAGAAAAATCCTTAAAGAGATCGTTTTTTATTTCTAACACTGTAATTTCTGAATAAAATTATTTGCATCACGCTTCATCCACGTTGCGGGAACAAGAACGCTTTCAAAATGTCTAAATAAAAGGAGGTACAATGCGATAAGCGAGAGCTGTCGGGTTGCGCGTAGAACAAATTGAAAAGTGGAAGGGATTGCTCATTTCTATTGCTGTCGGTTAGGAGTTCACATCGTAGCGATTAGTGCTAGATTTCTAACAGTGTTGTCAAGTATTTCCATTTTTATTTGGAGTGGCCTTATATTATAAACTATTAGTTATATTTATTAAAATGGCAAGTGTATTAAAGGGCAAACCTTTGAAATCTAAAGCAGGAGAAATAATTTTCAATGTTTTTAAGTTTACAACTGAAGAAGCTAATGTAGATAAAGTTTTAGTTGATTTAAAAAAGATACAAGAAAGTGTAGCTCAATTAACTGGTAATTATAATACTCATTTCCAAAATAAATTCAGATTTAAATAATTTAATTTATGTCAAGTTAAGTTACAATCAATAAATAAATAAAAAACTACAGTGCATTAGATTACCAGTAAATAATAAGGTTTATTATTAACTATTATTGATAATAAAACTGTTATTTTAAGTGAAATTTTTATATTTACTGAAGAATAATGCTATAGGTAATATTTATTTATATGTATTATACTGTTTATATAACTTTGCACCTAAGTAAGTTAACATTTGTTATGTGCAGGACTTATTCTACATAAACATATTATATTAATTATAAATTTAATTATAATTTAATTATAAATTTAATTCAAAAATTGGTCAAACGTTTTCATTAATTGTCTAACATAATAATATGGTAAATATAAAACGTGTATCTACTAACGTAATTTTCAGATCCCAACTAAATTTTTGATACGGCAACTACGTGTTTGTGACACTTGCGTTTAAGTACCTCTCCTAGAATAATTAAGAAGTATCTCTCTTAGAATAATTCCTTTTCTATTTTCGCGCAGCTCACCCGCCAGCTCTCGCTTGTCGGATTGTAGCTTGTAACAACCCGTTTTAAAATGTTTTTAATTCACTATTTAGCAATAGACTTATTTTTGATTGTTCTACACGAACTACATTTTTTTTATAGTTTTTTATGACAGTAAAGAAGAAAAACTTTGGTATTCCAAACACTCCTATTTATTTCATCTTCATATTTATTATCACTATAGAACTTTTAATTGTCGTACCAGGAAAAATGATAAAAAATCCTTTGCCATAAAAGAGACATCAACAAATAAGACCTAATGATTCTAGTTTCAATAACAAAAAACCATAAATTCACTTTTTCGGGAACTGTGTGTGAGCCTCGTTGGTACACGTTGCTTCGTCCGAAAAAGTAGTTTTTGTGCTTCTTATGTGTTTGTATTTTATTGCAATTAACATTTCCATTGTATGGGCTTCCGATAAATGTGCCATCATGACCGTCCATAAAAATTAGCAATACAATGGTAAAGTGTGGCAGGTATAGCTCGGCGACTACTTGATTATAGGCATTAATAATATTTAAAAAATGGTGTTCATAAATTAAGTTATGAAAACCCTAGTCGAAAACGAATACGAACCACTGGAACTGGAACAGCAGCAGGATTTCGAATTAGACGATCTTGCATCGACAACATCTACACTTTAACACAACTGAATGAAAAAAAAATGGTTAGGGATAAACCAACTCAGCTATTATTTGTGGACTTAACGAAAGCTTATGATACAATACTCCTATGTAGACTATGCTAAGTATTGGACAGCTTATGGCTAAGGCACTGAAGAAATGAAGGAGTTGTGTTATGGAATGGGTAATACATTAGACGACGAAACAACCCTATAACGCTACAGTTCTCGGAAGATCAAGTAGTTATCGCACAAGAACAGGAACATCGACAATTGATGACAAAGCGATTAATATAAGAATGCGAGCGATGAGGTCTAAATATTAATTTAACAAAAACGAAATACATGTGCATAGGAGGAGTTAAAAACAACGAATTTAATTAAGAAGATGGAAAGGTAATTTAATCATGTTCCGAATATATCTATTTCTGGGAAAAATGGGAAAGACATGGACACACTTAAACATAAATCGAAGATCGAATTAAAGTTGCTTGTCCGGCAGCTGGTAAGAAGCATTAAAAATAAAAATTTATGTTTTTTGGGTATGAATTTACAAAAACTAAAATATCGTATATTGCTGAATATAAAATTAAAAAGCCTTTAAAACGGGGTGTCACACGTTGACACTGTTCATTTTAAAACATTTTATCTCCATCTTCCTAGTGTTTCCTGTTTGTCCGATTATTTCTTTTGTTTTTTTTATACGTGTTAAACTTATCATCCTCTTGTTCTAATTCTTCTATTTCTATATTATTTTGCCATTCGTTTTTATTTATTGATTTTATTGTATTCATCCAAATGTATTTTTTTTTCTGTTTTCTATCGTCTCGTCTATCAGTTTTAATATTTTTCTACATAACCGTTTCGCTCGTACATTTGAAAGAAAAGCACTTTCGATATCTACTTATCGTATACTTATACATCCTTTTTATATGTTTTAGAAAGCTAAAAATGGGCCAACGCCAAAAGTGGCTGAGATTGACTGCGAAAGTGGGGCTTTTATAGGATTTAATTCTGATAGCTCAGACTCCGATGACGGCGTCCTCTTGCAAGGAGCTCTTCTAGACGGCTTCTCCAACTGGTTAGACCGATTATTCGAAGGCACTACCCAGCGTTTTCACGTTAACTATTGGCCGGAATTTCCTATTAAATAAATTTAAATATAGCTTAAATATCATATGGTTCATCATTTTAAGGGGACACTGTATGAAGCTTAGAAGAGCCGCATGCAGAAAATGTCCTATACAAGTGTATTTGTTATAATACACAGCTAATACAGCTTGACCAGAAACATGTCGGTATGTTTTTATTAAAGATTGAGGTTAGGAAATGTTGGTATGTGGATTTTGTTGGAAAGATTTTTTGGTATTAGTCTTTAATTGTTGAATATATGTTTTTATCCTGTTGGTATTATTTTCGAACAGGACGGTGTCCTAGAAGCTTGTTAAGAAAATTATTGGTTACAAGAAGTGCAGTTTGGTTTCTAAAATACTTTTAATACTGATATTTATTTTAGAAAACAATCGTATGTCTTCGTGCAGCTCATTTATTGTTAAATCTCACAGAGATCCAGGATATGGTATATGTACATCTTGAAATAAGATGTTTAAAACCGGCTGTACATTTCGATTAACATGACCAATTTTTTCTTTTTAGGAATAGGTTGTAATTTTAATTGTAATTTAGAATAAATTGTTTCCAATTTGATACACCAATTGTTATTTATGCAGTATAGTTTGCTATATATTCATTTTGAACTGTTAAATTGTATATAATTGTACTAGGATAACATCTTGACAGTGAAGACACTTCCTTTTTTTACTTCATTGTATCTGTTAGTATTTTTATTGATGTTTTGTAGTAAAAAAAATTTACTCTATATTAAAGAACAATACTAAAGTTTTTCTGTTAGACATATCCGTATATATATATATATATATATATATATATATATATATACATATATATATATATATATATATATATATATATATATATACATATATATATATATATATATATATATATATATATATATATATATATATATATATATATATATATATATATATATATATATGTATATATATATATATATATATATATATATATATATATATATATATATATATATCTCAAGAACCAATGCAACAATTAGGGATGTGATTTCGCCATCCGTTACTTTGTCGTTACTACATCTTTTGCTATCACAGAATGCTATACTTAAAAAAGAGCATTGCTCCATTTGGTTGCATTTTAACATTGAATGTTATGAATTATCGATAACCAAGTAAAGTGTTGATGGAATTTTATGAAATGAAAGATTCAATAGCTGCTTCTGTGATTGTAAGTAGACTGTTGGTAACCGTCAAATATTGTTTTCTTTTGGAAGCCGTCTTAAGCATTCTTCAGTTACGCTGCAGCCTTTACTTATTGTATTATTATTGCTTTAATATTTTACGAAACGCATTCCAAAATATTTTTACCCCCACTAGTTGGTAGAGGTCTTTTGAGTGAATAATATATGTATTTGGACTTGGACTGCAGTCTCTATATATTGCTTGTCTCTTTGTCGCATAATCTGTTGTTTAGATATCCGTTGAATAGTCCCATCGTATTCAGGTCTCCACTTAGTAGCTTCCTGTTCATTTTGTGCAGTTCTGAAGTTCTCTTTTCGCAGGTCTTAGTCATGAAACTCTTCTCTCATGAGTTTATGTGGGGAATTTGTTTTCAGTATTCATGTTTTCGCCAAATCCATCCTCATATGCGCTTTCCGATTGTGTTCTTTGGCACGCCCAGAACAAGAAGTATCTTGTTGCTGATCCTCTTCTGACAAGTTCATTAGCTCTTTCATTGCCGTTGATTCCTTGATGACCTGGCACCCAAACAAGTTTTACACTGTTGCGGTCCGCTAGGTCAAGTTCTCTGTGATATTCCCACATCAGTTTGGATGTAATCATTGGATTGGATAGAGCTCCCAAAGCTGCCTAACTGTCTGTGTAGATGTTGATCCACTTATTTGCATCCTCATATTGTTCATCCTTGCACAGTTTCTTTTATTTTCCCAGTGGGACTGTATGCTCTTGCTCCCGAACCATCCCCCGTTTTTGACCCATCTGTACACCAGTTGTGGCCACCAGACTTTGGGTGTCTTTTGGGGTCATTCTATATCTCTCTTATGGTTAGCTCCACCTAGAAAGGTATCTTGATTCAAGGGGCCATGTGGTCTGTTTTCATCTTCCATATATGTATAGTGATGATATTGCAATGGTCCCATCTAACTGGAACATGGAAGACTTCCTTGGCTAGCTTCATGTGGCAGTGTAATGAATTGATAAAACAAATTTTAATATTTAGTCATTTTGCCTATAAATAATGTTGTTTTATGTAATTTATTTTACAATATCAAGGAGGTTAAGCTTGAGCGACCGTTGTTTTGTAATGATACACTATGTTCTGGGTTTATAGAGTATATTCTCTAGTTATTTCTTCTCAATATTTTATCTGCGACTACAGCATAAATTATCAAATTATCGTTATTTTTTTCAAGATGAATCCCTACTGATTGGATCTTATAAAAACAATAAGACTATGTCAGACAGAAAAATTTAAGTACTATATTATAACTATCAACTAGTTACGTTAAAAATATAGGAAAATGAATAGAATGATATCGGAGTGGACCTTCTCACAACTTTATATACCCTTAACCATACTAGGCTTGTATCAAAATTTTTATGCGCATAATATCGTTCTTGTTGAAACAAACCCTTTATTCACTGATAACTCTTGAAAGTATGAACTGAAGTATTCAATTTTTCTAGTCAAATAGTAGGTTTAATCAAATTGAATAGTGATAGGTATTTATAAAATGACAAACACTTTTAGATAAGTATAATCATTTTTAATAAGGACACTTTTATTTTCATCCAAATGGAATGTTAAGAAAAAATTGAAAATATATACTGGGTGTTTCCATAAATCTAAAATTTAAACTGAATTACTTTTTTATAATAAATGGGGTGTACAGATTATCAAATAGAGCTGATAGTCTGAAAATAAAGACTTTGCTATTCTTTGATCGGTTGTAGTGTACTGTGTACTTTTTGGTCCAAAAGATGTATGACGTTGCAAAAAATGTAATGAAGAAAGAAGTCTTTTTATATTGTTTGATAAAACAAATTAAATTTTTACCTCGACCTTGAAAGTATGATTAAAAAAAAACAGTTGTTTGTAATATTTTTAATTACAGGTCTAATAAAGCCTCAACATTTAATTCGCATATTAATAATAATTCGATTTAACAATCTGCTCGAGTCATATATTACTAGAGAAATTTTAAAAGTCTACAATTTTTTATAACTTATCTAAAGGATCTCGATTGCCGACGAATTTTACTTTTAGAATCTGAAATGTTTTCTTCAGAACCACCTTTGTTGCAAATTTGTTGATGCTGATATATTGAGGGGCAACTGAACAGTGGCAGCTTACTGGTATTCATTTAATTAGATATTCTGGTGAGTTTTTTCTCAGACTTTTTTGATTACTTGTTGATTGGACAGTCTTCTGACACAATAAATATCAATCAGAATGTCCACTCTCAGATGCCGTCCATGAACTTTGTCAGCACGCGATCGCCATATTTTAAACGGAAACATAGACTCGGATTGAAAAATTTCTGACAAGCTACGGCAGAACCGTAATTTAATTTTTTAAAGATTAATAATTTATTTAATTTGAAATAATTTAACCTATTCTTCAACTAAAAGTATGAATAAAATAGTACATTTTATGTCTATGGTTGTCGTAAATAAATTAAACCGGGTTAATTTTTCTACCCCTGCCCAGCGCCATTTCATTTCAGCGCCCAGGCAGGTCACGTAGCCCGATATAATGATAACAGGTGGACACGGAGAATTCTAGAATGGAGACCAAGGACGACAACAAGAAGCATGGGAAGACCTCAAAAAATATGGGTAGATGACATAAGAGCAGTGGCAGATTGGCGCAAGATAGAGAAAGATGGAAGCAATTGGGAGAGACCTACATTCAGGAGTGGATGGAAAATGGTTGACAAAGAAGAATTTTTCTATGTACATCAGATTATCAGCATACATACATATATATATATATATATATATATATATATATATATATATATATATATATATATATATATATACATATTATTTCACTGAACAGCTGCGCAAACGTACTTATCTTGACAAGCAGAGAATTCTGATTGTTTATTATTCTGTGCTTCTGACAAGTTGGTTGATATAATCTTCTATTCGGTTGTTTTACTTTATAGCTCTTGACCGAATTACATCTTTAACAAATTTAATTTTGAGATCTGTATTGCATTGGTCATAGAGCGGAGTGTTTTAAACACTATTTTTATATTTGGTGGCTTTGCACAGCCCCATAGTTCCTCACTTTATGTCTAGATAGGCTTCAGGATCGCATTGTATACGATTATTTTACTTTAGATTGATAACGGTGATTGTCTTCCGATTAACCAGTTTATTTATCTAGTTTTAAGAGTTTGTTGTTGTTTTTGAGCTTTGATATGGTTTCTCCAAGTTTTGATCTAGATGCAGTCCAAGATATTTTACCACGGGTTTGATTGGTATAGGGTTATTATTAGAATAAAGTGGGTTAGGTTAAGTTAGCTTGTTGGTAGGTCCACTGTGTAGATCAGGTACAGAAAGGGTCCTAGGCGCTGCCCTATGGTACTACTGAGTTGATTAGATTGTAGTTGCTTACTTCATTGTCCATTTTGATTTGAAAGCATAGCAGAAAGGAAGCCACTTTAGTTCACTTTGATCTTTGACTTTGACCCCTTCTTTTTGCGGATGCGCTGTTTTTTGTGGAGGCTTATATTATCTCACGTTTTATGTCGAAGGTCACGTTTTTTATGTCAAATGTCACGTTTTATGTCGAAACGTGAAATTAGACCAGTTTTTTGTAACAGAAACCTGTCGATACATATTCGCAACACGGTCCTGAAATATTATGAGAACGGTTTCAGGCCAACGTTTGAATACGGACACGGCACTTAAAGAAGAAGATTTGAGTTGAAAATTTCTTCGATATCTTATATAGTATTCTCTCATGCCATACTTTGTTGAAGGTTTGTTATACATCGAAGAATACAGAGGCATATAACTTTTTTCCCCATTGCATGTCGTAGTGAACTAGTAAATCGCATGGCTCTATTGTGGATTAGTTTTCTCTAAACCCGAATTGGTGGTAACAGTTTTTTGAGCAGTAGTTTCCCAAACACTGTCGACATTTGGTGTAAGTGGCTTATTGGTCTGTATGAATTTGCATCTACAGGTGGTTTACTAATCATAATTATCTGGGAAAATTTACAGTGTATGGGAAAGTAACATAGTCGTGGGATACTATTGTATATTGACCTAGTTGGACAATTATCTTTCGAGGTAACTATTTTAGTATTGTTTCTAGTATTACATCGTATCCTGTAGCTTTGTATGGATTAATATATTTGATCACTTTGAATTTCAAATGGACAATCTCTACAAAACCATTTTCACTACCGGTAACCACTATTATTAATCTTTGCCCTGAGGAAAGGGGTGCAAATTCAAATGAAATTATAAACAGACTTACTAGACTTTTACTTGTATTCGTCATTCCTAACAAATTCATTTATTATTTAGCTATCTCTCTTCATTTGTGAAATTTCTGATATTTTTAATCCTCTATAGTAGAAAAACGCTTTACAGACGCACTTGTAGCAGGTATTGCAATGAATAAGTCGCATAATTTTGATTCTTCACCATAGGCTTAATGCAGTTCAGTCTCTTTATGAAATTTCACCATTTTAGAATCACTGTGAGTGTTGAGTGTGAGAATTATAAAAACCGAACAGCTGGCATAGCAGGGAAAGGATTTTTAAAAAGTTGGCGTGTTTTTAGAATAAATTACACACGTGTGCGTAAATATAAATTATGGGATAATTCTCTTTCCAAAACTTTCATATTTTGCAAAAAAAATTCTTTTACTGTTGGTTGGATATCTGGTCATATCTATTACTACTATCTATTAATTTGTCATTTTTAGTTTTTCCTCAGTGAAATCCCATGCCATGCTTTTCTTTATCTATGCTCCGAAAAGTTTGAATTTTTCTATCACAGTCTTCTTCTTCTTTTTATATAGACATGACTTTGTCTGTTTTTGAATGTGCCTCCAGTAAGTTGTCGTTCCATCGTTTTCGTGGTCTTCCTACTGATTGTCTTCCTATTGGAGAACCGTCTCTTGCCGTCTTTACTATTCTATTTGTTGTCATTCGGCTTATATGATCGTTCCATTCTACTCTTCTATTTCTTAACCAGTTCTTGATGTTCTCCAACTTGAATCAACGTCGTATATCTGTACTTCTAGCTCTGTACCATAGTGTCTTACCATCAATTTTTCTAAGTGTTTTCATCTCTTCTGTTTGTAACATCCTTTTTGTCCTCTCTGTATCAGGTCTTGTTTCATCTATCAACAGTATCATAATTAATTATGAATCGACGAAGCAATCTTTATCAATATCCTTTAAGTTAATTTTATGTGCGACATTTCGTCTTTTTTTATTTTGTTGTCGAAAGATCAACGGATGTTCCACCTTTGATAGATTTAATTTATTTTACAATTTTGTGGATATCAGTTAAACTTCGCTGTTTCAGCTCTTACTTAATCTTTAGAGAGAGACCTCTAGAAGTACATTACCTATTTAGGAGGCCATGTAAAGTCGTCGGTCCTAGCTACGTAAATAGTCGTTAACACTGAAAACCTGAGTCTACAAGGTTACACGAATGGAAGATACAATAAGCCGATTGGCTGAAGTACGGTCGATTATAACAGCAAAACCCTCTTTTGACTGTACACCATTTTGCCAATAAATTTTGATTTTAACTATATTCTCGTTGCACATTTACATACTTTATTTATACACAAACTGTACATGATGTTTACTGTTATATTTAGACTGGCCAAACTCAGAACTGCCATCTAATATGCTCATGGATTTGCTATATTTGATAAAATGTACATTTCAAAAACTTTATACTTTTAAAAATTTAAATACCAAAATAGCTGACAGTCAATATCCAATTTTTAGATTCCAAACTGTTCAGGTAAAATTATTTTACATAATTTATTGCTGGTTACATCTTTATGTTATGGAATCTTCTCTATTATCAACGGTCGGAAAAAATTATGTAGAAATCTTAGCGATTTAGTGCTAATTTGCTGAAACTGCAAATGAGCATTTATACCTGTTGAGATTTGTATATTCATAAACAGACTTTTATTTGCCAAGATTGTCTCGTATTTTTTCCTTAAGTATAAGCATAAGACTTGTTCGTTTTTGTTGTTCGTACGTCCAAAATACAGGGATTTTGAATGTTTAAATTACACTCCACAGTTTTAATTGGATTAAACGTCATAAATTAATTTTGGATTTTACTTAGTAATTAAATAATTATAAATTATTCTAATAAAAAGTTTTTTTAATTAGGCACCAAAGTTAACACAATTTTATAAGCTATAAAAGTTCTTTTTTTGTTGTCTCCTAGATCTGCTGGCCAATGTGTTTTGTGCTTCCTATGTTGTAAGTCTATTAATAGTTACAGTAGGGCATTTGTATGGAACAGTGGTCTGTCATGACGTTTGGCATTTGTCCCTTTGATGATAATTTCAAACATTTTCAAGTTTTTGTTACCGTTTGATTGATTACATGCCAATTATGTTAGGTGTGAACTTTATTTGGACAGACTTAGACTTAATTTATCTCACTTTTCCACTTATGTTACAAAATTTACTTGATTTAAATGATATTGATGTTGGATTTTTTTGAATTCTTATTACATGCTAGTACAAAGAGTCATCCGCGAAGGTGCCTTTTCTAGTCAAGATCTAGAAGGAAATGGTGTTCTAGTCTACTGGAATGTTTGTCGTGTATGTTAAGTAAATTAGGCGTCCCAAGACGCCACAAGATCTTGTGGTATTCCGTATTCTATGGAAAAACTTCACTATGGAATAATAGGCGGAAATATTTAATTGACAGCTATTTTCTAAAATTTCTACAGTCTATACGATGTGGTATTATTATTAAAATATTATAATTCATATAAAGAATAAGTTGAAAAGAAAACGTGTAACATAGTTTCGCATCTTGTTTATATAAAATATGTTTAATAATTTGAATCGAGGACATTCATAAAATAGCCTCGAATTAGAATTTGTAAGTCAGCAAAATTGCCAATCAAGACATACGGTTGTCGTAGGTCGCTAAAACAAACTTGACACACTAAGAAATAAACTGTTGATATATGCAAGGACTATTATAAAAGAGACAAAAATCATCTGGGAAATCAGAACTGATTTAACGTCAAGATGACAAGTTAATGTATCGCGTATTGATAATTATAAGGGAGTCTCATATCAACTTCACATAAGTACGAACTACGATTAGAATAAGTAATTTTATATAAAAGTGTACTGTTGTGTTCCAAATAAATGGTCATCTAATTTAATAACCAAGTTATTTACCATAATGGCTTTAAAAGTATCTGGACCACGAAATTAGGAAGAGACAATCAAATAACAGACTTAAACAGAAGAATATAATATGGTTAAGTTACGGAAAACTGAAGAAGTCTTCAGATCAGATATTCACATGTACTTAAAAATGAAGGTCTTTAATCATTGAGTAGGTACTCCTAGTTCTACATGTGAGACTTAATTACTCCAAATAGTTAGAAGAAAAACTGATGTTACGGATGTAGTTAAAATAATTCATCATCATCATCAATGGTGCTACAGCCCTATGAAAGAGCCTCGACCTTCCCAAGTCTATTACGCCAGGCAGTCCTATCCATTGCCAATCGTTGCCAGTTTGCTGCGCCTATCTTTCTACCATCCTCATCTACACCATCCTTCCATCTGAGTTTTGGCCTACCCCTTTTTCTACTTCCCACGGGTTGTGACATAAGAATTCTTCTAGGAGGGTTGTTCTGGAAGATGTCCTGACTTGCTAGATGTCCTGACCATCTTAGTCTTCCTATTCTTATAAGAGATACTACGTCTTTACCACCAAATATTTGTTTATATTTGTGGTATACCTCGTAGTTGTATCTCCTGCTCCAAACACCATTTTCACAGGTGCCACCAAATATTCCTCTCAGGATCCTTCGTTCAAATATAAGCAGTCTGCCGCTGTAGAAGCTCTTCGTCTGCCTTGGAGATGGTCCATGTCTCCGATCCATATGTCAACACTAGATGTATAAGGGTTTGTTAAAATAACAAATAATGTTATTTTAATTAATGTTAACAAATAATAATGTAAGTTAAAATAGTTACAACGATGAAACGGAACTGGGTAGGTTATGTTGCCAGAGTCAGAAATGGAAGATGGACCAAGAAAATTTTAGAATGGGGACCTAGACATGATGCGATGCGTATTGTACTCGAAGACGTCTTTCAAGATTGTCGGACGACATCAAGCGCATCTTGCACAACTGGATTGAAGATGATCAAGATTAGATCCAATGGAAATATTTACAGGAGGCCTGTGTGCTAATAATAATGTGGCTTTGTTGCACACTTTATCAAAGGCTTGATTAATGTTTAGTAGAATAAATATGTAACATTCTTTGCATTCTAACGCTCGGTATATAGTGTGACTTTAGCGAGACTATGTGTCTACTTAATGGATGAGCGTTTCGCCGGAAAATTAAATTGGTAATCTGGGTTTCAATCTTTAATATATTCATCTGCCATAATCTTTTGTTGTTAAAGAAGAGTTTAACGATGTTTAGTTTCTGAATCATTATTTCATCAATTTTTAGTTGATTAGGTAAATATTTTAATCTAAGGATGGAGTTAAATATATGTTATTAACACCTTTTGGCAATTCCGTTATCATCTAGGTGGTTTTGTTGATACCTGCTGCATGTAGTTTCTAGAACCGAAACTATATGCGATTTGGTTTTTCTTGATACCGTTTAATACGTTTTTAATAAAATTGTAAAATCTGTTAGAGAGCTAATTCATGACAGAATATATCGCTTACTTCTTTTTGATCTACTACTACTAAAATCCAAAATAAATTTGATAATTAAGGCTATAATGTTGCCTTAAGTATACATTGAAACACCCAATATACAAAATCTGGCACTTTACAAATATATTTAATGACTTTCGATTAATTTACGTATCTTTTTGTTTTTTATTTGAAACTATTGTAGCTGCCCACACGATTTTTGTAGATAGTAACGATTTATAACAATCTGTAGGTTTTCCATAAAAATCACCGTAGAAAGAATATAGTGTAGCTAAATAGCTCCAGTGAAACAAACTTTTATAATTAATTGTTTTGTAATTTATTTCCATTCATTTGTTATTTGTTGTATAAACATATTCTGTGAATCTGCTGCAGATTTGTAATATATAATTTTTTGAAACTTGTTTTATTTTCTATATTCGCGGTATACCACCTATATAGCTATTTAGGTTAATCAGAAGTACTATAAGAAATAGCAAAAACATAAAAATTTGAAGCTCTCAATTTCAGAATGCAGATGCGCTTAGCAGATTGCCACAAAAAATACATGCGCCAGAACCACCAAGCTCAGATGACGTTTTGATGCTCACAGAAAAACTAATCTATGCCAAAGACATTGTCAATAAGACTAAGAAAGACCCAGTGTTATCTAAAGTTTTGCCGTGGGCATAGAAAGGTTCGCCTAATGAGAAAATTAAATTTTCAGACGAATATACTTCACACACAATGTATCTACAATGTAAAACAATGGCACAGTTTACATTTATCAAGTTGAGATCCTTGTTGTGCTGCCGTGATCTCAGTTTGGGAACCAAGATGCGGATAGTGAGGTGCTACATTCTTCTGAGGAAGCCACAGAAAAGCAGATTGAAGCCTTCGAGATGTGGATCTACTGGAGGATACTAAAAATATCGTAAGTGGACCATGTCACCAACGTTAAGGTCCTAAAGCGCATGACAAAAGAAAAAGAAATGCTTAATTTAATGAAACAACGTAAGCTTGAGTACCTCAGCCACGTGATGCGGAACGAAGAAAAATATCGAATTCTTCAACTCGTAATGCAGGGTAAAGTATTTAAAGTTTTGAATAATGAAGTCTTTGGCACGCTCATATGTTTGGTGGCCAAATCTCAACAAACAAATCGTATACCTAGTAAATACATGCAGCGAGTGCCAGGAGTCTAGAAACATGCGAAAAAAATCTCCAACAATTCATCCTTGGGAATGGGCCAGAGCTCCATGGATAAGAATACACCTCGATTTTCTCGATTTGTTCCGGACAAACAAAATGTTTCTGATTATCATAGACTCATACTCGAAGTGGTTGGGGGTTAAAATCGTTCCAAATATCTCTAGTGTTGTGACCATAGATGTAATACGTGGTTTATTTGCAACTCATGACATCCTAGATGTTGTATCGGATAATAGAACTAGTTTTACGTCAGCTGAGTTCCTAAATTTTTAAAGAAAAACCCTATTAGACAAGCACTGGTGGCACGATACCATCCAAGTAGTAATGGGCAAGTGGACCACATGGTACAAAATGTAAACGCACTTAAAAAAAATGACAGATAGTAATGAACAAACTAACATACAATAATTAGCATTGCACAGATATCTCCTTACTCAGCACAGTACACCCCATTGTACAGCAGGGAGATCAAATAGTCTGACAAAGTAGTACCCAGATGTTTTCAATAAAACGAGACTGTGTTTGCAAGATCATTTGCTCCAGGTCAAAAGCGGCTTCTTTCCAAAATAATTGAAACCACTGGAACGTTCAGCTACAAAGTTCAACCTACCGATGGTAAAATTTTATGTCATCATTCTGACCAAATCAGATCCCGTGTCTGTGACCAAGAAGAAACAGACGAAGTTACACCGACAACCTCGATGGAAACAAAATTACTGGTAACTACCCAACCGCCGTTTCTGCATCCAAACGCATTTGTAGAACCAGAATTTGCAGAGATGGTGCTGAACTTAAAAAACCCCCTACTCGAATAAGAAAACCTACAAAGTATTTGGAAGACTATGATAAGTAAATTCATCTAGGAGGGAGGAGTGTGATGTATTAACAATCATGCAGTGCGGCTACGTCACAATCAGACGGTAAAAAAACTATCCACGATAGACTAACTGGTTTGTTTTGTTATTATTTTCCATACGTTTTGGAGTGATAATTAAAACCGGTAGTATTTCAGAAATTTACAGATCATCTTACAGAAACTTAATAAACACGAAATTTTATATATTATAGGCGACTTCAATGCAAAAATTGGGGAAAGTCGACGAGGTCAGACTCGTCGACTTTTCTCCTTATGGTTTAGGACAACCTAACGATCGAGGACAGAGATTGTATGAATTTTGTAAAGAAAACAATATGATCATTGCAAACAACTGGTATAAACTACCCAAGCGACGACTATACACTTGGAAAGCCCCATTTGATGATGGCAATAACCCTGAGTCTTCAAGAAATCAAATAGACGATATACTTGTAAATGAGCGTTTCCGAAATGCCGTCAAAAAAGTCACTACATATCCTGGGGCAGATATTGGATCTGATCATCAACCACTCGTAGCAGATATTAAACTAATGTTAAAACGAATTCAGCGACAAAAACCAAAAACCAATGTACTTAAATTTGACGATATAAACATAAAACATAACATTAAAAAAGAATTTAACAATAAAATAAAAAACATCGGAGAACAACTAGAAGAACTATGAGTGAATTTAAAAACCAAGTTAACGAAATCTTCACAATGATTATAGAAAAATAATTGGATGACAGACGTCATCTTGAAATTAATGGAACAACGTCGACTGATAAAATCTAATGTAACAGAATATGACACCTGCAGAGAAGAATAAAAACGGAGATCAAATTAGCCAAAGAAAAATGGATGAGAGAAAGGTGCGACGAAATGGAGGATGTAATATCTAAACACGACTTATTTAATGTGCACAAAAAACTGAGAGAAATGAGTAATATAATTAAAAAACGAGTTCCCTCTGTACTTGTTGACACTAATAACAAAATTATTGTATATGAGCAAGAAATAAGAAAAGAATGTCAGCTGTATATATCAGAGTTGTTTGAAGATGACAGGAATAACATTGCCGAATTCTACCAAAACTGTACTCTCGGCCCAGAAACTATGAAAGAAGTAGAATATGCTAAAATTAGACAAGCTTGTGGTCCAGATGATACACCAACTGAGTTGCTGAAATTAATAGAGAATGATAACATAAAAGTAGTAGTAGGACTTTTTAATTCTGGAGTGATTTTTAATACTGGAGTGATTCCAGCAGATTGGCTAAAATCCATCTTTATCGCAATACCTAAAAAACACAATGCGAGAGAATGCTCAGAATATCGATTAATTAGCTTAATGAGCCACACTCTTAAAATTTTCCTCGGAATACTTCACAACAGAATTAGACGCAAATGCGAAGAAGATCTTGAAGATACCCAATTTGGTTTTAGAAATGCTATGGTAAACAGGGAGGCACTTTTTACGCTTAATATCATATTACAATAATGCCGTGACCAAAAAAATATGTATTTGCATGTTTCGTGGACTTCGAAAAGGCATTCGATAAAGTATAAAATGTAAATTTAATGCAAATCCTGAAAAATATCGGAATAGATGACAAGTATAATCGTGTCATTAAAAATTTGTACTGGAATCAAACTGCTATCGTAAAAATTGGAGATAACTACACTGATGAAATCCCCATACAACGAGGAGTCAGACAAGGTTGCATTTTGTCGCCAACGTTGTTCAATGTTTACTCGAACCAGTTATTTAAAAAGGCACTCGAGAGACAACCATATGGAATAAAAATCAACGGGAACTACTTAATGTGATTAGATATGCAGACGATACAGTAATTCTATCAGATAATATTGAAGGTATTCACGTGCTTGATCGTATTCACGAGGTAGGAGAGGAAATGGGCATTAAAATAAATTCAAACAAAACCAAATTTTTAGTGTTTAGTCGTGACCCACATCCCGATGCAAAGCTTCAATTTAAAGAAGTCCAAGTTGAGAAAGTTCATAAAATGACATATTTGGGAACTGTGGTAAAGGACCAGCTAGATCCAGACATAGAAATAAAACGTAGAATAGCAATGACTAAACTACTTTTATGAAAATGAAGACATTTCTTTACAATAACCATCTCAGTTTAGAACTAAGGCAAATAATGGTTAAGTGCTATGTTTGGTCTGTACTTTTGTATAGTGCAGAAGTGTGGACGCTAAAAGTATCGATAATGTACAAAATTGAAGCATTGGAAATGTGGGTTCATAGATGAATGCTGAAGATACCTTGGACAACAAGAAGAATTAATGAAGAAGTACTAAGGAGCGTCAACAAAGATAGAGAATTGCTAAAGACTGTTAAACATCGAAAAATGTCTTATCTGGGACATATAGTAAGGGGAAGTCGATATAAAATTTTACAACTGATCCTTAAAGGCAAAATAGAGGGCCGTAGAGGTGTAGGAAGAAAACAAGTTTCCTGGTTAAAAAACATTCGTGAATGGACTTAGATACCAAATGCAGGACAATTATTCCTTATTGCAGAAGATCGAGAAGCCTTCGCAATGGTGATCGCCAATGTCAGATAATTCTGATATGGCACGCGAAGAAGAAGTATTACAATACTGTTGTTATTTATTTACAACCCGGTCCGATACATATAAATATGGTTTATATTAGTAGATATATTAGTACCATTGATTGTAATAAGACTTGCATGTACTAAAAAAAAGTGGATCTAATTGTTTTCCAGTTAAACATACAATCAGTCAGAAGAAAAATAGGCGTATTAGATGCATGCACTATAGACAGAAATATGAACATCCTTGTATTACTGAACACTGATTAATAGAGAAGGAAATCCAAACAGTCTCAATTAAAGGTTGGCTTGTTTTATAGTCGAGTCCCAGAATCCACGGAGGAGGTACTGTTATATATGTAAAAAGTTCTATATTTTTGTAATGAATATTGTTGTGTATGTCTTAAAGATTTCAACCTGATTGTGGTAGCCTATATATCACAGCCCCTCTGGCCAGTTGACACTTTTTTAGAATCTATGGAGGAGGTACTAAACACACTTAACCTACTTAAGCAAATCTTTGTTGCTGGGTATTAAAATGTTTACTTTCTAACTAAAAATACATCTGCCTGTAAGCTCCAAGATGTTTTTGAGAGTTTTAATCTGATTAAAACTATAGATCCTTCAACTAGAGACAATAACTGCATTGACAATGTCTTTTTGGAACCTGGAGGGATGCTCTGTTCAACTGAGGTGATCGATGTGGGGTTTTTGGAACACAGGGGGCAAATTGTTAGGTTTGTAACTCAGAAAAGGGCTATAGGTTACAGAGTACAACCAAGGTTTATTCGACCTTGCACTGAAAAAGATAAACATTTATTTTATAATTGGCTTGACAACGACACCTCTATAGATTTTAAGTTTCATAAGTTTATGGGCATTCTTGAATCATGTTTTTCAGAATCCTTTCATCAAAAAGTCTATAAAGTAAGGATAGACCAAGTTGGCAAATTACATGGTTCTCAAACAAAGAGCAATGAGATAACATGAACATGCAAATTTTTTAAGTGAATTTTACAGGGGCAAGTTGGACAAATTACATGGTTCTCAAACAAAGAGCAATGAGAGAACATGAACATGCAAATTTTTTACGTGAGTTTTACAGACAACTTACAAATACTAAATGATTTAAAAAAAAAACTGTATAAAAATGAAATAAAAAAGCAAAGAATAATTCTAATGAGTAATCTTGACTTCAAGATTAGATACACACACACACACACACATATATATATATATATATATATATATATATATATATATATATATATATATATATATATATATATATATATATATATATGGATTTTTTGAAAAATATCAATGTAAATCCCTCACTTTTGCTTTTCTGAAATATCATTCAATCACACCCAGGAAATCATAGACAGCTTAAAAAACAAAGAAACTGATGACATATATGGCTTAAATGTCAGCATTATTAGGATGATAAAAAATATTATTGTAAGTCCTCTTACACACTTAATAAATCAATGCTTTAAAAAGAATACATTTCCCTCAGTTCTAAAAAGAGCTATTACAACACCCATATTTAATAGAGGAAACTGACAGTCCTGAGAACTAGAGGTTTGTTGCATTGCTTCCAGTCGTCTCTAAAATAGTAGAAAAGGTCATGGCTTTGTAAATCACAAGTAATAATTATTTTGCAGGATCACTGTTTGGTTTCAAGAAAACAAGGAGCACAACTCTTGGCATTCTTTACCTAGTGTCCCGCACATGGATGTAATATGTCCATGGTCCCGCATCTTGGAATCCTTGCATAGGATGCAATTCAGAACTGTTGTGTTTTGTGACTTGAGTAGTTTGATTGTATGGACCATGGGATACTCCTAAAAAAACAAAAGAGATACAACTTTTTCTCACAGAGTGTCAAGTTGATCCAATCATACCTCGAGAATAGGGTACAATCTGTAAGGGTGTGTGAAGTGTTGTCAGGGGAGATTGTTGTTAATATTGGTGTTCCTCAGGGCTCTGTCCTTGGACCCATACTATTTGGAATATGTATTAATGATCTTAAAAGCATTAAATGAAATGCTACATACACACTCTTCACTGATGACACCACAGTCTCCTTCACAGCTGACACACTTGAGGAATCTCTTAGAGGTTCTGCACTGTTGGATACCAAAGAGTGGTTCTGTGTTAACAGGCTCCTTCCTGCCTATTGAAGCAAAGACCAACAGAGCTGTTTTTACTCTTAGGGCCACTCAGTCTGAAGAGCAGATGTGACAAGTGTGAAGTTATAGCCAATCATCATCATCAATGATCAGGTAATCAGCTTCAAAAGTCCAATGCTAAACATATGCCTCTTCCTCATGTTTCCAACCCCATGTATCTTGCGCCACTCTCATCCAGTTTTATTTTGTCTTCTTAAATTGTAAGAATATCTTTTAGGTGGTCAACTGATGCTTCTCGTCTTCCCTTGGTCTCCATTGCAATAAACCCTTTCTCTATTGACCATCCATCATTCTAGCTATGTGTCCTGCCCACCTCCTTTTTAAACTGGCTATCCTTTCATTGATGTCTCTCTTCCCTGATGATGATTCTTCCCTGTGCGACTCTCAGTTTGGTAGCTGAGGCTTTTGTGTTTCTGCTCTGTATGTTTATTAATTAATCAAATACTTTTCTCTTCTGGCATGTGGGCAACTTTTAAAAGTTTTCCTCAGTTTTCCATATGCTGTCCACAAAGACTGATTCTTCTCTTCAGTTCATGGGTCTGAGTATCCATAGCCAATAAAAAAAAAAATTTACACAACCTGTTTTTTAACAAAATAAAGCTGCATGAGTTATTTTGAAATTCTATAGTTGTTCATAGATTAGTATTTACAAAAGGAAAGTTTTTAGTAAAAAATTAATGAGTGTACACTCCAACTATTAATCATTTTTTTGAATGAAACGAGTAAGTTTATTTGAACTATTAATACTGAGTAGTGTCATCCTGGTGCATAAGTTGTAGACTAATACACACCCTGATGCGCATCGCCCGCCTTAAAACTGCTTTATGGGACTTTTCTACTCTTGGCCTCAGCTCCCAACTAGAGTCTCTGCACCCTAGGAGTGCGATGTTGGGGCTCTGCTCCACTTTACGCTTTTAGACTCTGTGGCTGGATTGTTTTTCCACCCTTAGAAAGTGTTTTATTTTACTTCTATTTACGTCCTTGTGTTAGAAATACCAATAATCCATTGACAATGGAACTTACACAGACGGGACTACGGTGTTGTGTTTAAGTGGCCGTGATTTTTCAAGTCCTTTTTAAGCCCATCTAATAATAGTAGTTGGAATTCTTTTTAGTAGGTAGTAGGTTCTTTTCAGTATTTTCATTGCATGCAATCTGATACTGCAGTTGGTTCGCTCAGCTAGGGAATATTTTGACAGAATCTTTGTCAGAAACATACAACACAAAAATTGCTACCATACTGCATTCTTCTTCTTGTACCCTGCTCGATTATCATGTGTTGGGTATACTAATTTTGTTGATGACAGCTAGCAGGAAAAGGAATGCAGTGGATCTGTTAAACCATTCTCTCATATTTTTAAGCCATGATGTTCATCTTCTTCCATCTCTCTTGACCTGTATTATTAAATGAAATATATTATATCTCTCTGGGTGAGGCATAATATGGTTAAATATTCCAGTTTCCTTTTCCCATCCACTGCACAATAACTTCGTTACGAATTCCATCTAGCCAACTTATTCACAGAATTCAGATATACATAGATTTCAAGTTTTATAAGATTTTCTTCATCTTAAAAAATGCAGCTCTGGCCTTCTCTATACATATTCTAATTTCTTTGCTCATATACTAGTTCTCATTTAGATTATAACCAAGATGTGATACTTTTGGTTCTCTCCAGTTGTTCTTCATAAGCTGTTACATCTGTAATGGAGTTTTACTTTACTATTACCTTTGTGGTATTTACTACCTTCAGTCCATATTCATTGCATGTTGTGGTAATCTTATTAATCAGATGTTGAAGTTCTTCATAACTATTTGCAATATTTGCTACAAACACCTTGTATGAATAGCTGAAATAAACTTACTGTAGGAGACTTTTTTAATTGCAAAAAGAAGAATATTGGGAGTGTACATTTGTTAATTTTGTTTAAAACTTTCTATTTCTAAATACTAGTAAATAAATGACTAAAGAAAATTACATTTAAAAATTTGTTTTAATTGGAGAGTAGTTTTATTTTATAGATAAACTGCATGCAAATAATTGTTTACTTTTTAATTAACTTGCCATAAAATTACTAAATTATTAAAATTTACTAAATTAGGACTTGGGTCAGTGAATTAGGTATAACATATCACAATCTTCCTTAAACACTGATAGTACTTATTTGCATACTGTTAAACCATGTGATAATTTACGTACAATAGTATTGTTGATCCCTTGATAAGGTGCTACCAAAACCACACTCAAAAAATAACATCAGTTAGAAAAAAATAATGCATAGTGACGTACCCGCTTTATTAACATTGAAACAATATTAAATAATATTAAAATAAAGTAAGAATTAAATAAAAATATGGGTGTAACAATATTTAATGTTCATATTTACAAATGACTACACAATTTTTATCTATAAATAGCCACTGTCACTTAAAGACCATAACTCTATGACAAAATTGTTCACTTTTAGACTGGAATCTTACTTTTTACTGACAAATGTGGCATTAAGGTCTTTTTCACAGTTCGAATAGGCCATTCCAATACCAAATCCTCCACCCATTATGATAGGCCATCGCCTTCTCTTGAAAAATAATAAGGAAAATACTGAGCCTAATACAAGACCTCCACCTAAAATAAAATCCAAATTTTAATTTAATTAAGATTCTTCACAAACGAAATTATTTAAAACAAATTAATCACGTACTTGAATAATGGTTTATAAGGAATTATAAAAATGATTTGCAAATGGGGTATAAGTACATAAATAAAGGTTAGGTGATGACATAATCTATAAAATACAGACAAACAATTTTTAATTTAAGTATTATATATTTGTGAGGCAGTAAGTAGAATAATAAACACTCACCAAATTTAAGAACTCCATCTGATAAACATTTATCCCATTTTTTTCCCAATTCCTCTTCAACATATACAGGCGACGCCATTTTCGGTCTAAGGTAAAAAAGTTAACCTCTACTGCAAAAGTTAACTTATTGTATTTCGGTAATAAAACCTGTGTATATTAAATGTTTAAATATTAGGTGGAATAAAGTTATATCAATATGATTTCATGAAAAACATGACCCCTTTACAATAAATGATTTTTATTTTTAAACATTTTTATTTTTTGACATTTGTCAAAAGAGTTATTCAATAACTCAATGCATTTTTTCATATTTTAGTATGTGAATTAAATACTTATTTCAAATCTAAAATTTAAATACAGGTATATAAAACATAAAAACAAAATTTTTATATATATTTAGCAAAACGTTTAATTTTTAAAAAGTATTTTTATAATTGTACAGTAACAATTTTGAATTTATCAAAAATCAAAATGTATAAATGACGAATATACGTCATCGGATTTAACACTTTCTCGTCATTTTATTTGTCAACGAACATCCATTGGCGTGCACAGGTGAAAAAAAAGTTTTTCATGGTAAAATTATTAGACAATTGCATTTCATTTTTATATTATTTTCTGATTTATTTTTTGAACATAATGGAATATAATCGTCGCTTTAAATTTATTACCATACATTGCCACAGAAGAGACCAACCCAACTGGTGTATTCTGTGATATTGCGAACTATATTTTTATATTTAAGTATCCTTCCCAGTAAATGTTCTCATCTGCTACTATGGTAAGTCGTCTAACATTGTGAATAACCTCAATTTTATTATGTCACTGTCAAAAGTGGTAAAATGAATTATTTAAATCATAATATTGATCAATTCTGTTTTGTTTTGGTCGACTCAGTTCAGAGTGAAAAATAAAAAGTACAATTGGAAAAAGTAACTCTAATTGGGGTTTTCGTTTTAGGCAGATTAAGATAACCATTTTATTGTCTTAGCACCTCGTTTAAAATGAATACTGCTATTAATATAGGTGTAGAGGACATGACTGTAACTATAGTTCGCTATGGGTTATATTTAGGTGCGATATTCCAAATAGTTTGTCTAGTAGCTTGTATTTTTATATCTGACTCACCAGAAGATAATCTTTCATGGGGCTCAAGGGTAAGAGATATTAATAATTAATACAGGTTTTCAAAATGTATAGTTATGCATTTTGAATTTTAGATCGACAGTGATGATGAAAGTTCTGAACAAAGTACCCCACAAAATACTCCAAGAAGGCCTTATCATAGAGGCAGAAAGCAAGAGAAGAAAAAGAGACGTTAAAGTGTAGACATATTTAGTCAGTATTATCTGTGGAATTATGATTTTCTATTTGTGTGATATTAACTCATTTTAAAAGCTTTCTTAGTGTTAGGTGGATATCCTATTATTTCTTTTATAACTGAAAACTATTTTATTTAGTTTTAAGAGATTGAAATCACTATGGAGAATGTTAATTAGTGATTTATAGTATAGCAAACAACTTTTATTTTGCAATTTTTACTGTAAAAACAAAGATGTATTATAAAATATATCCTGAAGATCAATACAATATAATAATATGGCTTTACACTTAAACAACAACCCAAACTTGTTGAGTAAGACATAAAGTAATTAATTTAATTATGTTCTTTTAGTCTTTATATGACATTCCTTGAGTATTTATTAGAATATAACATAGGAAAAGCAAGAAAAGTAAAAAATATTTTTTATATTACAAAAATACACTGACAGAGTTATTTATTAACAGGTACATACTGAAGTGTGAAGAAAAATTGTACAAAAAAAGCAATGAATGAGAAATAATTTTAATTTAAAGAAAAGAAGAAACAAACTTACTTACCTTATTTACAACTAGATTCCGATTAGAATTATTTTATAATTTCCCAAAAGAAAGGAAGATTATGAAAAAATTAAACAGTACAAAAGCTGTTTTTATTACACACTGTAACAAATTTAACCAGAAATAATTGATTATATCTTACATACTAGTATCCATTATTCCAAACTAATATCTGTTTACATGTTTATTGTTATTTATTAATTTATCTGAATGTCCCAGTATCTCAGTCCAGGACGCTGCGTGACTAATCTGCAGGATTCGTTCCACATCATACACATCCACACTCTATTCATCAGCAAGGAGGCACCCTGTCTCGTTAGTGGTTCCCGTTACAGTTATCGAGAACTTGATGTACTGATGTTCAGTTTCAGTGTAGTCTGGTAAAACCTGTCAATCTCTTGCTTTCACCGCTATTGCCGCCATGGTCACGTCGATGTACGTACCTGTACCTCTCCTAACAAACGTAGGTTCCAGACCTGTGTTCAGAACCACTAGGTCTAGAGTACCCACTCAGTTAGTATCCTGCCGCGAGTATCAGTGTTGGGAGATCCCCACTCCGCTGCTTTTGCGTTAAAAAATCTCCCAGCACTATGTATTCTCCTCCTGTGTTTCTTACTTCCTGCATGATCTCGTCTACCATCATCTCATACTCGCCCACCTTCACGTTTGGAGAAATATAACAGCACAGCAGCCGCATTCCTCCTTCCGAACAATCACATATCCTTCTTTCGGCTTAATTTCATACACTCACAGCTTTCTATTGTAGATTCATACAGCAGCCCTCCTGGTCGTATCTACAAACCATCCTCTTCTCTTCACCGCTGTTGGATTTGGTTCCGGCGTCACCAGCATATCGATTTTCTTTTCTACTGCGGAAGCCTCAGCAAGATCGTGTGCTAATCTTGCTGTTCCCACATTAGTTTGGAGCACCCTCAGCTCTCGAGTCCTGTTTTCTTTGTTTGCCATTTCTAAACCTTGGACTTCTTTCGCGCTCTCTTTTACGCTCCCGTACTCTTCTTGGGACTAGTCCTCAGTGCAAAAGTTATTTAGAAACAGTAAAAAATTAAAGGAATACCCCATACAAAAAACAAAGTAATGTACTGCTCTAAATACATATGAAAAAAATTAAAAACAAAACCAGGTATATTTCCTTTGAACTATACAACATATACCAGGATCCGGATATCATAACATTCATTAAAATAGGAAGGCTACGTTGGATTGGACATGTGGAAAGAATGGAAGAAGGCGAAATACCAAACAAAATATTCAAACAAGTGCCAGTAGGAAAAAGAACAAGAGGAAGACCGAAGCTGAGATACGTAGAACAAATAGAAAATGATATAACAACATTAAAAATTAAAAACTGAAAAAAAAAAAGCACGAAACAGGTCAGAATGGAGAAGAATCCTTGAACAGGCCAAGACCCAAAAAGGGTTGTCGAGCCAGTGATGATGATGATGAGGTATATTTCCTTAAGTGGGTTTTTATTTATTCCATACATAGATAGTCAGTTTAAAAACTCAGCATTTATTTAAAAATTTCTAGTGGCGAAACAAAAAAGACGAATTAAAGAGCAAGGCAGTAAACAATCATCCTTGAAAGCAGCACTCAACAAATATAAACTGAGTTTTAAAGTTGTTCAGTCTAATATTTTTAGAACACAAAAACATATGAATTATTTACATATGATTATTATGATTTACATAATAGCAATAAAAGAAGCCAAAATAAAATGCTAAAGAACTACTGGTAATTGTGAAAACTCGGAAGGATCAGGATCGATTGAATAGCTTCAAGAATATTTTTAAAATGGGACACACAAAAGGATGATTGTATGGTAATGCTGATGCTCTTTCAAAAGGCCTTGCAAAATTGACTGTAAACACTGTTACAGGGCAGAGTAGAAAGATGGCAAAGACGCTATTATGTGTAAAGAAAACGGTTCAACCCACTGACGATTGGAACTCACAATGTGCCTCAAAAAGTTAAGCGCTGAAGTGTTACTGGGCCTAATGTGACAGCTTGGTTTTGGTTAATGGTATTCTCGAAAGTGTTTTATTGAGTTCCGATGGAAAAGAGATGAAACATCAAATAGTCTTGCCACGATTAAGAAGTCACAAAGAAGTATTGGCTGAAATTAAAGGAGGAACTACAGGAGTTCATTTTGGAGTAAGTAACACCTTAGATATGCTATAGAGCTATAAAGCAATATAACGGTAGAAGTCTTTTGAAAATGATTGCCACTGATATCGTTGGACGTCTCTCTCGGGTACCAGGAGAAGGAACATAGACTGCGACAGAGAAAACTGATCCAAAGCAGTCCCTGCATCTTTTTCTAATGGACCGAATTTTTTGACCACGTGACCTAAATGACCAATGGGAAGGTCACGTGGTCGATAAACCCGGCGTACTTGTTTGATTTGAAACAAGAATACCTTTTTTGTGTAGAATTGAATGTTTTTTTTTCCTAGAATGTTTATACAGGGCGGACAAAAAATTATGGCCAAATTAATGAACCAATGTTATAGTAGGCGGCGCCACCTAGTATCATTTTCATATTTAGCATACTAAATAACAGCAAGATACCAAATTTCACTTAAATTGGTTAAATATTTTTCAATATATTCCTAAAAATAATATAAATCCCCTTTTTTTGTTGCATAGCTTTTTCTAAAATCCGTCTGTAGTATGGGGTGAATCAATTTATTTTCTAATCGTTTCGTAATGATTTTATAAATATGGGAAATCTATGAGTTTGAAGCATCGCCTTTTTTATGAAATAGAATAAATTTTGCGTTATGCCACTGAGTCGGTGTTACTGCTTGCTGACTTGCTGTAGACATTTAGTGAATTTAGTGAATAGTTTGCCACTTATCTGTCACGTGTCACAATCTTTTTCCAGTCACTTTCCTACTACATATCCACGTGCATCTAACCAGGGCCGGACGGTCAAAAATAAAGCCTCCAAGCTTAACTCTATACTCAGCTTTTTAAAATCTTAATGCATGTAAATTAAATCAATATTATGTGTGATTTTTTTAAGTTAAATTTTAATTTAAATCCATAAAGTGTAATATCATCCAAAACGAGGACTTTCTCACTGTCCCTCATACTTCGTTATACTCTTTTAATTCCTGAATTTTCTAAAAAGTGTGAGTAATGTTTTAACTATTTCTACAAAAGAATCTACTCTTTAAAGCATTTGAGAAAAATAACGGTGATTGTTGGTCAATAAAACTCGCTACGATAATTCCTAGAACCAGTTATTGAAAAATATAATAGGTGACAAGGGAATATCGAAACTAGGTGCTGTACTGAAACGTGCAAGCACAAACTGAACGTAGGTAAAGCGAACACGTACACTCACACAAACCTCACACACACACACACACACACACACACACACACACACACACACACACACACACAAAACACACACACGCACACAAAACACACACACGCACACACCACACACACACAATTAAACCTCAATCATACACTTACAATTTGTTCAATTCAAATCAATACAAATTCACACTTACAATTTACACAACCAGCACAAATTCATACACTGATTAATTACACATCTACACACAATTATACACTTACCAATTACACAATTCATATACACATAAGTACAGTGGCACATACACACTACACAAACATGCCACAAACACGATCAAGAGCACGAAAACAAAAAGAACTACCAAAACCACAGAAACATAATCCACAACCTCACAAGTGTCTATCACTATAGATGGACACTAACCAAGGTCAGAACAGGAATGGGTACAGGCTCTGACAGACCTCTGCCACCAAAATCCTGAGGTGGCCAGCAAAAACATCACATCAATCATCCAAAACATACAGAAAAAACAAAATCACCACTCACTCCTGAACGAATCAAAAACATATACATACTTCCAAGACACATCAGACACACCAACCTACGCTACACCTACACACACCACCCCAAAAGAGAAACAACACACACACACAAATACTACATCACACTAATCTCAAAAAAAAATTCCAGTCTAAGAAAATTTTACCGCATCCAATAACCACAACTTCCTTGAAGATATCCCTTTCAACCTAGAAATGGAATCATCCGAAAACCAGGCCATCCTCTCCACAGCAAGTCCTACTCCCTATACCTAAGAGAATGGGAAGAGGATCTTCAAGCCATAACAAATCACAGTCACATAACCGTATCTAAGCGCAAACTCACGGAATACACTGATACAAAAAACACATCAAAGAAACCGTACACAGAACAACACATTCCTAAACCGTCCACATCCAAAGCATCTACTCCTTATTACAATCCTCCATCCCAAAATCCCCTCACCTACACATCCCTACAAACACAAAACACACTCTCACCAACACCCACCCAACCAACACCATCACACATACACACACCCATATACGAACGCATCATACTTCAACAAACAACACCTACACAACCACAAACATCCAACACACAATTCACAATACAAAACACACAACAAACACCGCACACCATCCAAAATCGAGCACATCCCCCCAGATATATGTCAGCAGAAATGATTCTATCCACTCATCAAAGACAACGATCAAATCCCAGACTTAGATTCAATACAAGTCTTCCCAACACAAAAGGCAGCTTCAGTACGAATTACCAAACTTCTAGACATCAGAGATCTCACGGCAAATGATCGGAGATAGCATTATCTCCATAATTTAGGATTCAAATAAAAAACCCCCCTAATCCGCAACCCGTTCCAAATGATCAACAAATCTTTCATCTAGTCATTGCCGGCGCCGACAAAAAATTATCCCAAAAAATCATCGGGGTTAATAATCTATCCGAAAACAAATTCCCATTCACCAAAATAGTTCGTATAATTGCCCTCTCTACAAATCAACCCATCTCTTTCATTAGAGTTTTCACAAACTCTGAAACTAAATTCACCGACGAACTCTCGAATGGTATTAAGATCGAGGGAGAAAGATTGAAATGCGTTATTCGAAGATCAAGCAATTTCGTCCGGGTTCGACTAAAATACTGTTCGAAATATTCTAAAAGCGGACACCTCAGCAACGAATGCCCCGGAAAATAATTTATCTGTCAATTCTGTGGACAATACTGATCTACTGCATGCCCCACGATAGGTGATCCCAATTGTCCCAACTGTAATGGAGGCCACCCGGCATTTTCACAAAAATTCCTACACCGAAGAATCCAACCAAAAGCACAACCCGTACACTCCCATACAAATCCTCTTATACGACTTATCCTCAGACGTGAAATTCCTAATCCACTTGATTCTTGATCCTTTTTCTGAGAAAAGTGGAGTGACACAATCCGTTATCTAAATCAAATGTCCAATACATTATAGGGGTACGCCATATCAACCCCTTGCTAAAATACGTCCATAAACCAAACTTTCACTCAACTCCGCACATAACACAACACACACACACACACACACACACACACACACACACACACACACACACACACACACACACACACACACACACACACACACACACACACACACACACACACACACACACACACACACACACACACACACACACACACACACACACACACACACACACACACACACACACACACACACACACACACACACACACACACACACACACACACACACACACACACACACACACACACACACACACACACACACACACACACACACACACACACACACACACACACACACACACACACACACACACACACACACACACACACACACACACACACACACACACACACACACACACACACACACACACACACACACACACACACACACACACACACACACACACACACACACACACACACACACACACACACACACACACACACACACACACACACACACACACACACACACACACACACACACACACACACACACACACACACACACACACACACACACACACACACACACACACACACACACACACACACACACACACACACACACACACACACACACACACACACACACACACACACACACACACACACACACACACACACACACACACACACACACACACACACACACACACACACACACACACACACACACACACACACACACACACACACACACACACACACACACACACACACACACACACACACACACACACACACACACACACACACACACACACACACACACACACACACACACACACACACACACACACACACACACACACACACACACACACACACACACACACACACACACACACACACACACACACACACACACACACACACACACACACACACACACACACACACACACACACACACACACACACACACACACACACACACACACACACACACACACACACACACACACACACACACACACACACACACACACACACACACACACACACACACACACACACACACACACACACACACACACACACACACACACACACACACACACACACACACACACACACACACACACACACACACACACACACACACACACACACACACACACACACACACACACACACACACACACACACACACACACACACACACACACACACACACACACACACACACACACACACACACACACACACACACACACACACACACACACACACACACACACACACACACACACACACACACACACACACACACACACACACACACACACACACACACACACACACACACACACACACACACACACACACACACACACACACACACACACACACACACACACACACACACACACACACACACACACACACACACACACACACACACACACACACACACACACACACACACACACACACACACACACACACACACACACACACACACACACACACACACACACACACACACACACACACACACACACACACACACACACACACACACACACACACACACACACACACACACACACACACACACACACACACACACACACACACACACACACACACACACACACACACACACACACACACACACACACACACACACACACACACACACACACACACACACACACACACACACACACACACACACACACACACACACACACACACACACACACACACACACACACACACACACACACACACACACACACACACACACACACACACACACACACACACACACACACACACACACACACACACACACACACACACACACACACACACACACACACACACACACACACACACACACACACACACACACACACACACACACACACACACACATTCACTATTCATATATACACTTATCATTTACCCACACACATTGATTACTCATATACACTTATCATTTACCCATACACACACTTTACCTCCACCAAGCTCACAAATCATAAGCATATAAACACCAAGCCAACACTCAACCAATAACTACACAAATTCGCACACCCACACAAACAGTGAGTACACTTCTTAAGAGACGCATTTAAAATCACAAGGACAGGGGGAGATTGGTTTTCTGTCGATTCCCAATCTCATTGAACGATACCTAATCCTAGGCGAGGACACAGCCACAGCTTCCTTTACGCTTTTAAACCGAACAAAAAAAGGCTAACAATCTGAAAAGGACCGTTTTTCCCAATGGAATTTGTACTAAGTGGCAGGCTTGGTCCAACCGGGGTCCAAAAAGGTAGAAAATCCTTCTGACACTTCCGTTTTACAGCCTCCACTTTGTCCCGGAGAGCAGCAATATGCAGATTTACGTTTATCCAATAAATAAAAACTCACCCTTGAAGAGGCACAAGCCTAAACAAGGTAAAAACATTGGCATCATTGGAACGCGACGCACCTTTCACCTTTGGATTGGAAGTTGAGTATTTGAGTTACTGTCCTTGAATCTCCCGGCTGGTCGATCTTCTGCAAAATGGAATAATTGTCCTGCATTTGGTATCTGAGTCCATTCACGAATGTTTTTTAACCAAGAAACTTGTTTTCTTCCTACACCTTTACGGCCCTCTATTTTGCCTTTAAGGATCAGTTGTAAAATTTTATATCGACTTCCCCTTACTATGTGTCCCAGATAAGACATTTTTCGATGTTTAACAGTCTTTAGCAGTTCTCTGTCTTTGTTGACGCTCCTTAGTACTTATTCATTAGTTTTTCTTGCTGTCCAAGGTATCTTCAGCAGTCGTATATGAACCCACATTTCCAATGCTTCAATTTTGTTCATGATCGATACTTTTAGCACTATACAAAACTCCATAGCACTGCACTATACAAAAGTACACACCAAACATAGCACTTAACCATTCTTGCCTTAGTTCTAAACTGAGATGGTTATTGCAAAGAAATGACTTTATTTTCGTAAAAGTAGTTTTAGTCATTGCTATTCTACGTTTTATTTCTATGTCTGGATCTAGCTGGTCCTTTACCACAGTTCCCAAATATGTCATTTTATGAACTTTCTCAACTTGGACTTCTTTAAATTGAAGCTTTGCATCGGGATGTGGGTCACGACTAAACACTAAAAATTTGGTTTTGTTTGAGTTTATTTTAATCCCCATTTCCTCTCCTACCTCGTGAATACGATCAAGCAGAATTTGAAGATCTTCAATATTATCTGATAGAATTACTGTATCGTCTGCATATCTAATCACATTAAGTAGTTCCCCGTTGATTTTTATTCCATATGGTTGTCTCTTAAGTGCCTTTTTAAATAACTGGTCCGAGTAAACATTGAACAACGTTGGCGACAAAATGCAACCTTGTCTGACTCCTCGTTGTATGGGGATTTCATCGGTGTAGTTATCTCCAATTTTTACGATAGCAGTTTGATTCCAGTACAAATTGTTAATGACACGAATATCCTTGTCATCTACTCCGATATTTTTCAGTATTTGCATTAAATTTACATTTTGTACTTTATCGAATGCCTTTTCGAAGTCCACGAAACATGCAAATACATATTTTCTTTGGTCACGGCATTATTGTAATAGGATGTTAAGCGCAAAAAGTGCCTCTCTGTTTCCCATAGCATTTCTAAAACCAAATTGGGTATCTTCAAGATCTTTTTCGCATTTGCGTCTAATTCTGTTGTGAAGTATTCTGAGGAAAATTTTAAGAGTGTGGCTCATTAAGCTAATTAATCAATATTCTGAGCATTCCCTCGCATTGTGTTTTTTAGGTATTGCGATAAAGATGGATTTTAGCCAATCTGCTGGAATCATTCCGGTGTTATATATTGAATTAAAAAGTCTTACTACTACTTTTATGTTATCATTCTCTATTAATTTCAGCAACTCAGTTGGTATATCATCTGGACCACAAGCTTTTCTAAGTGAGAGCGCCCACTAAACTGGCATATCAAGTGACAAGTAGCACGCGTCTAGCATGTTACTTAAATGAATGACGTCACTGTCATTTTGGTGTGCGCTGAATCCATCGAGCAAAAAGACAAAAGAGGGAAAGTAAAGGTAGTGGGGGTAAAAATATTGTTTGACAGGAAGTGCGATCTTTAGACCATTAAACAAGGAAAGAGAGTCTCTCTTCTTGTTTGACATCAAATTTAGTTGGGTTATGTTATTGTTTGTCCCAACCATCGAGCAATAAGACAAAAGAGGGAATCTAATCCTTATGAAAAGGAGACCAAAAAAGTGGCCTCTGATGGCGGACATATCCAGAAATGCGAATGCGCGAAATTTAAATTTTCCGACACTTATCAACAGTAGCTATATAATATTTTTCAGAATGTGTCTTAGACGAGAAATTTTTAATCAATTATTAATGATAAGAGTCTAAAATGCGACACAATTGTTAAAAAACTTCAATATAAATAAGATTTCATGTGACATTTGGGACAAACAATAACATAACCCAACTAAATTTGATGTCAAACAAGGAGAGAGACTCTCTTTCCTTGTTTAATGTGGCCTCTAAAGATCGCACTTCCTGTCTAACAATATGTTTGCCCCCACTACCTTTACATTCCCTCTATTGTCTTTTTGCTCGATGGTCCCAACTGTTACATGAAATCTTATTATTTATATTAAAGTTTTTTAACAATTGTGTCGCATTTTAGACTAATACCGTTAATAATTAAATAAAACTTTCTCGTTTAAGACACATTCTGAAAAATATTATATATAGCTAGGTACTGTTAATAAGTGTCGGAAAATTTAAATTTGGCGCATTCGCATTTCCGGATATGTCCGCCACTTTTTTGGTCTCCTTTTCATAACGATTAGATTCCCTGTTTTGTCTTTTTGCTCGATGGCTGAATCATTCGTTTTCATTGGTTACATTGTAAGTAACATGCTGGACGCGCGCTACTTGCTATGCCAGTTTGGTGTGCGCTCTCACTAATTTTAGCATTATTTATAGCATGTTCTACTTCACATTTCATAATCTCTGGGCCGTCAGTACAGTTTTGGTAGAATTCGACAATATTATTCCTGTCATCTTCAAACAACTCTAATATATACAGCTGCCATTCTTTTCTTATTTCTTGCTCATTTACAATAATTTTGTTATTAGTGTCAACAAGTACAGAGGGACCTCGTTTTTTAAATATATTACTCATTTCTTTCAGTTTTTTTTGTGCACATTAAATAAGTCGTGTTTAGATATTACATTCTCCATTTCGTCGCACCTTTCTCTTATCAATTTTTCTTTGGCTAATTTGATATCCGCTTTTATTCTTCTCTGCAGGTGTCATATTCTGTTACATTAGATTTTATCAGTCGACGTTGTTCCATTAATTTCAAGATGTCGTCTGTCATCCAGTTATTTTTCTTGATTAAGTTTTTTCTATAATCATTGTTTGTGGAGATTTCGTTAACTTGGTTTTTAAATCCACTCCATAGTTCTTCTGGATCTTCTAGTTGTTCTCCGATGTTTTTTATTCTATTGTTAAATTCTTTTTTAATGTTATGTTTATATCGTCAAAGTTAAGTAGATTGGTTTTTGTCGCTGAATTCGTTTTAACCTTAGTTTAATATCTGCTACGAGTGGTTGATGATTAGATCCAATATCTGCCCCAGGATATGTAGTGACTTTTAGTATATAAGTTTGACGGCATTTCGGAAACGCTCATTTACAAGTATATAGTCTATTTGATTTCTTGAAGACTCGGGGTTATTGCCACCATCAAATGAGGCTTTCCAAGTGTATAGTCGTCGCTTGGGTAGTTTATACCAGGTGTTTTCAATGATCATATCTTTTCTTTACAGAATTCATACAATCTCTGTCCTCGATCGTTAGGTTGTCCTAAACCATAAGGACCTACAGTCTGACCTTGTCGACCTTCTCCAATTTTTGCATTGAAGTCGCTTATAATATAAAATTTCGTGTTTATTAAGTTTCTGTAAGATGTCTTGGATCTGATCATACAACTTCTCGACTTCATCGTCATATTTTCTATCTGCAGTCGGGGCATAGATTTGAAGTATGTTAGTTTTAAATGGTTGAGTATTTATTTGGAGTAATATTATTCTATCCGAGACTGATACGAAATTGGTCACATATTTAGTTCTGATGTTACTAATATACCTACAGCATTTTTGTGACGCGGGTCTTCTGTGCTGTTACCAGAATAATATAATACACTGCCGTCCTTTTTACATGATCCTGACTGGCCATCTCGTTTCGCTGATTCCCAGTAGGTCTATTCTTTTCATTTCTTGAATTTCGTTGTCAAGTTTCCCAGCCGCAAATAGACTTCTAACATTCCATGTGCACATTCTAAAATTAGATTGCTTTACTGTTTTTGAAATTGCAGTGTCAATTCTATGGTGATTTTCCTGGGGGTGCTCTATGAGCCGTTAATGCAGTGATTCCCCTTTGCCTTCTACATTCTTATGCCGTTGACCAATATTTGTTGATTCATCCGCCTTCAAAGCCGATTCACAGAATACACCAACAACACCAGTTGTTGGTGTATTCTGTGGCCGATTTCTCAACCCCAGGACAAAAGAATGCCCTACCACTCACCAACTCATCCGCCCTAAGCCGTTGGTCAGTAAGTGGGGGATTGCTTATACCTGCAATCACTCGGACGTCAGAGCCTCATTTGTTATCTAGCAGGATGCACCGGATGACCATAATCAAGATCATCACGCGGGCAGGCGAGGTTGTCATTTGAATAGGAGAGGCTATACGTTGCGCATCACTATCCCTTGCATCCCTGCTCTGAATGCTGCTTACAGAACATTAAAATCGTTATAAATAAAACAGATTTGATTAATAACTGTTATATATATATATTACTTTCTCACTATACTTATATTGTAAAGCATATTAGCAAAACAGCCTGAGAGTATTAGACTCTGTACAAATTAACTAAGTACCTTTTTATACTTTTTATTATTTTTGTTACAAAAATAGTGCTTTAAGACTAGTATATTCTTAAGAATAAATATAAAATATTAAACAATATAAATTACAAAAAGGATGGTAAGGACATAGGTTAAAAAGAAAAATATTAAATAAATTCTTTATTTAATTTTATCAAATACTTTTTCTTAAATGTCAGATGAATTCTTTTGCCCGCCAATGTAAGACTTAATATTGAACTACTTTGATATTCGACTGACTTAACGAAATGTTTTTTTACAATACTTCTCCTAAATTTTGAGTATACCTAGACTGTTGGAGCTTTTTGATTTCTTTTGGTCAATTTTCAACATTTTTCGACATTTTTTTATATCTTATCTTCTATAAGGCGGTTTCCTATTCTTACGTTTGTAAACTTTATGTATAAAATTAAAAATTCTTGTTCACATTTTGTTAGTTATTCCGTCGACATTATTTATTTATTTTATGACTATGAGTAGCATAATATTTTTCACTTTATTAATGGTAAGAGGTGTAGCGTTTTACTACTTTTTTCATTTGCATCTTCAATATCTTAATTTTTTGACATTCTTTATTGCATTATTAATTAATGTCATATGCTGAATCCTTATACGATTCATCATCATCATCACGTAGCGCTACAACCCTGGGTGGGTCTTGGCTGACTGTACAATTTTTTTCCAATTTGTTCGGTCTTTCATCAACCTAGGGTCAAATGGAATGTTCATTTTCCGGAGATCTGCTTGGATATTATCTCTCCATCGCATTCTGGGACGTCCAAGTGGTCTTTTGCCTGTGGGAATCTCCTCCCATACCAGTTTCACAAGTCTTTCGTTATGCAGTCTGTGCACGTGGCCTGCCCATCTTAGTCGATGTGATTTAATTTCTTGGACAATATCGGCGTCGTTGTAGAGTGCTTTTAATTCGATAATGCTTCTGATCTTATATTGGTTTGTGGTGATGTCATGGTGAGGTCCGAAAATTTTTCGTTCAAAGCGTCTGAGCTTTTCTTCGTTGGCTTTGGTCATGGTCCATGTTTCGCATCCGTATTTTATTACAGGTCTGACGATGGATTGATAGATTTTGATCTTTGAACTTCTTGTGAGATTTTTTGATTTTATGAGCTTATCCAGTGCAAATAGACAGCGGTTTGCAGATTGGATTCTGTCTTTTATTTCTTCAGCTTCGTTGTCAGCGGTGATTACGGCCCCCAGATACTTAAAACGTTGTACTCTTTCGAAATTGATGGTGTTGACCGTCACATTTTGTCTCTTCGTGTCGTTCTATTTATACACATATCTTTCGTCTTCTCTTCATTAATTTTCAGCCCTACTACACTTGTTGCTGCTTCCACCTTGTTGAAAATGTCTTTCGTGGATAGGATGGAGTCTCCAACGAGATCTATGTCATCTGCATATGCGAGTAACAGCTTGGGACCTTGAACCGATAGCAATTCTGTTTTTATTTCGGCCGACCTCATGGCTTTCTCTAATACAATGTTAAAAAGTAGTGGAGATAACGCATCACCTTGTTTAAGTCCACTGTTGATTTCAAAGCTGCCAGACAGTTTATTATTTACACATATTTTAGATAGTCCACCCTCCATACAGACTTTGGTCATCCGAATGAGTTTCTTTGGTATTGAGAACTCCGCCATGGCATTCCATACTTGGCTTCTTCCTACGCTATCATTACTTATACGATTACCCAATGTTTTTACAGTTATAACCCTAACCATGATATCCGCCAGTGGCATCCAATAGTTTCAGTAAATATTTAGTCAACATTAAAAAGAAGGGTAAAGAGAACTCAATTCTCTCGTAATATTTTATTATGTTTATCTCATGTAAAACAAGTGTTGAGAAAGTCCCCTATTGGATACTTGATGCCAAACCTTGTATTATACCTTGATTTTTGTAGTTTCGTAATAAACAGGCAAAGTTAATAAATATGTATATTTTGATGGGTTAGGTTACTTCTTTAACTATGGTATCATTAAAACAATCATAAGTTTATTGAGTTAAAAACTATTTGCAAAATTAAATAAAGTAAATATAGTAAACGCCAAATTTGATGAACCAATTCTAATTAACAATACTTTATCTTAAAATCACTCGATCTAATTAAACTTAGATTATTAATTAGATAATTAATTAAAATTTGGACAAGTTTTCTATTTGGTAGACGCTGGTACCTGGTTCATCAGGCGAGGCGATTGCTCATCAATTTTTTTTATAAATATTTTTAATAATACTCTAATTGTAATCGTCACTTAGCTGCTAGAAAGCGAAGTATAAAATTAACAATATCTCAAAAATATAATGCGTTAAAAATTTCGAAGAATTCAATCTAAATGTAAATTATGATCATTTAGAATATTCATTAAAACTATTTACCTCTACAATCAAGTAACTTCCTGAAACGTAGGTTTTATATTAAACAATGTATTGCAGACTTTGACGATCTATTTTTTGTATTACATCCGAAATAATTTTTAATAATAGAAAATAAATAATTTCTCATTATACAGTGATTAGGGATTGGCAACACGAACAGAAAACTTACTCCTTTTCGAAAATTTTTTATTTATGAAAATATATTCAATTTTAGAAGCAAAATTTCTGCAATCTCCCTGTGTAAAATAGTTTTGTATATTTTGTAATGTCTGTTTTATAGAGGGCGGCATATTATCCGCCAGAAGGCACAAATTCCTGACTTTTCTCTAAAAGTGTGTTTTTGTTCACACTATGATACGCTGCAATCTAGGCAGAATTAATAAAAATATAATTGGAAACTCCCCAAGGACATTAAATTCCTTGTAGTTGGCTGTATACCAAAAATCACAAAAATTTTAATTAAAAAATCGTTTTCTTCTTCTTCAGTGCCTTATCCGGTCCGGATGTTGGCGTTCATCAAGGCTATCATGGTTTTGTTGACTGATCTGCGAAACAGCTCCGCGGAGGTCATCTCAAACCGTTGTCGGAGGTTTTTTTAACCAGGAGATACGACAGCGTCCTCTCCTGCCAAATACTTTACCTTCCATAACGAGTTAAAGAATTCGATATTTTTCTTCGTTCCGCATCACGTGCCCGAGGTATTCAAGCTTACGTTGTTTCTTACTTACGACTAAATTAAGCACTTCCTTTTCTTTTCTCATACGCTGTAGGACATCAACGTTGGAGACATGGTCCACATACGATATTTTTAGTATCCTCCTGTAGATCCACATCTCGAAGGCTACAATCCGCTTTTCTGTGGCTTGCGTCAGTGTCCAGGCTTCAACTCCATATAGTAACACTGGAAGAATGTAGCACCTCAATATCCGAATCTTGGTTCCCAAATTGAGATCACTGCAGCACAGCAAGGATCTCAGCTTGATAAATGTAGACCGTGCAATTTCATTTCTGGATCTAATCTCTTGAGCGTAGTCCCATTGTGAGTTGAGGGTAGTTCCGAGATAATTGAATCAGTCGACTCTCTGGATTTCTTCACTACCTACCATTAGTACCCCGGAATCTAAATTTGCACGGCTGACAACCATGGATTTAGTTTTCTTAATATTAAGGTCTAGTCCGTATGTTATGTTCACAGTTCTCACTCGGTCTAGTAAGGCTTGTAGATAATTTAGGCTGGTTGCTAGTAACATAGTGTCATCGTTTCATAAAAATCGTGTATAAAATGTATATACAGATTGAACGAATTTAAAACGGATCATACAATTTAATATATGTCCGTTTGAACTGCATTTAAAATAGTGGACCAATATAAAACTTGGACAAAAATAAATCCATACCCGGTGTTGGACATTGTATAAAATATCGTTCAACTATCCGTCTCGTATTAGAACCCCATAGTCTAGAGCGCAGCTCAAACTCAATGTTGCCAATCGCCGTGTAATAATCTTCTTCGTATCTTTAAATAAATCGAATATTTGCCTACATTTTTCATTGTATTTACCAATCTACTACAACATACTAATAACAAAAATAAACTTAATGGTTTGTAGTTATTTCAGAAGTTTGTAGTTATTTTAGAAACATCTAGTGGTATGATATTGGCAACACCGCTCAAAATCTCCATCTCCGATAAACGAAAGAGGGGCTTGCCTAAAGGCGGCCACTCACGATACTGTAACTACACACTTGCTTTGATCATATTATAGAAAATCGAAATGGCTTGATTTAACGAGCATTTTTAAGAGAGTTTTTTAAATTATATAAAAAACAAGAATGCTTATAGCGAATAAAAGGTAAAACGTATCACGATAGAAACGCCCGAAAACAGGCAATGGACATTCTAGTTTTAAAGTTCCAAGAAGTAAACAAAGATGCGAATGAAGAGTATGTAAGAAAAAAAATAAAAATTTTAGAACATCCTATAAAAGAGAATTAAAATTAGCAGTGCAGTCCAGTAAATCGGTGCAGGGGCAGACGAGATTTATTTTGCACCAAAATCTTGGATTCTTTGCACCAGAATCTACGTTTTATTTTAGCTTTCTTTTTACGCTTAGTTATACACAAAGTAAGAGATGCTAAAATGGTTGTTTGATTTGACATGGTCGAGAACCGAACAAATACTGCGGCGCAGTATGGTGTGTGGGCGCACCAGATATACCAACAAATTGAACAACGCCTCTGTCCGATTATGTCGAACGACACCGCTGTACCGTGAGTGTCCGGCTTTAGGAAGCGATAGGTGGTTTGACCACCTATGAATGAGTTCTTAAATTAGTTCAGAATCCAGCAGCCCGCTGAAGTATTGGATTTTTATAATATAATTATTTGACAACCTTTTGTTGGCCAACCACCTGCAGCAGAATTGAGCCGAAACACATAATATTTCGTATGTTCCGAATTTATTTCGTTCAATCTATATATATATATATATATATATATATATATATATATATATATATATATATATATATTCATAAGACTCTTTCGGGCTATATACATAAGTGAAACGACTAAACGATTTGGGTAAAAACCCTCTAAATGATGTGATATCAAATGTGTAAAACAAATGAGTTGTTGCCTTCAGTCCATATATAGACTACGTCTCAAAACCAGCAACCCCAGTTGGGAATATTCCGTTGCCATAAGATTTTTGTTGAATATCTTTTTATGGTTTGGATTTTCAAGGTAAACCTAAAGCCACGAAAGTGTTTTCTGTTGTATTATAAATACCTCAAATATCTTTAGATGAAGACCAATTACTGATGAACAATAAGTTTTATGCCAAATCAGGACATAATACCGCATAATTATTCATTACAATCATACCCGATGCCACCTACAATTTAAAACTGTTCGTAATTAAGTTGATTGTTAAACTTCTTTAAATGCTTCCCTATTTTTTGCTACGTGAAATATCTGTTTAACACTGAGGTTAGTCCAATTGCTGATATTCCTGAGCCAAGATTTCTTCTTTCTTCCCTATACTCGAAGTTATTAGAACCTTTTAATAATACGTTTTATTAATTGAACTGATTTAAATTAATACTACATCAATATATGAGTCATAGAGATCATTACTGAACATTCTTCCAACAACTTTTTATTCTATCAGGATCAAATGTATTCATTATTTTATTAATACGTTTATGTTTATATATGTTTCTCATAATTTTCACATATTTAAGAAGAATATATAAAAAATATTGCAAATAAGCAAAATCTACAAGTCAAGAGGTACGTGAACTTCTTTTAATACTAAAAAATATGTTTTATTGAATATTCTAAACCTGAAACATTTTATTTGATTTACCAATGAAGTGAAATTTAAAAATATATGTATGAACATGTTAACTTGTGTCAATTTCTAGATTTAAAATGAATTTTTACAAAGTATTATAATAGAATAACACATGTTAAGATAGCTTTAACAGAAACAAGGGAGTATGAATTATAAAACATAACTGTGTTATGTTTATAATTACAATTATTTATGTAAAATCTGAGAACAATTTTAAAAAATCAATAGCGAATAGTGTTCAAACTAAGATATAGTATAAAATCAATTGAAGGTCGGGGAGAATTTCAAAATTTTCAGAAAATTCTGATTGATACGCCATCTGTTTGGTCGTATCTTTCTTGCTGATTTTGCTTAATATTAAGAGCACAAAAAGGGTGTTTATATGGGTAGTCTGTAATTCGAATTGAACGCCGCTGACCTGGAAAAAGAAAGCTAGACAAATGACGAGAAAGTTCAGTTTAACACTACATATTTTGTATATAAAATCAGACTTAAGCCTGAAGATCTAATGGATGACATTCCAATATATACCAAAGCTTTCATATCTATAAACAGCATCTAAGAATAAGTTAAGATTATTACAAACATTTTTGGTTTGATGGTCGGTATTTCCCTAAAAATAAGAGGTTGACATAATTCTCAACACCGAAATTTATTAAAATAAACAAACTAAAAAGACAGAAACTTGCGTTATAGCCTTAAAAAATCAAAAACACATCTTCCTAAAAAACTTAATATATAACAAAAATGTACCAGATGTTTAAGGAAAAATATCGAGATTATGTTTCTCATGATACACATAATACAACCTTTAATATAACGTCCAAATGTGATGAATTTTCTGCTAAATTAAAATTTTTAGACACTGAAAACTGATATGTGCTAGATGTAACAATCATCACTACCATGAATGCTGTTTGAAAAAGAACTTTATTCCAAACTCAAAAATCTCGTTAATATGTGGTAATGTTTGGTTGACATTTGACTACAAACGGTATGTACTCTTTACAATCGTCTATGTATTTTGAATATTCCTTTCCAGAGTCCAATCGATATTTTATCCTTCTTCTTTGGGTGCCGTGTCCGTATTCAGACGTTGGCCGTCATCATGTTTACAATTTCCTGAAACCTTTCTCTGTCGGCTGCTGCGCGAAATAATTCTTCTACTGTGAAACCACACCATTGTCTAATATTACGCAGCCATGAAAGTTTCTTTCGACCAATCCATCTCTTTCCTTCCACTTTTCCTTGTATTATAAGGCGAAGTAAATGGTATTTGGGTCCTCTAATTATATGGCCGAAGTATTCTGTTTTTATCCTCTTTATGGTGTTTATAAGCAGACGTTCTGAGTTGATCATTTGAAGAACATCTTCATTGGAAGTGTGCGAAACCCACGATATCTTTAGGATTCGTCTATAGCACCACATTTCGAATGCTTCTAACTTGTTTAGCATTGTGGTTTTTAACGTCCATGTCTCACAACCATACAATAGGATCGACCACACATAACATTTCAGGACCTTCTTACGAATGTTCATTGACAGGTTTCTGTTGCATAAAACTGGTTTCCAGGTCATAAAAGCCTTACGTGATATTTCGATCCTGGATATTATCTCTTCATCAGAGTCACAATTTAAATTTAACCAGCTACCAAGGTATTTGAAATGATTTACCCTTTCTATCTCTTCTCCATTAAGAGAAAGCAGACCTTGATCTATATGGATCTTTCCAACTGCCATCCACTTTGTCTTTGAAATGTTATATTTTATCCACTCCGTCGTTAAATAACACATACTAGATTCTAAGCTAGTGTAGGCATACCGAGAAGTCGATAGACTGACGTAATATAACAGTGCCATACTAGTGTGCAGTGACACTGATGTGATAGGTCATCGAAACAATACATGGCAGTAAATGAGCTCGTGTGTTTACCAGAAGAGGATCAAGAGCAGTAGTGTCAAAAAGCACCGTCCTCGACAGGAAAACGACTGGATACGAAAATAACTTGTACTGGGAAAGTATATCCGGTCAAGTATATGGTAAAATGTATAGGGGACGGATATGCGCTAATAGAACTGAAGTATTGCGGAAAACATGCAGGAATTAGCTCAACATCATAACAGGCTTACTTGCTGGACATGCACCAGTTCAGGGACAACCGCATACAATGAGACTTTCAATACATACTCTGTAGGAGGGAAACTGAAACAGTCAACTAAAGCTTGCATAACTTCGAGACATTAGATCCTCTGGGAACACTTTTTGGAAACTATTAAGTCAGTCCAAAAACATATGATACTAGACCTGTATAAACTGGTACAAGGTTCCAGAATTCTGGAATGGGTATCATAAAAGTCTATACTTGATGAATCTCCATCTTTAGTTCTTAGTGTGGATACCAGTTGAGCTAACGGAGATAATAGAAGCTTCAGAAATAATACAAAGGTAAAGCAGTTAGACCAGATGATATTCCAGGGGGAAGTGTGGACATATTTAGGAGAGATAAGAACAAGTTTGATAACAGGTTTATATAACCAACAAAAGCTGCACCCTTGTAATAATTTTTTTTGTGACGGCTTCAACATGTAGACTGACTATCAAACTTAAGTCAATATACTCCTATTTAATTTTAAACATGTTTTATTATGAGGGCAAAAAAAGTAAATATAACAATGTAAACTACTTCAAACCACAAATTCACTAAACAGTCTCAAAAATAACCAAAAAGATGCTTTTCATATCGAAGAATCGTACTGTATAGTTGAAAATAGAAAGTTTACTCTTTGTCTTGTATTACGTTTTCAAAGTTATTGTACCCGACCCTGAGTGGGTTTCGTAGAATAATTAGCTTTTCCTAGTTAAGCAGTGACCAAGAGATATAAAATATCGTTGTGTAAACAGCCTAACAGCCAAGGAAGTATAATAAGACATTTGGAACATGAATATTTCATAGTACTTTGAAGTAATTAATTCAGTATTCATACTAATAAAAATCTGTTAAACAGCTATAACAATATTTATGATAACACATACTGAATACATTTACAAATAAATATTTAATAATTGTCTGTTTATGAGTATCAAATATTATAAGAATACTTAATACAATTTTTTAGAAACATTGTTACTATATCACAAATAGTAAAATCTAGAAATTCACAACAAATGGTTCAAGCAGGATGTTGAATAATTTTTAAGATTTGAGAGCAGCCAACCTACTTTGCATTTCTTCAATTTCCTCTTCATCCTCTTGAGGTTCTTCCACAGACCGCGATGGTTTAGGTCCAACCTGTTCCGCTGGTTCTGTAGGAGGTAGGGGAGCTTCTCCAATTTTTCCTTCTGTAATTTCAAACAGAACCTTATCGATTTCATTCTGTGCCGCCTCTTCCATTTCTTCAGTGTCTTCTAGATCTTCCATTGTTTCATCTAACATTTCTTCTATTATTCCAGCTTTCATCATTTCTTTGGACATCTCTTGCATTGTCTGAGCTACTTCTGGAACCCTTACAAGACGTTGCATGGCTTGCATTACTTCAGTGGATTTTTGAAGGGCGCCTGCTATCCTCAATGTAGCTAAAATTATTTATAATCAGGTCAGTCAACATTCTTAAAAAAATATAACAATTGCCAGTAAACAATTCTTTTAGCAATTGTTTGTGTTCAAGGTGATTTTTATAAAAAAAAAATATGTATATATTCACCAACTGGTTTTACTTTTTCTGATTCATATGCAACACATTATTTAAAAATAAAAATGTAATTGCGGTAGTCTTTATATTATACAAATTTTAATAATACTAACAGATGACTTTATTTTACATAATATTTTCACGTTAATTAACAAAACATTAAAACATCTTTTAAGCATATTATAAAAAAATAATTTGCATTTGATGGATTTTTGTATTGCTAAAAATATTTAATAAAACCTGAACGAAGTTGGCTCAGGAAAGTATTCAAATAATGCAAGTCTTTTGTGTATGAATAAAGAATAATGGATAATCGAGTTTAAAAATGACTCACGTTTTAGTCAACCTTCCAGTACATCCTTGCAATTAAAAAAGATCAACATTTGACAATAGCGAAAAGCAATTTTGGAATTCTGATTAATTTTAAAATCTTCAAGACAGAGCTGAGAAATATTCACTTGGATAAAATAATCTTAACAGTATCATTACAGGTAAGCAGTCGTGGGTTCATAGTTATGGCCCAGAAACAAAACAATCCTCACAATGGAAGATTTCATCCAAATGTCCATGTTGACTGTTTTTTGAAGGTGCTGTGCACCATGAATGCACAATATGCCAAATAATCAACAAATAATTTGATATTTAAGTTCTAAAAAGATGTGTGACAATTGAGAATAAAAAAGTTCCATTTTCAAATATTCACCAAAGCATCTGGGAGAGAGTAAAACCTATCATCAATAGAGAGATGATTCAAATGAATGTAATAATGCGACTGAATGTGGGAAAAGACTTCTTCTTCTTCTTGCTTTTAGTATGTAGGCTTTAAAGCTTGTTTCTTCTTCAATATTAGCCTCCTAAATTGTTTAAATTGTCGTACCATCTTTTTCTTGGTTTGCCAATACTTCTTCGTTTATTTGATTGATGTGTTCATTCCACTGCTGTTTTCGTTTTGTCACCTATCCATTTATGTCTTCTATATTGCATGATGTTCTTATGTTTTCGCTTCTCTCCCTAGCCAACAAACTTCTCCCTGATATTCTCGTTTTAGATGTGTCAGACCTTATCTCCTTAACTCTTTGAAGTACATTGGTACATTTTTTGTACCACTAAAAATTAGTCCTATCTTGCACAACGGTCCATAAAATGTACCACCTAACAAAATAAATTTATCGTTTGGCACAGCGACGGCTAAAATGTGCCACTATACTGAACCGTCTAATAAACATGTTTAAATCACCAGAAATATTTCCCATAAATTTGTGTCGTTAGATGTCAGTTGCAATTCTAACAACTTCTAGTGCATGTGTCTGTAAAAAATTTTTACATCGTCATTTTCTTATTAAAAAGTAGGTATTGTGTATTGTTTATAACATTATTTTAGATTAGTAGTGTATTTATTTAATCACTGGAACATAAAACAATACTACTTTTTACACAAACTTTATATTTTTGAATATATACGGCAATCCAAAATATATACCAACGTGCAGCTAGTTAACGTTTTTCCTATTTAGGAATAAATGGCGTCCAGTAATAATAGGAGGGAGCCGTTACCTTTCGGGTTAGTAGGGATGACAGAGGAAGAATTGTACCGGGACCTTGAAGAAATTCCTAGTGATCAAGAATCAGAAATTGATGATGATTCAGGTGAGGACGAGACGTTTGAACCACCGAGTGATGAGTTTGTACTAAATAATGACGATGTGTCTAATGAGGAAAATGTGTTGAGTGAAGGGGATGTTCCTTTGCCGACGAATTTTGCGAAAGTTCCTAATCAAAAAAAGAAAATTTCATGGTCTACAGAAAATATTAAAAAAAATACTACCAGTAAAAGATTTTAGTGATGAACAAGGATTATGTCAGGAATTGTTACAAAAAGAAGACATCTTGCTTACCCCTTACAATTTTTTCAATCTGTTTATATCTGATGATATTTTAGATAAAATTACTTTCCAAACCAACCTGTATGCGGAACAGGAATTTCAAAAAAATTAAAAGAAATATACTCCAACAACCGTGAAGGAAATAAAAGTATCTATTGGTCTAAATCTGCTACTGGGTATAAAACCACTGCCAAGTTATAGGGATTATTGGAGTGTAAATAAAGATCTTCATGATGACTATAACTGTAAATTCATGCCTGTAAATAGATTTGGTTAGCTGCTAAGTCATATTCATCTAAATGACAACAACCTAATGCCATGTTAATGCCAAGAGAATGTATATGATAAACTGTATAAAGTCCGGCCTTTCCTCAATTAAGTGAAAAACAATTTTCAAAAATATTGCAAACCAATAGCTAATATATCCATTGATGAGTCTATGATAAAGTATGAAGGTAGAAGTTTATTAAAACAGTATATGTCCAAAAAACCAATAAAAAAGGACTACAAGATTTGGACACTTGCTGATAAAAATGGCTATTTATATAATGTTTATGTGTATACAGGCAAAACAGACAACTATGTAGTCTGTTTGCCTGTATACACATAACAATTTTGCCTCTCTTTAGGCGAAAAAGTAGTTCTAAGGTTGACAGAGAACTTGAAGCAGAAAATCCATGTTTTATTCTTTGATAATTTCTTCAATTCCTATGACTTATAAATAAAACTAAAAGACCTCGGATTTTATTCATTTGGAACAGTTATGTCAAACAGAAAGCATTTACCAAAAATATGTGAAGATAAGCAACTAAAGCAGGGTGAGTATGATTATCTTGCAAGTAGTGATGGAATAACTTTTATTAAATGGAAAGATAGGAGGTTTGTTCATATTCTTTCTAATTTTCATGATCCCACCCAGACAAGTTGTGTACAAAGAAGACAAAAAGATGGATCTAAAATGTCTGTTCCATGTCCTACGGCTTTGGTTGATTTTAATCTTAACATGAATTTTGTAGACAGGTTTGACCAGATGAGGTCTTCATATGAGTTGGATAGGAAAAGAAAAAATGGTGGATGAGAATTGTTTTCCATTTTCTAGACTGTTCTGTTGTAAATGCCCATATATTACATAAGATATGCAGTCTACAAAAAATATCTCTAAAAGACTTTCGAAGAAGAGAAATTAACTGCAGCTAATTGGGAAAAAAGTAGTGGGGTACCAATAAATAAACGACAAAGAAGGTTACCTGAAGATTTACGTCTTGAGATCACCAGATAATAGGTCAACAAGAAGAAGGTGTGCCCGATGTAGTACTAAAGCACACCAAATCCGTACTGAATGGACTTGTACCATTTGTAAGGTCCCTTTATACCTCAGCAAAACAAAAGATTGTTTCTAACAATATCACAAATAATTATAATTTTTTTATCTGAAAACAAAGATTTTTAGCACAATATTCATTATTTCTAATACACAAAGAAAATACTGATGCTGCACAGTGGTACAACTGTTGTATAATCCGACAAGCGAGTGCTGGCGGGTGAGCTGCGCAAAAATAGAAAAGGAATTATTCTAAGAGAGATATGAGAGGTACTTAATCGCGATTATAGGTATATAGTATAGGTACTTAAACGGTTATACACGATGTGAACTTCTAGACGACTGCAATAGAAATGAGCAATTCCTTCCACGTTTCAATTTGTTCTACGCGCAACCCGCCAGCTCTCGCTTGTCGGGTTATACCACCCTCTATTTGTCAAAGTGACAGGTTTGTTAAATGAAATTTTTTATTTTTTATTTCTGTTGACTATCAACTCCAACTTAAACCCAAAAAATGTTTCTTATTTAAAACTTTATTTTGTGTGCAACTAGGGTCTAGAATATTAACAGACTTCTGTGCCTCAAAGAGTTAATATGGATGAGAAAAGTTAGAGTTAGAAAATTAGAAAAGGAAAAGACAAAAATTAAATTTAAGAACTGCTTCAGAGACTTAAAGCACCAATGGGGGTATGTTTTAAGCTGAATGGGGATTATTTCAGATCATGTCAGAATCAGAAGGATGTTCAAAATGTTTCTCTATTAAAAATATAATAACTATTGAACATCGAAAGATGTCATGTGCCCTCACCAAAGTAAGTGCAGTACATATTTCAACATTCTCAGCACTGAAAGAGTTAAAACAGAATTTAGAAAATAGTTTTAATTGATACTATAATATAGTTGACTTATGAGTTTTCAATAGTTAAGTAGTGTTTGAGTTAATGTATTAAGAATGAAAGGTGAATCGTAAGAATATTACATTATTCATTTTTGTTTGAATTATTTATAATTATTGATTGTTATTAAGTTGTGGTGAGCACATTGTATTTTTTTTTAAATGGGATATTCCATAAATAAATAAGTATACTACTCCTTAAAGTTTGTTAATTAGATGATTCCATCTGCTGAATAGGTTTTCTAGATAACCTTGGCATATAATTAAAATTAGCATTTATCTTTTTAATAGAGACTTATTCTCACCTAATTGATTCTTCATTTGTAACATTACTGAATTAAGATGGGCTTTAGAAGTATATATTTTGTTAATGGCTTTTCTAGAATGTATAATTTCTCTTGCCAAAATCAGGCAGGTGTCCTTGTCATTTTTTTTGGCTGCCTCTTTCAGCGATCTTTTGACTTTTTCCTCTTCACGTTGAATAGCTAAAATCAACAAGCAGTTTCAATATTTATATCTAAAATTTTGAACATTTATTTACCTCTAATTTGTCTGTCAAGTTGATAGCCTTCTTTCCTTAATTTATGATTCCATTCTGTAACCTGTTTAAAAGTTTTAAAATGATTATTAGATCACTAAGAACAATAAAAATATGCCTACCAAATCTTTGGGATTTCTTTCTGGTGTTTTTCCAAATAATCCCATATTTTTCTCTTAGTTTTAAAGGTTTTTATCAAATAGCTCCTCTAGAATGAATAATTTCTATTTTGATTTTTGACACATGCATTGACGTATTATGTCACGCCTTTTCAAAACATTTGTATTAGGCAATACAAAATACATATGTAACTGTTATCCATCGAGCAATAAGACAAATGTTGAGTGTTCAAGGCTTACAAAAATAATCTCAACGACTAGTAAGTTACACTGAAGAATTGTGATATTTTTTAAATATTTACATAATTGTCTTTTACAGTGTCTTGAAAAAGGAATAAAACCATTCCGAAAGCTCGACAAAAAGTCAAAAGAGTGTTTTTTTTTAACATCCCGGCCAATATTCTGACTGCAACCCTAATAAACTGTGTTGTTTGTTTATATCGACAGTCAATAATATCCAGTATTTCTTATATATATATATATATATATATATATATATATATATATATATATATATATATATATATATATATATATATATATATATAATATATATATATATATATATATATATATATATATATATATATATATATATATATATATATATATATATATATATACTTCTAGGAGTAAGTGGACTCCACAGCAGGATAAACCATTTTTGGGATCCGTATTTACCATTTTGCGTACACTTTTTAACTCCTGCGATGTTGCCAATAATTGTATTAGTAGTAGATTTTCAAATTTTACAGCAGCTACATTTTGGAACTTAAAATATATTTAAATATCGATCAATTTAGTCATGGAGGAATTTCATGAATATTTAGCTAATGTAGTTAAACATAAATTATTAACCGACATTATATATCAGTATATATTCATTATTTGTTGTGTTGGCAATGATATAGTTCCAGGAATAAAACAGCGATATAACGAAAATATCAGAAATTAAAACGGAAACCTTCTGACGGACCTCAGCAGCATAAACGAGATACATATTAATAATACATTTTTCCTTCAAAAAGAACAATACAAATACACTTTTGAAAACAGTAGAGGACAAAGATCTATGATGGGCTATATTCGGTCGAATAGAGAATTATTGACCTCATAAATCTTGAATGTAAGAGATCTAATAACAGCAGAAATAGGAAACGATCAGAAATTGGTATTGTGTAAAATCCGATTCAAAACACATATATGTGATTGATTGAACAAAATACCAGAATACACTACAAAGATAAAAGTCGAAAGCTTTTAGGATGACTCCACAAGATACCTATTCCAAAAAAGAATAACCAAAAAAAAGCAGAAACACATGTATCACAGAAAGTGATGGAGTCGAAGAAACCTGGGCAAAAATGAGGTCTAATATCTTAGCCTCGGCCAAAAAAGTTCTTGGTGAAAGAAATATAAATAAAAATAAATCTTTGCCAAGGCGAAGAACTCCATGGTTTTGTACAGAGAAGTAAAGGAAAAATGTAAAGAAAATAAAAAAGCTTACCTGAAATACACGTCAACCAAAATACAAGAGGCATACCATAATTACAAGATAATTAGAAACGAAACTCATGAACTTATCAGAACAATAAAAAATGATTACTAGGAACGTTTTCCGAAAGAAATGAAACATATTTTTACGGTCTACAAAAGGAAATAGGGCGCTTCATAAGAGGTCAAAGAATGGAGGTAAAGAAACTAAAAGAACTAAAACACAAAGAAAGGATACGTGGATTGACTACCTAAAAAGGCTATATGCAGGAGAAGATCAAACGACGCTGAAACCGGAAACACCAGATATTACCACAAATAAAGAACCTAATATAAATGTACAGGAAGTTCGGAAAATACTTGAAAATCTGAAAAATAGAAAAGCAGAAGGTAAAGAGGAGATACCAAACGAGTACTGAAATATTTTGGAGCAGCAATGACAGAACAATTACCAACATTACGTAATAAAATTATAAAACAAAATAAAATACCGGAAGAATGGAGAATAAGCGAACTAATTCTACTAGTCAAAAAAGAAGATAAAAACAAACCGAAAACTACAGTGGTATAAACTTGTTAAATACTTCACTAAAACTTACAACTAAAATTTTACAAGTGCTAATAAATCAGAATATAAGTTTAGCAGATAAACAACCGGATTTTTTTTAGTGGAAGATCATGTACAGATGCAATATTCGCTATAGAGCAAATTGCTCAGAAATCACTAGAGTATAATAGATCAGCATTTCTGTGTCTGATTGACCTACAGACACCGTTTGACAGAGTAAGACTGAAATATGTAATCCATATTATGTAGAATAGAGTAGCTCCCCTAAATATTATAAAAACTATCGAAAACATCTATCAAAAGAACAAAATGGAAGTCAGAATAGATGGACAACTTACAAAACTTATAAAAATTGACGAGGCAAGGGGATGATATCATGAAAAGCATTAACAAACGAAGAGGATACAAAATGGAAAACAAAGAAATCAAAATACTCTGTTATGCATTAATAGCCCAAGATGAAGATAGTTTGCAAAGACTGGTCCACGGATTTAATATAAGAGCAAAAGAATTTAATATGACAATCTCATCTCAAAAAACTTAAACAATAGTAGTCAGCAAAGAACCAACCAGATGTAAAATAGAAATTGATGGCATCAGCAGAAACAAGACCCGACACAGCCACAACGCAAAAAATAATGAAAACGACAGAGATGAAAGTACTGAGAAGAATTACAGGAAATACGCTGAGAAATCGAAAGAGAAGTGAAAACATTAAAAGAAAATTTACCGTATAGTGTGTAAATATATGGACACAAAATAGAAGTAAAAAATGGAATAACTACATAAGCAAAATGGAGAAGACTCGTGTCGTCAAAATAGCAAGAGATAAGTCACCAATCGGCAAAAGAAGTATCGGACGACCGCGCAAAAGATGAAGTGACAACCTTCCATAAAGGTATTAATCCGCCAATGAACAAGCAGAATTGCTTATTGTGAAAAAGAAAAAGAAGTAACATATCTCAAATAAATAAGCGGAACAACAGAAACAGAGTATTAACGTGAAATTCCCGAAATAACAATAAAAAAATTACTGCAAATCGTACGAACTGAAATAAGTGTTGCTTTCTGTACATATACATATATGTAATATAGGTGGCCATCATCAGAAATGAGACATGTATAATTTATGTTTAATCTAAAATTCGTCTCGCTGGTTTCTCCCTTTCGACTTGGGTATTACGAATAAAAATAAATAAGCAATAAGAACTATATTTAAACCAAGTGACAAAAAAAATATTCATTTACTTTTAAATGATTAACGTCTATATAATTAAAATAAGCTTGAAAACGAAAAATACAGAAAGGCAAGACAATGATAGCTTATACAAGCGACAAAGTATATAAAACAATAAGACCGAACATAATACCATAACTGTAAAATATATGAACCCATAAAGAAATATATATGTTTAGTGATTATGAAACCGCTTGTCGTCTGCCATGAATTTTATTACAGAATCAAGTTACCATAAGACTTAAATATTTTGTCTGAATAATGACTCACTACGATAAAAAGAAATAGAATACTTGTATAATACACAACGGTATAAAGCTTAAACTATGAAAAAAGTTTATAATTTTTAAACGAAAGTAAAACAAAGTTCAATTAAAAGGTTCAAATCGCGACACAATATGAAATAATTCAATAGCAAGTAAAAGTACTTGATGTATAGACTATGCATACAACAAAATAAATATGGTGTATTGTACTCTACCATGTAGGATGGATGCAGCAAAACACTAGCACGTAACTAAAGACATTAGAACTCGAACACAGGTCTGTGTGGTTTGGCAAGTGGAACAGCTCTTCTTAAAAAAATGGGGTTTTATAGAATTTATTTTGCCAAGTGGACGCTACTTGTGGGCGATAATTACCCTGCGATCTGCACTTTTGAAGAAAGCCACTCTTTTTTCTATGGACAAGACTCACTCACACTCACTCTTTGTTAAAATACAATGTATGAATAAAAGGTCTTTTTCCGCAAATCGCCAGGAAATTTTGACATTCCTGTCAAAATTTCTTGAAGAAAAAGTCAGGACTTCCTTACTGTAAGGAAATGTCATTTCCTTACTGTAAGGAAATGATATTTCCGTACAGTTGTTAGTGTTCTACATAAATGATAGAAAACACATTGCTTATAAGGAATTAATTTATATTTTGAAAACATCAAGTCATTGCTGAATACATTTTTAAGATCAATTTGTTATATTTACAGTAATTTGACAGTTAGTACAATTATTGAACATTGGAGGAACACTCTTAGAACTATGAGAAACATTTTGGACAACATGCAGGGCGGAAGTGTCATTTTGTTGAATATTTTTTACTGTGAAAATTTTATTTGCCACCTCAACCTTATTGTTAAGCAATTCTTCGATATATCCTTCAGCAACGTTTGATGACTTCCATCCGCCATGCCTCTTTAAACTAGTTATGTCGGCACCAGAGTCAACCAATATTGTTGCAGAAGACCGACGAAAGCAGTGACCAGTATATTCTGTCGGATTTACCAAGTTCAAATAAGTAGCAATTATTTTGGGCATTTTTCTAAATTGATGAATTCCTACCACTTGTCTACAACCCTTTCCGCTTTGATATTTAAAGAAAAATCGGTCACTGTTCATATTTTCTGGTCTTAACGAAACATACTTTCGATAAACATTCAAGTAGATCTGATTAATTACAAATGATCTTGGTTTGTTGGTTTTCGAATCAGGTATGCTGATTAAAAGCTTAGATTCTAAGTCTTCTATATTGTGTACAGTCATTCGGACTAACTCATCCATTCTACAGGCCCCAGAAATACCAAATATTACAGCCACCTAAAAAATAAATAAAGCTATAATCTAGATAGAAATTAAAACCTTGTAAATTACCTTAATCATTAAATTATCTTTATCTGGAGCTTCCTGGATAAATTTTTTAATTTCTTCCTTCGTTAAAATCTTAGATTTCTTTGCCCTATAACCTTGAGCTTGCCGTTTCAATAAAGAACGAAGTTTTGAGTATGTAGATATATCTACATTGTGTTTAAGTGCAAGGGTTGACTTCAGCATTGAATAATTGGCCCATAATGTTGAATATTTCATCTTTAAACAAAGGTCTAGGAAGTATGCCATTACAACATTTTCTGAGAAAGAACTCGTATTTTTACTCATGCGATAATCCATAAAACGTCTGTATGCATTTTCGTACTTTTCTCTTGATTTCTTTGGCAATAATTCTAATGAAGCAGTATTCACTGCCTCAACCAGCTCTGGAGGAGTCCCAGAAATGGAAATTTCATCATCACTTATCATTTTACTTTCGAGAACACCAGCAATTAAATTTATAAGCGTCAAGTTTGACAATTCAACCTCAATACGTTTCCATAGTAACCCAAGTAATTTTATTAGGAATTTCAAAGCACCATTTATTTGGGAATAAAATTATCGCGTTTTTTTTAATCAATCAATATCTGTCGAATTTTAAACGATTTGCGGAAAAATAGTATGTTTACCTCGTAGGAAAAGCCACATTCCTGGACTCTGTGTTGCTAAGTCTCGGCTTGCGCCTCGACTTAGCAATCTTCACAGTCGTCCAGGAATGTTAAGCTTTTCCTACCCCGTAAACAATGTACTATTGTTTAAAACAATGTATTTACAACTGTCTAATTGTTCGATAGTGTCTGGGTTTTTGTAACCCATATCTTGGCCTACTATACGGTGAGAATCAAAACTAACAAAAAGTCTGTTAGAATTTTAACAATAGTTATAACAGTTGAAACAATAAAAGAAACTATCACACAGTTAAAAACTATGACCCCTATGGAAAAAATATAGTAGACTATGACTACATTTGTGCTTTAGCACTATAGTAAGAACAAGGTAAAAATCTAAATACCTACATAATTATATTAATACCTACATAATTAATAACAAGAAGTTATTAAAACTTCTGTTCGTTATCAGTAAAAGAAAGCGCATTTCAGAATATATTATGAAAAATGTTGTAAATATTACAATATCAGGTACATTTGTATAATGATAAGAATACAAAAATAAAAAAAATAACTTACTTTTTCAAAACAACAATCAATCACTTCAGTTTATCACAAAAAATTAAAAAATTGTAAAGTAATTGAACCTAGTTTGTGAAACTTGTTCACCCCTTAAAATTACATTCGGGTGTAACAATTGATTGGAGCGAGGTGTATTATTTCCAGTGTAGATAGGAACTATTCCACCGCGCTCGAATGCTCCAGACTATCCCTTTCCCCTATAGCACTCTGATGCGCGATAGGAGCACAACTATCAGCTAAATGTTCTTCATGTGGGAGTCCTGGGTAATAGAACTCCAACATGGTTCTCCTGTAAATGGTAAAACTTATTCTTAGATTACAACGACAACCTTCTTAGTATTTAGGTACAGGATACCGTCCACAATTATGTGATTATGTATACTTGCCAATATTCTTTTAAAAGAGATTAATAAAATTCGCGGGGTAGACACCGCGACATCGCACGGTATGTTTCGTAGCGATAAATTTACCATTACATTATACTAAGCATTCAAAAATGAAATTTTCTTTTCATACAAATATCGATAGTTTTTAGCTTTGGAATTATTTGAGTCACACCGAGCTGTAGCAGATTTACCCTAAAAAGTTTTATTTTACGCACAATTAGCACACTGGCTCTGGAAATGACGAATAAATATATATTGTTAAAAATTATGTAGATTTATAAATTTAAAACCTCTTTGTCTTCTTCGGATTCTTCATTTCCATTCGTTCCTATTATTGCACATGTTATCAACAACGCACTTCTCTCATTTTTTATTCACTACTCTTTTGCTGCTGCCTGGGGTAGGGTGAGGAACGAGTGGATTTAGTAGCTCGGAAATCATCTTACTGCAGCCGGTCTCAAGCCCGGATAAAATAGGAGGGTTGAGCGGAGGGTTAACTACCCATCCTCGGAAAAAGAAACTAGTTATGAAAACTGCAACTTTGCCTCGGAACCGGACACATAAACATAAAAACCGACAAATGCAATGTAAAAGGACTATAAATATTGGAACTTGGAATGCCCAGAGTTGGTACAGATCTGGAGCTGCTATAAATATTGTGGAACAACTGGAAAACATAGGAATGGATATAACAGCCGTCCAAGAAATAAGATGGCCAGACGATGGAAATATAAAAATAAGTAAATCCACCATCTTCTTCAGCGGTAACAAAAACGGAAGACATGAATTTGAAACGGGCTTTGTGATTAGAGACAATCTAGTACAGAACATACTAAATTTTAAACCTATAAATGAATGGATATGCTACATACGAATAAAGGGAGAACGATACCACATTTCGATTATCTCAGCGCATGCACCAACGGAGGAGAAGGATAAAGATATAAAGGATGACTTCTACGATGCCCTAGAAAGAGAGATAGATACGATGCCCAAACATGATATGCGCATACTCTGCGGGGACTTTAATGTTAAATAGGCAAAGAGCCTAGCCTATATCCCACAATAGGTAAACACAGCCTACACAATGTATCCAAGGACAATGGCTTAAGAATCACAGAAACTGCAGCAGCTAATATTATGCTAATAAAGTCAACCATGTTTCCGCATAAAGACATTCATAAGCAAACCTGGTAACAATATTATAGACGTAAGAAGCCTGAGAGGAATAGACGGAGACACAGATCATTATTATTACTTAATCAGAGCAAAAGTCAAATCCAGAATATCTAGCCACAAATACAATAAAACAACAATAAACCCACAATGGAACATGGACGAAATACACAATGCAGAGAAACAACAAAACTATAGAGAACAACTTGAACAAACCTTGAACTCTGAAAGAGAATACAATGATATAGAACAGCTATGGAAAGCGACTGCCGAAATAATAACCCAGACAGACAAGATATTTGGAAGGAGTAGGCAGAAGAGGGCAAAAACATGATATGACGAGGAATGTCGGAAACAGCTGGAAAAGGACAAACAGTAAGGAAGACTTAGATACAACTGCAAACAGACCAAAGTAAAAAGGAATATGACGACTGCCGAAAAGAACCAAGAAAAAATAATATGCACAAAGAAAAGAACCAGCCAAACCAGGCTCCAGAGAATTCTATAAAACAATTTCCCATGAGAAAAGAAGACATAGAACCAAGGCCGTACGGTCAACAAATTTAATTTCGAAAGAGTACAACGTTTTAAGTATCTGGGGGCCGTAATCACAGCTGACAACGATGTTACTGAAGAAATAAAAGACAGAATCCAGTCTGCAAACTGCTGTCTATTGGCACTTTATAAGCTTATAAAATCAAAAAATCTCACAAGAAAATCAAAGATCAAAATCTATAAATCTATCGTCAGACCTGTATTAACATACGAATGCGAAACGTGGACCATGACCAAAGCAAACGAAGAAAAGCTCAGACGCTTTGAACGAAAAATACTTAGAAACATTTTTGAATTTCACTATGACATCACCACAAACCAGTATAAGATCAGAACTAATATCGAATTAAAAGCTCTCTACAGCGACGCCAATATAGTTCAAGAAATTAAATCATAGCGACTAAGATTGCATAAGATAGGGCACGTGCACAGATTGCATAACGAAAGACTTGTAAAATTGGTGTGGGAGGAGATTCCCACAGGCAAAAGACTACTCGGACGTACCAGAATGCGATGCAGAGATAACATCCAAGCAGATCTCCGCAAAATGAACATTCTATTTGACCCTATGTTGATGGAAGACCGAACAAATTGGAAAAAAGTTGTACAGTCAGTCAAAATGCCGCTTCAGTTTTAAGTCTTCTTTGGTCTTAAAATAGGTCTAAAGTTTATATTATGCTCTTTATTCCTCCAGTGGCGGTATTATTAACTGTGGTTATTGATCCAATATATTTAAAGTCTTCTATACTTTTGAAATTGTAGTTGTTGACTTTTTATCTAGTTGTTTTATCTAGGTTTATTTAATTGGTCTCTTCTGTGTATTTGCTTGTATTTGGTTTTCACTTCGTCTATGTTTTAGTTTCTTATCAAATCTATATCATCAGCATTATGCTAGGAGCTGCTTTGTACCTTGGACCGTTAACGGATTACATGTTAAATGGACGTTATATCTGTTTGGGTAGGCTGTTGGTTAATTTTTTAACTATTGGAATCAAGAATCTGTATTTTATTAGATATCTGGTTAATTTATTTTATATCTCTGGAGTTTTGTTTCCTGTATCGTTATTACAAGGATTTTGTTGGATACCAACATAGGGAACCTGGTGGTACTTACAGGATGTTTTGATTACCAACATTGGAAAATTTGTCTTGTTGTAAAATCATGATGATTTTACTAGAAAATATAATGTTGGTTAATAATAATAAAGTTGTCTCACTATGCCTTCTCCATCGAGGCTGCAGTGAGACTGCTAGCGTTATACCTTCTGGTATTTAATATTTTGCCGGTAAAGCAACAATTACTATAGTCATTACCTTGGTTCTGATATATCTGCTCCCCGATTTCAGCAAGCAGGCATCAAACCATGAAAACTGCTACATGCATGCTTCTATTATCCAACGATTAGCCAGTCCAGGACTATACGCATTATTATGGTACTGATATTGCTGCTGGCTCTCATAAGTAAATAGAACATGCAAGGGCGGTTTTGGCAATTTAATAGAATTTTTGTGAGTTAGAATATAATTTCTCCGAGAAAGTAAAGAATATCTATCCACTATCCAGATTTAATATATACATTAAATATTAGTATACTATACAATAATGCTATTAGCAGCAAAAAAAAATGTATAATAGTCAGTAACGAGAAAACCAACTAAATATTCATTAACAGACAAAAGACACGATATAACGTAACAAGAGTAACGTAACGTAACAGGAGTAACGTATAATTTTGAAAGATAGGAGTGTTTTAGATATCGCGATATCGTTGTCAAATAAGAGATAAAAGGAAAAATTTAAGTAGCAAACTAATATAACTCATATATAACTCTCATAACACTTTTAAATCCAGAAGTCTAATATGAACTACTAAAATCAGAATTTATAAAACAATGCAAGTAAAACTCAGGTATTAATTAGATCAGGATTGCTAGAAAATCCCCCAGAAGTGTTTTACGACCGGGAACTAATGCTAAGGTCAAAGATAAAGATTGCAAGGTCGTACAAGAAACTAAATCTCAACGCCAAAGTTAACGTTTGTAATCTTATTCATAACAGGTTCATATATTTCTCTAAGAATTCTTCTTTCTGCGACGCTCAATCGGCTCTTATTTTGTTTTTCATTGCCCGTGTTTCACTTACATACGTAGATTCTTATTTTTGGTATTGCGGGATGTATTTTGGATTTAATTTTTTTGCTTAAAACGTAGGAACTGCCAGCTTGTGTTCTGTTGTTATCCTATTCTGTAGTGTTTTTGTTCAAAGTGCTCTTAAATATTAAATATTTAGACCGATGAACCATTTCAAAGTTGTACTGGTCTAATGAAATATTATGTCCTATTCTGTTTTGTAGTTCTCTTATGATGCCATATATTTTTTATCATCGTTGATTTGGAAGACCCTTTTTGCGCTTTTTTCTATTGAATGTATTAATGTTTTTTGTTAATAATGATTATACTCCCTACTATATTAAACTCATCGTCGAAAGTCCGTATAATGTGAGGACCTTGATATTAAACTGTGAGATTTTCGGTATTAGAGTTTCCGGGCGATGCTCTCCAAAACAATGGTAAACACGATTGGAGACATGGCATCTTCTTGTTTGAGGCTACTGTACATTTAAAAGTAAGTTGGCAGTTAATTTCCTTAGGTATGCCTAGTTCTTCCATAACATTTTATTCACAATCTTATAATTATATCATATTTAAATGTTTGTTTAAAATTTATAAATAACTAGCTTAATGTTTTTTTTATTCCCAACATTTTTCATTAAGTATATAAGAGTGAATATTTGATCAACGGTTAATTGAGTTTTCCTAATTTAACATTAATATTTTGTAATTTCACATGTGGTTGGTGTATGTCAAAGAAGATACCAATTTCCATAGCGGATGCTATGATTCCAATGGGGTAAAGTACAACCTACATATTTGTTGTTAAAATTAATTTTAACAATTTTAACTACTAAGTCTTTTACTGCGAATTGAAAAGCATGTTTTAACCTTTATTTGAAACATTTATCGTTAACGTTCAGTGGAACATTTTACGTTTATCTAACTAAGTATTTACTATATTGTATAATAGTTGTAGTTTTATTTTACTATTTGTATCTATATAGGTATAATTTATAATATATTATTAGTCTTATATACAAAATCATCTATTTGCATTACATTACTATTTATGTAGCAATTAGCTGTAAAGTCATTAGTCTTTTCTGTCGTATCATTATTTCCTGATATTTTTCGTATCCAAGCGGTTTAGTTTGTGTAATATAATATCCCCAATTCGTCTCATATTGTTTAGTTTTTAAAACAGCTGTTACGCTAATTCGTTCGCCTTTTTTAAAGCACTTTGTCCAGTTTTCGTCCTTCACCCTTGTTAAATTAATTAATTTCTTAGGTAAGCCTTGTTCTGCCATGGTATTTCATAGTTTTATTCTCATAATTATATCATGTGTTTGTTTAAAATCTATAAATAACTGGTTTAATGTTTTTTCTGTATTCCCAACATTTCTCATTAAATGCCTAATAGAGAATATTTGATCAACGATTTTTTAAGTTTTTCTAATTCTACACTAATAGTCTCCTGTTTGATAGTTCGCCTATTTACTCAATCGTTCCAGGTGTATTAGAAAAAATACTGTATTTCCTAATTATTAATATATAGCTTATATGTAACTCATACCACTACAGTTTGTGCAGTACATTTTATCATCCCTTTTGTGTATGGGTATGCTTTTTAGCAAGTTGGTACTTGTTCTTACTTCTAAATTGACAGATTAGCTGTTTAACCGGCTCTGTACTGAACTTCCTTCTCCATTTTGCAAATATATATAAAAATTAAAAAAAAATCACTCTGAAATACCGTTGATTGAAATATTGGATACTCTATAATATCCAATCAAGGGCTTTGTCATAATTGACACTGAAATTACTAACAGGAGATTGCTCTCACTTCCATGTGTTGAAATTGATATATAGTACCAACAGCTGCTAATCATGTACTATCAGTACTAATAAAATGGAAACTATAAAATTAATGTCAATTTGGCTAGTATTTAAGTATTTTATTCCAGTTTAATATGAAAGCATTAGATTTAAGATATAAAAATTTCATCATAGGTCCAAATTTGAGATAAAAACCAAATGATATGAGCATATAGTGAAATCTAAATATCTTAGAATAGCTATATCGAGAGAGGATGAGGTTATTGATGAAAAAAAAAGATCAATCGCTGAGGAAGTAAGAAAGCAATTGGCAAAAGCAAAGAGTAATTACATTAAATAAAATAACAACCTATCATGGTACACATATATTCCTACTGCAGAAACAAGACAATTAATAAAGAACATTAAAATAGCTGCAAGAAAGAGAAAATAATAGATTTAAAAAAATAAAAGCATAAACAAGTCTTTTCATGTTGAAAATATGTAAATGGAACCTTGAATTAAAATGTAACCTTTGATATCTGTGATAAACCCATCACTTAAACAATGGCACCGGTGTATGTAGTTGGAATTTTTTACACTTATTTTAGCTGTTTATTTTCTTATTATCTATACTTACTTATTATCTATCTGTACATGTATGAGTTGCAACCGATATCACAAACTTATTTATTTTGTCAAATTTGTTCTTTTTACTACCAACTATTCTAATAACATATGCCTATATATGTTAAGGGTACATCTAGAGATAAAGAAACTTTACTTGACTTAAACTTATCAGACATATGCGCTAAACATGAATCTGGCGTATTTCTAGTGCAGGAAACATATAGGTATAGGGCCTAACCTAGGATATTTGGTGTCAAGCTGATCGCTGAAAACCTTATTATAGATATAGATCTGCTATCTCTGTCGTAAAAGAAGCAAAAAAAAACTTAAAATAAGAATAGAACAAAAACAGTCAGCATGATTGGATCCACCATCTACATATTAAATGAAAAATAATACAACTACCGGCATTGAGGATCTGAACACACAGTTAATTACGAAATCTGGAGCCAAAACACTGCAATGGCTTATCCGGATGATGAGCAACTGTATTCAAATTATGCAGATACGCAAAGTCTAGAGACGAGCCAAAGTTGTTACCTTGCTTAAACCTGGCAAAAACTCCAACGACCACAAAAACTATTGGCCAATATCTTTGTTTTGTCAGCTATTTAAAATACTTTTGCACAAGAGACGATGATATGATTTCACCGCTATTAGAAAAAAACTCAAATTATAAGACGAAAGTGGCTATAGATAGGGAAGATCGCGTACTTTACAAATACTAAATCTTACTCAAGACAGCAAAGACGGGTACGAAAAATATCGGGTATCAGGGGTGGTATTTTTCAATATAAATTCCGCTTACGACACCTTAAATTACAGGATATTTCTCCAAAAACTATATGATATCCCCGTAGATAACAAACGATAAAATTATCTGTGTATGCCTACACAATAGAATATTTTTCGTATCACTCGATGGTAAGAATAGCAGATGAAGAACGGTCTCGCTTGGGATAGCATAAAGACCCTTACATTGTATAAACAAACGATTAACCCATACCTATAGATAATAGGACTTCTAATATACAGACTATACACCTATTATTGCCCAATAAAAATAAACTATGAATCAATTTTCAGCCAAAACGCCTGAAAAACTCATATGTGCTCCTTCAATTTCCCTAACACAAACGCTTTCACAAAACTAAACCTCCAATAATGTCATGAAATCGTTGAACTGTAGACTATCTATAAATTCCTTGAAAGTAGCTTGTATTGCACGTGATTATTCACAGATCATTGTTTAAAACTAAAAGGTAAATTGAGGTCAGAAATAATATTTGTCAGCTAAAAATGAGGCGAACGTCCTTTCGCCCTACAAATTAACCATTATTTCTTTTTGTGCACACTACTACACATTTTAACACAAAAATATCTATTATATATATCTATATCACTTAACCATATTTATTTTGAGATAACCTTCTATCAAGATATCATATTATGTAGTACAAATAAGACCAAAACTAAAATAATAAAAAAACTTTATACAAGATATGGCAGAACATTGGATAAAATAAAAACAGTTTTTATTATTGGGATGCTTCTATAAAACGTACAAAGACAAAGTCACGTAAAAAAAAATATAAATAGTACGAAACTTCTACAATTAAAAAAAACGTAGACTTCAACATTGAACTAATAAAACTATCTATATTAAGTAAAAAAATAACATTTTTAAAAATGCAGAGAAAATAAAATTTTCTATGCAAGTGACCATTCCATTAAATAATAAGCCCAAGTCCTTTTGTATCTATATACCTGTTTTTTAAATAACCTGTACCTTGTACCTATTAGCACGTAGTAATACCCGGTAATAAGATATCCTTGATTACACAGTGTAATGCGTATGGCATTACACGGCCTACAAAAAGTAGATAAAAATAAGGAGCTCATATAAACCGTTCAGGGTAAACTTTGAAAATATACGCTATAATCGCACGGTTGCCAAACTCTCAGAGCTTACTTAAACCGATAAACTAATTGTTCAAATATACAGTGAAAAAGACCTGAACGACCCCTATAATATATACACGTGAACTACACGATATACATTTATGATACAGGGGTATTTATGGGCTCCAAAATTTTTTTAAAAATTATGAACCTCTGTATGTTAACGAATCGACAGAACCAATATTAGGGAATGGTCAAGTGAGCTCCGTATATCGGTGTCCACTTGACCACGGAGCTCACTTAAACCTGAATTTTAACATGGGCGGACTCCACTTTATGCCGTAAATATATATATATATATATATATATATATAATATATATATATATATATATATATATATATATAGGGTATGTAAGGTATGTCATAAATTAAATGACGCATTCCGGGGCAAAAATAAATTGATTGAATCCAACTTACCTTCCTAAATGTATTTTTTAAGGTTTATGTATCCACCTCTTAGAGTGAGTTATTACTAGCTTCATCCTGTGCTTCTTTGTCTTAATGCATTCTACAATTCATTTGTTATAGTGTTGGGCCAATATATCTTCAGAATATTTCGTGATAATCTATTTACAAAAACTTTTCCTTGCATTTCCTTCTATTATTCATGTCTCACTCCCTTATAGTAGTATTGATTTGATGATACTATTAAATGTGTTTTGGCTAATTTATATTGAGATATGAGAGGATTTCAAAGGCCTCTTGTTCTTTTCCTATTCTATGTTTAATGTTTTCCTGGACTCCACCTTTTGCACTATTATACTATCAAGGTAGCAGAATTCTTTAACCTGTTTTATTTCTTCTTGATTGATGTATAGTTTACCATGTTCACTTATTCCTATTCTCATCTCTACTATCTTATTAGTGATGATTTTAAGACCAACCTCATTTGCCATTCCCTCCAGCTTCCTTATCACGTTCTTCATGTCATCTGTTGTATGTGATACCAAGTAGATATCATATTAGGCATACTGCATATCTTAGATTTAATTGGCAACCAAATCCAATCTTTATACAACAGTTGCAGATGGTGCATCTGCTTACTTTACATGTAGTGAGCCCTTATTTTATTTAATGATTTAACCTAAGGTAAGTAAATTAAATATTTAATATAAGTAAATATTTAAGTAACTTAAAACAACTCATATTTAGTTTCGAAACCAATTCAGATTTCTGCTTTAATCGGAACCTTCTAAAAATTGCAAGGCAAACAGACGTTGATAAAGATGTTAATAGAGACATGGGGAATCTAAAATTTGCATTCCACGACATGTCTCCTCAACTAAGCAGAAATTCTTAGCGAATTGGTTTCTTGTACTCATACAGAGTAGATCAGAATAAAACGAAAAAGACAGTAAAGATTAGATTTCACGTACAAAGCGTCTATGTATCTGTTTATACGTATTTCGCCGTAATAGGGCTCATCAGAACAGTTATTCATAGGCGTTCTCAACGTGAGAAGATTTATTTTTAGTTTGTTTAGTTTATTTTACATTTTATTCGAGTCCGTATAAACGGACAGTTGTTCTTTTATTATTTCTTCCAGCAATCTCATATACCCTAGTAACACACGATGTCCTATGGACGTCCAATATACGTTCAGTTTTGGTCCGGACGTCCCTGGACGTAAAATGGACGTACTATGGACGTACGAAGTGGGACGTACTTTGGGTGGACTAAATATGGACGTTCTCTGGACGTCCGTACTCGGACGTTCCCTGGACGTCCATACTCGGACGTTCCCTGGACGTCCGAACTCGGACGTTTTCTGGACATCCAACATTTACCAATTATGGGATCAAATAGCAAATATTTCAATAAAATAAAAAATTATTTACGTTAATAAAATAATTAAAAGCAAAAAGGTTAAATCATGATTAATTAAAAATTGCTTAAAAAAGCTCTTCTTTCAATGAAACTGAAGAAGGGTCTAAACATGGTTGTAACGAGAATTCTGGAGAATCTTATCGAGATGTTTTTAATTTTTCTAATAAGTCATTCAACTGGACTTTGTCCTTTAATACTATGTGAGTTATTCTTCTTATGGTGCCCTATCCAATTAGTGGTTGTTGGCGACAATTCTAGTATACTCCTCTCGATCTTTTGTGGATCTAAAAAGTGCATGGGCATCGAGGTTTGTTCAATCCCTTATGTAAGTGATTTATTAAAAATTCATAAAGAAGTTCCTGACCTCTCTCATTTGAGTTCAAATGCTAGAATCCTTCTTGCTCCGCTTCACCCAGAGAACAAATACTCTGATCCATATGATTCAAATTTCAATGGTATTTTTATCTTCACAAAAAAACAATGTTATAGAAATTTGTATACATTTTGATGGAATCCCACTAAAAAAAGAGTTTTAGTACTCAGTCATATCCTATCTTGCGTAATTTGTTTATATATCCTAAAATTGTAGATTTAATAGGCATTTACCATGGTTATGAGAAACCAAAATTTGCAAATGAATGTTTGATTGATTTTGTACCAGAGGCTGTTTTTTTATTAGATAGTTTAAGCTAAAATAATTAAGCATGCATGATCAAGTTTGTGGGGTAGATTACTGTTACATGTTGATTTATATTTTAGGATAATGAGCTTTCCAAAATTGGTGAGGAGACCATAAATGAATTCGTTAGGAGAAGCCATAAGAAGCTGATCTGGAATAAAATTCAAAGAAAAGATAGTTGGCTAGGGAAAAAGCAATATAAAGCTTTCGAGGACACACATATAGCTCTGATTTTAAAAGGTTTGTAACTTGTAAACATAAATCAATTTAAGGTACATTTAAGAATTTACACTATCACTTAAGTGGCCACATACAGCCGATGAAGCATATTGTTAACTGTGTCTTATATGTAATGTGAATGGCAAATTTTACCAACTCATAAATGTTCAGGTTTGGCTATGAGATTGCTTTAAGAACTACTGCTAGCTTATGAGATATAAAGGTTTGTTGTTTTCCATATATTTTATTAATACAGTTATTTTTATTTTTTATGTATAAAAGTGTAATTACTGCTCATTTGGTCATTAGAAATAAATACCAATGGTTGAGTTGGTATTCTTCTAATTCAGGTCAGATTCATTAAAACTACAGCACTTGAAATTCATGTGTTTAATTTTACTTTGAATTATGATTTATTCACAAGAAGCAAAGTATAATTAACTAAATTTGAAATTAGTTTGTTCAATTTATGAATGTACATTAATTTTGTTTTCAGATGTTGCTTGGAAAAACTCCAAAACCAGTGTTGCCATGGGGAAGGAAGTTGAAAGTTGATAATGAAATATCTGAGGAAATATTTAAAGAGAGGGCAGATAAAATTTAATTTGCATGTTGCATTAGCAAATATGATTAATTTTGTAATGATTAAATTGTGTGGTTCATGGACAGAAAAAAACAGTGGTCAGTCCAATTTTTGAGACTGTTTTATATATTAAAAATAAATACCTAAAAATTAATCTACTGTTGAAAGAAAACAGTCAAAGTTCCATACTAGGTATTGATTTTTTTCATACTTCAACTTTAAAACTCAACAATTGACTTGTCTGCTTTTAATTGCTGACCACACAATTGTAAGGGAAATCAGAATGGGAAGGGATAAGGGAAGTTGAATGGTTCTATTTTTAAGAACCACAATTTCAACAATTTTGTCAATTTCTTTAGCAGTATTCACAATCATTCTTTCTCTTGTGTAGACAAGTGTAGTCAAAGATCCCATATCAGTCACAGCCATATTCACTCTTTTAACTATTAAAATTTGTGACGCATGCTTAGAGTGTCTTAATACCAATAAAGGTCTTGGTCCAGACATAATATCTTAACTTATTTTTAAGGAATTGTGCATTCTTTTTATGTAGGCATCTATGGCTTATTTTTTATAAATCTCTGACTGAGGATCACTTTTCATCACAATTTATTTATTGATTTTATTCTTAACTCATTGATTTCTAATTATCGTTCCATTATAATTCTTTCTGCTATTCCTAAAATTGTCGAGGCTTTACTGACTGATTTGTTGACAGTAAATTTGAAGAATCAGCTTCATACTGGTCAGGGTGGTTTACTTACTGTCTAGTAGTTCAACTTCTACTAATTTACACTGATTATGTTATAATTGCATTAAAACTATTTTTATGTTGATTATATTTATACTGACATCAAGCATCAACTGTTCTTGTAAATTGTGTAGACCATATATTCTTATTCTGGTATGATCAATTTCTTGAATCTGGATTCTCTTATCAAAAGTGTTACCTTTTAATCTTTATTTTTCAACTTGTTTATAAAATAACCAATCTACTGAATTGCTTCAGCTAGTTTGTTTTCATATTCCTTCCCATTCACTGTGTCAAAATTTACATTTCCATGTTTCTTACCGCAGAACTAATTATGTTTCACACATAGAGATGGTCTAAAACTTTTATATCAATAGCTTTAGGTACTATTTGAAGCACTTAAATGCTAAATGAAACTTATTATAAATGTGTACTTATTTATTTTATTCATGTATATTTTATTTTATCTGTAATTTTGTCTATATTTCTATAATGTTGTATTTTTGTATAATTTTGACAGTGAATTTGTTCCATTTGTTATTAATAAATAAATATATGTAATAATAAGTGTTAGTTCCTTTAAACATTTATGTTTTATTACACAAAATTATGTTATATTTCTATAATGTTGCATTTTTGCATAATTTTGACAGTGGATTTGTCCCGTTTGTTAATAATAAATAAATATAAATAAATGTAATAATAAATATAAGTTTCTTTAAACATTTACGTTTTATTTCCCAAAATACATTCTTAATATGCACAGGATGACACCACTTTTAGTACTTTATACAATGGCGTTGACATCTAATTTACATCCTCAGCGCTTAAATAGATCTCCGAAAACATCACAAAAGTCCGTCAAGTAAGTCCTCTGGACGTATTATGGACGTCCGATTAAGGTCCAATTAACGTCCCGGTACGTCCATTTTACGTCCGCTCGGGACGTAAGAAAATATAGGACGTAAAACGGACGTAAATAGGACCAAAGCGGACGTTCGAGAGACGTACTATGGACGTCCACTGGACGTATATGTGCTATTAGGGTATTTTCTCAGGAATAGCAGCTTCAAAATCTACCATATATCAATATTTTCATTGTGATCGATAGCTATATTGTGTAATACAGCACAGGCCACAACAATGTTCCGGCTGTATCTAATTTTACCCGTAGTCCCATAGATAGGCAGGGAAAACGTCTCTTTAATACCCCAAAACACCTCTATGGGATTTCTTGTGGCTTTATTTAAATTTGCAACTTTGGAAAATGCCTTCTTAAAATGGATTTTTCTTATGTACAGATGCAATTTTTCATTTCTTCATGATCGCATTCGTTCACAACATTTCTTACTGCTCTCACAAATGCACCAAACTGCATCTCAATCCGTCTTACTGCATCTATTAAATAATAAACTAAATAATAATAATTTGTAACCTTTTTTTATTTTGCACTTTAAAATTCGAATTAAACGTAGGTGAAAATTTTTATCACACTTTCGCACTCAATCCCACGTCGCCATCTCCAAGTTCAATTTCCGCAGTAAAAATCAAAACGGTAAAAATAAAGTAGTTTTAGTTCAAATTGCATTTTATTAGCATTAAATATATTAGTTAATAGAAAAATTTAAAAACAAATATTTCTTTCTACTAGTAATATTAAAACATAAATTTTGATGTTTCATATTTGCCGAGCAATCCATGATCGACAAGTTTATTGTTGACATAATATTGTTTGTGAAATTAGTGTCTTCTACTTTGTTTTGCATTAATTGTATTTTTCCTTCTAATTTGCTCACTTTCAAAATTCACACGTTGTCTCCTTTTTCAATTGCGTTTTACATGCATTAAATTCTATAGATAAATATGAATAAAACAATATACTAATTACTGATTATTGTTAAATTCAATTCAATACTATTCAACTTTTTATAAATAATTTAAAATATATTACAAATACTCTAGTCGTCTGAGACGAAAATGCCACTGAACCTCTAAAAATCATACGAACAAGCTGAATTTTGCCGAGAATATTAACTTTGGGGCCCCAAGAAAGATGCAAAAAGTTTATCACTTTTACCCTAAAACCCCCCTCGAAGGGAGGTAAAAACGTGAAAAAATCGATTTACACAGAATCTGTACACCGTAGAAAAAAATGTTGTAAATAAAAAATGTAGCTGAGATAATTTTAAACAAAAATGTATATAAGTATTTTTTGTGTAGAATGAACCGTACTCTTAGAAACAACGCTTTAAGCGAGCGTCGATTTTGCATGTCAGTTACGCTCACGAAATCGGTGTTCAATAAAATTTATATCTGCTCGACGAAAAAAATTCGATATCTTTTGATTCAAGTGACCTATCGACAAACATCAAGATGCGTTTTAAAGGTAAATAGTTTAGTTTTGTATGCAGTTTTTGTATTTTGCCGAAAATAAACGCAAATATTTTATACAGGTGTTAAATAAATGTTCAATCACAAATTAACCCCTTAATTTGTAATCTCACATTATTCTTAACTTATTAATCTTTTATAGTTTCACCGTGTATAAGTTTGCATTATACATATTGCAAAACCATATCGTATGATAATTTAATAATTAGTTCATTTACCTACAACTAAATAAATTGCCGAATAACAATATTTTCTAATTGAACTTCCTAAGTGTCGCAATTAAGGCGTAGATTAAATTGTATTATAAGCAAAAGCTAGGTGTGATATGAACGAAGCAATGACCTAAGGTGTTTATGTATCTATTATGTGTGAGATTATAAATTGGGGATTTGAGTTCAAATGAACACAGTCAATATTGAGTAGTTACCGAACGAACACCATATTGTGTAATTACGAGTTGCTGTCAATAAATAATCACCTTTACTCCACAACTTCAACATTTATTTAACCCTATCATCATCGATCGACGAGAAGCGGACAAAGGGGCATTACGAACCGAACCGAACTTCACTACTAAGTTCGATATTTTTCCATTGGTCCTTCGTCAAAACATCATCAAAAGGGCGTTAATTGGTTTGGAGCTTCGAAGGAGACGACCCTTAGCGACCTAAATAGCGGTTTCCCAGTTCCGTACAAGATCGACGATCGAATTCGAAGTGTAGAGAAAAGAAAAAAGAAATAAAAAAGACCAGAAAGCACCGAAATAAGGGGTAGGAGCCTTACGAGAGCCTTTGATCACCAGAAAACCTTAATAGCAGTCCTTAAGTCTACTATTCCAGCAGTTTGGAGGTCCAGTTTCCAGCAGAAAAATCTAGTAGCATCCAGAGATCCAGCTCACCAGTTCCAGTTGCAGTTCTGAGAAGGAAGCAGGAACATACAAGTGAACGTCGGGATAAAACTGTAAGTTTTTGAATATTTATTATCATTTAGAGCAGTGCATTAATTTAATACATTAAAAAGATTATTAAAGAAACTTAAGATTCAAATTGAATAATACTTATTTGAAATATTTTATACTGCGTACTTTTTTACTTAAAATAGTAATAGTTTGTCTACAGCTAATTCAAATCTAATAGCTTAATTATCTTAATTTTAATTATATTCGATGATTTGATTCTTATAATTTAAAATTTTTAAAACATTTGATTTTCATAATATAGGGAAATATCGTGACAAATCGTTATTTTTATACACATTCAGAGTTCATTCATTCCAAATATATAGTATTTTGTAGTATTTGCATTTTTTATATAAAGAATTTTTCTCTCTGGTTACAAGTATAACTATTACATTATTTAATTTGTACTATATAGCCGTGTCACAAAGTTTAGACAAGAGGTCATTTTGCGTTATTGTCTAAGGTCATCTTGCTGACATTAGTTTAAAAGTTGAAATTAGGTCAAACGTATATTCGTTTAAAATGGAACGATTATATTTAGATCAGGAAAAGCTAGGTCAAGAAATTAGGAAGCTTTTAAATAATTTGCGAAAACTACGGAAAGAAAAACGAACGAGAGAATATTTAAACATTAAAAGACAGACACATGATGAATTGTGGAAAGACTTTGAAGATCAAAACACAGAAATTGAAGAGAAAGGTTCGAGAGTTGATAAATATTTTACATCTAACTTTTACGAACAAGTACAAAAAAGATATGAAGAAACGAAAAAGATTTTAGAGGAATTTATTAAAAATTCGTACAAGTCTTCGACAAAAATTAGAGAAATAGAAATTAGGATGGGAAAACTTCATCATTTATTGGAAGACGACAAAACCGATGAAGATTTACAAGAGGATTTAAAAGAAGAGGTACAAAAAATAGATACATTAATAATGGAAATAACTGTGGACAATGAACAGGATGCACTAGAAGAAGGTGAAATAGAAAGATTTTATACAATGAAAAGAAGGGTGCGGTCGATCATAAAAGAAAATAAGAGATTAGAGGCGGAAGGATGCAAGAAAGACAAAATAATATTACCCCAAGTGAAGTTACCCTGTTTTGAAGGAAGGTATGAATCCTGGGTAACATTCTATGATATTTTTAAACGTTTGATACATGAGAATAATCAACTATCAAATGTGGAAAAAATGCAGTATCTGAAGACAAGCCTCCGAGGAGAAGCAAGTAGAATAATACAACATTTAAACACAACAGAAGCAAACTACAGTGCTGCCTGGAAAATGTTGCAAGATCGATACGATAATCCAAGGATGAATCTATTTATATTAATAGACAAGATACTTCAGGCTGCGGAGATAAAAGAAACGTCAGCAAAAGCGCTGAAATCATTAAATGATACTCTCCACGAATGCTTAGAAGCCATTAGTGGACTAGGTGTAATGACAGAGTCCTGGAGCCCTCTTATAGCAAGGATAAGTATGTTAAAGTGGGATACAGAAACCAGGAGATTATATGAAACGTCAATTCAAGACAGTAGGGACATTCCGACATATAAGTCAACACAGGAATTCCTACAAAGAAGATTCCAGACATTGGAGATGTTGGAAACAGAAAGGAAAGGAACAGATCATAGACAACAGGTAAAGAAGAAGATAACCTGTATGGTGTGTCATGAAGAACATAAACTGTTGAAATGTACAACGTTTCTACGTCAACAAGTACATGAAAGAAACAAAATCGTAAAAGAAAAGCAATGGTGCGGTAGATGCCTACTACACAAAAGGGAAGTACCATGTTATTCCTCTCATAGATGTGCAGAATATGGTGGACAGCACCATTCATTACTACACATGTCAGAAGGTCAGCATGATAACAGAAGGAATTCTGAAAACAGAAGGCCACAGAATAGACCAAATTCTAGTGGGTGCCAGTATGACAACAGAAGGAATTCTGAAAACAGAAGGCCACAAAATAGACCCAATTCTAGTGGGAACAGAGGTAACAACAGTTACGACGGATCGTCAAGGAGACAAGAGAATGCCGTGAGCTGTTTAAGTCATCAGAATGAAGAAGTGCTACTTGCAACGGCATTAGTACGAGTAAGAGACTCAAAAGGAAGCTCACAATTGATGAGAGCATTGATTGACCAAGGCTCGCAGTCATCATTCATAACGGAGCAGGCCGCTACAAGTCTCGGAATAAAAAGAAAAGCTGTCCACGCTCAGATATCTGGAATTGGCAATGAAGACCAAAGGACGTCGAAATGGAGCGTAACATTAAACTTAGAGGCGCATTTCAAAAATGAATTTGAAATGAAGACCGAAGCAATTGGGCTAAGAAAAATAACAAAAAATCTACCGGAGAAAGAGATAGAAATAAAAGAAAGGAACCATAGGAACTTAGTCCTGGCGGATCCAAGTTTTAATAAAACAGGTCCAATAGATATTCTATTGGGAGCCAAAGAATATAGTTTGATATTACTGGACGGAGTAGATCGAACAAAGAATGGTTTGCTGGCCCAAAATACAAAATTGGGTTGGATAATGTCAGGGATAGCAGAGCAAGAGAATATCCCTAATATACAAGTGCTCAGCATGCTATCTAGACGACAAATGGATGAAGATAGAAAACAATACTGGAAGTTAGAAGAAGTAGATCAAAGCAATACTCTTTCAGTAGAAAAAAAAAGTGTAAAGGATATTAGTGTAAAGAACAGTAAAAAGAGATAACGAAGGAAGATTTGAAGGTAAAATACTCTTCAATTTTAGTACAAGCCTATTAGGGGGACTCACTACAGCAAGCATATGTGAGACTTCTGCAATAAGAGAAGAAATTTCAAAGAGACACAAACCTAGAAAAAGAAAAGGTGGTGTTGTGCGCTCGTTGTTGGTCCCAAGGAATCTACTTGCAGTAGATTACAATAACTTACACTAATTTTTTTAAGTGACATGAAAATAAAGGAGGGGAGTCAGATATTTTCGAAACTCCAAGAGGGCCACATACTTCATCACAACCAAATTTAAGTAGTACTTTAAAGAAAGCCCCTCCTTGATCAATTTCACTTAATGAGCTTAGATTTGAATTAGATAGTTTATCTGAAACATGAATTCTAAATAATCAAATTATAGGTAGCACTGCTCGGGTGAGATAATAATTCAAAAACCGAGTGAATTAGTGTTATGTTTATTATTATTATTATTATTTATATTTTATATGTGTTTAAATATTTTCGTCTGTTTGTTTTATATAGTAGCCAATATGTTCAATCACAAATTAACCCCTTAATTTGTAATCTCACATTATTCTTAACTTCTTAATCTTTTATAGTTTCACCGTGTATAAGTTTGCATTATACATATTGCAAAACCATATCGTATGATAATTTAATAATTAGTTCATTTACCTACAACTAAATAAATTGCCGAATAACAATATTTTCTAATTGAACCTCCTAAGTGTCGCAATTAAGGCGTAGATTAAATTGTATTATAAGCAAAAGCTAGGTGTGATATGAACGAAGCAATGACCTAAGGTGCTTATGTATCTATTATGTGTGAGATTATAAATTGGGGATTTGAGTTCAAATGAACACAGTCAATATTGAGTAGTTACCGAACGAACACCATATTGTGTAATTACGAGCTGTCAATAAATAATCACCTTTACTCCACAACTTCAACATTTATTAACCCTACCAGCATCGATCGACGAGAAGCGGACAAGGGGCATTACGAACCGAACCGAACTTCACTACTAGGTTCGATATTTTTCCAATAAATAAACGTGGAGCGATTTTTGCCATTTTTTATCGAGATATTTTCACGAGATCAATACAGTTTATCCCTTTCGTTGACTGGCCACTGTGAAGTTTTGATTATTAGGGCCTAACATTTAAAAGCTATAGCATGAAATTTTATTTTTGCGTTCTAACAACAAATGCGAGGCGTTTGAAATATACTTAAAAAATTGTTGGTTTTAAACTTTCACCTAACAAATAATCTAAAACATTTAAAATTTTTTGTTTAATTACATTAGTATGTTTTTTAAAAGAACTGCTGCAATACTAAAAACTATTGCAATAAGCTGGACCCAAAACCCGATTATCCGTGACGTACGATTGTTTCTAATGTAAAACATTAAATTCTGCGTTTTTATGTATATTTCAAATGTCTAATATTTGTTGCCACAACTCAAAATTGAAATTTTATGTCATAGGTTTTAAAGACATATCTCTAAAAATAAAAAGTTTACTACTACTTTCAAAAACTACGTACGAAATGACTTTAACGAAGAAAACTTTAGAGCAGCTGAGTACAACGCAAAGAGCGATGGAGAGGGACATGCTAGGGATTATTTTGAGAGACAGGATTCGAAATATCGACATTCGTAAAACAACAAAGATTACTGATGTCTCAGAACATATAGCAACGTTCAAGTGGCAATGGGTCGGACATGTTGCCCGAGATAATTCCGAAAAATTGACACAGAGATTAACAAACTGGAGTGCAAGAAAAAACAGGCGAGGAGTAGGCAGACCACAGAAGAGGTGGGCAGATGATATTAAACAAGTCGCGGGCAAGCAGTGGATGAGAATTGCCAGGACTAGAAATCAATGGAAGCAACTGGAAGAGGCCTATGTTCAGCAGTGGACGAATACAGGCTGAATAAGAAGAGGAAAGACATACGAATGCTGCACTCTTTGCCTTTAAAACGCATCTTGATTTTTGTCGATTTGATATTTGGATCAAAAGATACCGATTCTTTACCGTCCAGCTGATACAAATTTTATTAAACATTCATTTCGCGTGCGTAATTGACATGCAAAATCGACGTTCGCTTCAAGCGTTGTTTCTAAGAGAACGGTTGATTCTACACAAAAAATTCTTATCAACATTGTTGTTTAAATTTTTCTCAGCTACATTTTTTATTTGAAACGTTTTTTCTACTGTGTACAGATTCTTGGTAAATCGATTTTTTCACGTTTTTATCACCCCTTGCGAGGGAGGTTCTAGGGGGAAGCCTGGGGGTAAAAGTGGTAAACTTTTTTGCAACTTTTTTTGGGGTTTCAAAATTAATCTTTTCTGCAAAAATCGTCTTATTCTTATGATTTTTAGAGGTCAACTCTCTGACGACTGGACTAAAAGTAGTTGGTACATGAAGGTACAAAAGAAATATCTTATAAAATATTACTTAATATTTTGCATTGAGTGGAAGTACATTATATATGCATGTATAAATCTGTAAACCTAAAAACAAAAAAATATATTAAAAATCATAATATTTGGCATCCCTAAATTTATATGCAGTATAGACCAAGTCGGATCTGTTTTGAGGTGGATGTGAGGGGTGGCATTTGGATTTCTGCAAAAAATATTGTATAAATTTAGTAATAATAATTAACTTATCTCCCCTTTCAAGTAGGGCGGAAATTATTAAAAAAAAATGAAATATTAAAAAATTACTAAAAACATTAATTTTTTTTATTTATCTTTGCACTTGCACTTAGGACCTTCATAATTCGTCTAAAAAATCTTTGTAACATAATAAAATACTCCACCAAATTGATTAAAATCTATTCAATAGATTTCGCATAATAATTATTATTATTATAATTAATAATTATAATTAATAATAATAATTAATTTTGCAATCTATTTTTTTAAATTGAATTTTGCACAACAAAAACTAGGATATATAGAAAAATCTGATTTTGATCTACACTTTTTTACCATCTATATCCTTACCCACCTCAATGAAGCTCCCTGACTTGAGCAACGTGGTCTTCGTTAAGTATTGTGAACGAGAAGCTTTTTATTATCAACTTTTGTCAGCTTTATCGCCACAAGGTAACAGTCAATTTATTTTTGAACAACTTTCCTGTAGATGTATATGTATAGTTCGTCAAATACAGATTGAACAAAATAAATTCGGAACATACGAAATATTATGTATTTCGGCTCAATTTGGCTGTAGGTGGTTGGCCAACAAAAGGTTGTCAAATAATTATATTATAAAAATCCAATACTTCAGAGGGCTGCTGGATTCCGAAATCATAAAAATTGAAAGCTACATATAAATCTACGATTTTGTTATTCTGTCAAACCAGTTATCGCTTCTTTAGACAAGCCCTTCTTTGAGCGGTGTTGCCAACGTCATTCCTTTAGATGTTTCTCAAATAAGGTGTTTTCCATAAAATATTTACAAGAAAAAAAAAAAAAGAAAATAACTACAAACCATTAAGTTTATTTTTGTTATTAGTCTGTTGTAGTAGATTGGTAAATACAATAAAAAATATAGGCAAATATCCGATTTATTTAAAGATACGAAGAAGATATAACTCTCAAAAAGTTCCGCAAATCGGATTATTACACGGCGATTGGCAACATTGTTACGCAAACAACATTGTTGCGAGACTGATAGTTGAACGATATTTTATACAATGTCTAAACCCAGGTATGGATTTATTTTTGTCCAAGTTTTATATTGGTCCACTATTTCAAATGCAGTTCAAACAGACATATATTAAATTGTATGATCCGTTTTAAATTCGTTCAATCTGTATAGCTGAAAGTGTGAAAACGCGTGACGATCATGATGCGCATTCGTCAAACGACGGACCTCGCACTCGCACTAACGGTCCAGACCGTTTGTATGTGCGTTTTCACTTCATTTTTAGCGCAGGCAATGGCAATTTCACACTTTCGGCTATATTTGATGAACTATACGAAAAGTGCATATAATTAATTAAAGTGCACTCTAGTACATCGGAATTAATTCACCAGTTTCTCAAAAATACACCCCATTAAATGGTAGCATTTCGCGGACTTTTCTTATTTGTGATTCATTTGACCATATGAAACAATAAACCCCTTTAAAGTTATAGTTCCTTTCTAAAGTACATAATCAATAAGATAATGATTAAAAACGTACAATTTGAGATTAAGAATTAAAAGTAAAAAAAAATAGAAATACCTTTAAAAATAACTCTCGATTTAGAATAACAAATGAGTAACAATGGACTTTCAGTGGCTCCTTGATTTGTAATAAAAGCATTATAAACATACGACAGTTATTTTTATCCCAATTGTACCATTTGCATTGTAAAGTATTTTTAAGAAGATTGTCGCACTAAAATAAAAATAACTTTTAAAATATACACCTTAAATGTACTTGAAGCTATTTTTCTTCTGAACGAATGATTGGTTTTGATGATTTTTTTTTATGTTATAGGTATATTTCTAGTAAATCACTGTATTAATACATTTTAAAAAATATCAACGTTTTACCCGTATACGGTGTAACATTTTTTTTATATAATTAAAATATTAATTATTTTTATTCCTTTTACCCATGTGGATGATACGCTGATCATCGTGTGTCCGATTAGAAATGGTAATGACGGAAGAATTTACTTACCAAAATAACCCGGGATTTCCTTAATTAAGAAAGGTTTTTAATCCTTTCAGTCTTAATCCTGAGTATGAAAGGAACTAATACTTTTCGGTAGGCGGTTCTTTTTCATAAATTGGTAATTTTCGTCGAAGGACGTATAGTAATCTTTTGACAATAACATAATCCAAAGGATTGTATATTTGATCACGTCCAATTACTAGTACCTATCGTAAATACTTCAAACTTTTCTTTTTACATACAACTGGCCCATGATTTCTAAGTTTGTAAAATTTAAGAAAAATCAAGTTACTTCTCGGTGGGCCGTTGTGGAGTAAGGGTGATTTCTCGTGAGACGCTTTGCTCACGTTATTTGTTATCTTACCGTCTGTGAATTATTTTCTAAGTGTGTATACACTTGTTTATCTGAGTCTTTTCGATCTGATACTATATTAGATTATATATAGTTCTGAAGTACCTTTAATGGTAATTAAATTCAGTTTGATACAAGTAGCACATTAAGTACAGTATTTAACTTCAGTGAATTAGGCAGCAGTCGTCAGGAATTACTGTAAGTAATCACTATTTTCAAATTATCTGGGCAAATAATATGGTATGGTATCATATTATCTTCAATTATCTGGACGTATCTAAATTTCCTCCATGTCTTCACCTGTAGATTGCTGATTTTTGTATTCAATTAAAAGAACATAAATATGAACATTTAAGTCTGTTTATCATTAAATAATAGTGCGAAGCAAATAATCGGCTTAACCAAGTGCGGTTTGGTTAAAGTTTTATGTCTGTAACCTTTTTGTATTTTTGTAAATTTAGCTTTGATTATCTTTTGTGTTTGTTATAATTTTTGTTCATTTTTGTAATGTAATATCTTGAGGTACGCCCACAAAACTTTATTTGTACATGATTGTATTATATATCTTTGTAAAGGTATTTTCTAATTATATTACTGCTTATTTTTATATGTATACCACCATTTTATAGTTGTTGGTGTACTTTTATTACTTGTGTTGCATTCAGCAGCGTCATAATTTTGTTGTTGAATATATTGTTATTGTTTTATATATGTATTTTATTTGTTGATTCCTAACAAGTTCCCTGATAAAATAGTAACTCTGCATATTTGATTTTTACCTTTAAATATTACTATACCTACGTTTAACCAGTAGAAAGATCAGGCTGATTAAGTTTCGTAGGTAAGTAATATATTTATTATTTGTTTATATAGTGTGTTGACCAAATTTATTTAATAATTAACTGTTGGTATCTTTCCTTGGGTTTGAGCTCTGAACCTAAATATCTTTCCTCATCTCTTTTCTTTTCTAAGGTTTCTTAATTTTCTCCTTAACCCCAAAAAATTGAGTGGCGCCCTGTTTCTATCTTATCGTATCTTTAGTCATTTCACCCATCTATCTTTTTGTTTATTTCTGTATCTTTTCTAATATCTCTTATCCTATCTTAACTTATTTCATACGTTGGACCCATTCTCGGTTCCAAAAGCTAGTTTCGAACCCACGACTCGCTCTCCACTAACCATCTGGCTGTCGTCCGCAGTGTCTCCATTGGTGATCTTTCTAGCACCATCCAAAAAAGGTTTCCGAGGTTACAATGGGGTCTAAAAATAAAGTTGTGTTTTTTCATCGTAATTTGCAACATCCTGTGGAATTTATTAGAAAGAAACGCTACTTATTATTAATATTTTAAGATAGATTTATCCTTTCTTAATATTTTCGCAAAAAAATTATCTTAATATCTCTATTATTTAAGATTTTACAGAATCTTAAATGTTACAAATTTTTATTAACAATTAAAGCAAAGAAAACATTACTTACATAAACTTAATTGACATTTAATACAAATAAAGCCTAAGAAAACATAACCTAAATAATCTTTCACAATTTCCCCTCCCAAAAACACTTAATGACGAGTATTTCCACCTCTATATCTAATTACTTCTTTACAGCGACGAGGCATACTTAAAATCGTCTTGATTAATTGCATTTGAAACTTCTCTTACCATAACTTCCATGTTGTCCAGAGAGACAGGTGGTGGTTGTCGGCTCCTGAATTAACGATCAATAATATCCCACAAATTTTCTATGGGATTGAGATCAGGGCTTCAGGGTGGCCAGTTCATGGTTTGTATTCCAACCTCGTCCAAATCTTCACGCACCACCTGTGCAACATGTGGTCGAGCGTTATCATGCATTAAAAGAAAATTATTTCCTATATAAGGAACAAATGGAACTATATGGTTAGACAAAATGTCAGTAATATACCTTTCACTTGTTTAGGAACCTTTACGTAAAGCAACAAGTTCCGTTTGCGCTGTAAGAGATATTCCTCCCCAAAACATTACAGATCCTCCATTGAATAAAGTATTAGGTCGTATATTACACTGTGCATAGCGTTCTCTTGGCCGTCGAATAACTCTCACACGTCTATCTGAGCTATATAAGCAATACTTTGATTTATCAGTGAACAACACGAGCTTCCAGTCATTAACATTCCAGTCTAGGTGCTCTCTGGCAAATTGTAATTTACTTCTATGATGATTTCCGTTTAAAGCTGTTGCTCTGACTGGTATTCTTATATGCAGATCTTGTTCAGCGAGACGCCTTTGTATAGTGTTTCTACTAATTTGAATATTTGCCTCTTGTATTTGTAAATGTCTCATTGTGAGAAAACGTTCTCTTATAGCACGAAGCCTGATAAACTGATCTTGTCGTGGTGTTGTGAGTCTTCTTCTTCCTTGTCGTCTCGTATAGTCGTTTGTTTCTCGAAAACGTTGAATGACTCGTGATATTGAGTATGAGATACTCCTAACCTCAAGCCTATTTCACGATAACTTAATCCTACATCAGCTAAAGTAATTGCCTGAACACATTCATCTCGGCGTAGATTTCTTGAAATACAGTTCATGTCAACTATATAACATACGAAAAATAGCAAAACAACTTTTTGAAATGTGAACAATATTGTCAGTTTAAAACTGTCGTGTCAAATTGTTTGATTTTTCATAGCCAACTAACTGCTTCCATTAATGAGTACTACAATTCGATAAAATCATGTTATACTTTGAAAATATTTTTCTTTTTGATAATAAAGAAATCGATGATTTTTTTTATGAAAATGTTGAAAAAAATTAAGCTTTATCGAAATATTAATAAGACATTTGCTTTAAATAAATTCCACAGAGTATTGCAAAATAAAATGAAAAATCAATTATATTTTTACGTATATGGGTGAAACGTTGACATTTCCCAGAAAATATTTTTAGAGTAATTCCTTAGACATAGGTCTGCAGTGCAAAAAAGTCATCGAAATCCAATTAAGGATTCAAAAGAAAAATAGCGAGACGATCCTTAATCGGTGCGAGTCTATGTGATAACTTGGAAATTAAATCAGTTAATTTATTGAACTTTTCTTCGAATGTAGGTACAGCAACTATTACAGGCTATTCTTAGTGACTTTGATTTTGTCCTAGTTATTGTTATAACTTCTTCTTGTGCAATATCTAAACATTGAATATGAATCGGTAAATTGCATGACATAAAATTAAGGGTATTTTTATTGTTAACAATCGACAACTTACAATTTGGGCATTTGTTCATCTTTTATTGAGTTGCTGAAACTTGACTAGCCCAATATTTTATTGCTACTAATGACTTCTCACATTCCGGCTCTATAAGCTACGTAAAAGAACGGCTAACAGCAGACAATAATTATTGATTTTGACTAACACTTGATATTTCAACTTCTTCTTCTTCTTCAGATGCAAATCCACTAATGGATGTTAGCGATCACATTTTCCATTAATTCTCTATTTCTTGCAATATGTATCAGAGATTGTATGTCGTTAATCCCTGTTCATTGATGTTTCGGAGCTAGGACATTTTCTTGCGTCCCATTCCTCTCTTGCCTTCAATTTTACCCTCGATTATAAGTTGGAGGAACTGGTATTTTTCATTTCGCATGATGTGACACCTAGATACGCCGTTTTCCTTTTCTTGATGGTTTGGAAAAGTTGGCGTTCTTGGTTTATTCTTTTAAGGACATCTATATTTGTGATTTTCGCTGTCCATGGTATTTTTAGGATACGGCGATAAAGCCACATTTCGCATGTATTCACAATAATACAGTTTTAAATTAGTAAAATTATTGTATAACTTACATAATTTGTACAGACAACAACAAATGAAACAAATTGTAGCTACTGCTTGAGCCACCCAAATGTAATTATAAACAATACTAATTTTGTTTCTTTGTTATACATTAAGAAACTCGTCAACTAAATAATATGGTCTTTCAGACAGATAGATTTTTGTCATCTTACGAAACTTTATGAAAGATGTTGCGGATTTAATTTTTCTTGGAAGGTGATTATAAAGTTTTTTTGAACTATATAGAATAGAATTCTTTACTAGCTGAGTGGACGGGATCGGTAAATAAACGTTACAATCAGTAGTTACAATCACTGAAGGTATCAGTAATGTTTTTTGAATTAGGGAGATAGGAAACTGGATCTTGTTTTGGCGAAATCGTTGAGGTTATATTTTTACTCATATTAACAAAGTAATCATTTAGATTTTCGGGGTTAGGAAAAGAAAAGGTTTGATTCGCTGCACTGGTTTTATTTCGAAAATCGTTTATTATTGACCAAGTTTCTTTTGAAATATTTTTGGAGCTTGTTAGGCGATTATGAAAGTAGGATTTTTTGGCTACTTTGAGTAGTTTTAGATAACATTTTCTGTACTTATTGATATAAGCAGAGATGGGGATACTCTCATTAAATTTTTTAATATATAGTAGAGAACGCATATTCTTCGCAGATATGCGAATGCCTTTGGTAATCCAAGGTTTGTAATGTTTTGGCCTGATGTTTAGTAGAGGAAATGCTGTATTAAAAATAGATACAAGTCTATTTAGAAAATCACTAATATTACAGTCAATGTCCCCAGAAGAAAAACTTCAGTCAAAAGTCAAGCATGAATTATAAAATTTACGAAAGTTTTGAGTGGAAAAAATCCTACCTAATCGTCGGGTTTTTGAGTGGGGTGTTTTTAAACTGCTAAACTTGGTATATACTGCTTCATGATCAGCAAGCCCCCCATTAATAACTGTAGAATGGACGTCAGTGGGTGGAAAATCAGAACCCACATAATCATTTGTCGAGGATGATGTTTTTGAGATTCTTGTTGGAGAATTAACGTGCATTGAGAGACCATATGATTCAAAAATAATTGCCAAAGACAGTTGGGCCGCACAAACAGCAGCGTAGTCAATATTAAAATCACCACATAAATTTTTTCTGCTTTTAATGGCCAGAATATCTAACAAATTTAGCATGCTCTGAAAAAATAGTTCACTATCAGAGCTAGGCGATCTATAAATGTAAATAATGTATAGATTAAATTTCTTATTATAAATCAAAGAAAATTCGAAGTAGTTTTCACCCAGAAAATAGTCATATTTCGAAACTAAAGAAAAATCATTGTTATTAGAAAGGATCAGAGTACCACCATGAGCTGAACTTGGACGATCATACCTAGCAATTGTGGTATATTCTTGAATGAAAATTGGCTCATTAACTTCAAGCCAGTGCTCAGTCACTGCAACTGACTGGGGAAACCCTAATTCTTCCAGAAACAAAAATAAATCGGGCGTTTGCAGTTATTAGTATTATATATCATATATATCAGTATTATATCAGTCACAAGTATTGGCGTTATCAGTATCTAGTATTAAAAGTTGATTTCTCCAAAACTCACAAATATCTTCTTGACTTGGATATGATTTATTTTCATTGTCTATAGTGGCATTAAGTTTTCTATAAAACGCCTTCTCTGCATTCTCAAAAAGATTATTATCGCATTTTCGGTTGTTGCTTACTTTGTATCTCCTTAAGGCCTAAACAAACGGAAAGTTTTTGTTTTAATGTGTCCAGGCATTGTTGAGGTGTGTTGTTTTCTGGATCATATTGTGAGTGTCTTAGAAGTGTTCAGCAATATCTCTTTAACTCTCTTAATGATTTTTTTATGGCTTATTTCTTAAATGGATTCCATTATTTATCGAATGTTTCTACGCAACAATTCAATTTTTCCTAGCAGCCGTTTTTCCCAAGGTGCAATTCTGCTCAGTCCTTCCGATATTAGTACCCCCAAGTGTTTTGATCTTAATGCCCATAACGTTGAGAATTGCTGTTGCTCACAGTAAATCAGCATATGCAAATGTTTTAATGTATGTGCTTCTACAATATAATTAGGCATTACTTCAGTTTTTACTTCAGTGGTCTGCTAAGTGGGTTTGTTTCACTAAACTCTTTGTTTATTAGAGATTTCATTAGGAACTTGGTCTATAACTAACTATTGGTTATGTATTTCCCGTTTGACTTCGCTTCTGATCATATCGCGTCTAGTCTCTGGGATGAGATTATTTCTTATAATTACCCGGTATTGGGTACTCTCTGCAAAATTCGGCATACAGATATTGTCGATAGTTTCTTGACCGAGGGGTGTCACCTTATAATAAAAGGGCAAAATATTTTTATTAATGGACATAGTCATTAATGGTACCTTCAGCGAGTTTAGGTCTTGTTGTTGTTGGGCTGTAACTGATTGTATGATAAATACTGAACAGTTATATACTGAACATCACAGTTTTTTAACAACAAGATGTATAATCTTTTATAACTATATGTAATTTAAAGGGTTTTTACCCATGTATTTTTGGTGGCTCAGGCATTTTAACCTAGCGATTTTAAAACCTGATGATGGACTGTTTAGTCCGAAAACGTTTGTTTTTTTGATGTAGCCCTTTTAAGGGTTTTTAAATAAATATACCCACTTACGAAGACTAACCTCTTTATTTAATTATTGTTTCTCTAGCATTGTTGGTATCTTTTGCTCTGCTCAAAAATTTGGTTTTTGGGTTTTCGAATTGTTAAAATTAGACGGATTGATTAATGTAATAAAAGGTACATACCTCAAGTTGCATGTGCTGACCGATTTCTGATAAAACACAGATCATGAAAATAGCAGCGATCAACATTACAGTATACTGTATGCTGTCGATAGATCTTGTTGCCTAATAAATGATGTTAAGTATTACATTTCTTGAAAACTATTTTAAAATAGATAATTCCAGAACAAATAAAAATTTGCTTAAGAATTCGCTATTTTGTTATAAATTATCTACAGATTCTTTTTCAACGTTCCATATTAAACCTTTTAAAAAATTAACATGGATTCCATTAAAAATTACGAGTAGCTTTAAAATTAATACTAAATTTTATTGACATATACAGTAGAAGTTAAAAGAACTTAAATACAAGATTGCTACATATGTAATTAATTTTTCATTGCATTAAAAATGCTTTATAATATCTTCATAATAACTTTTTTTTAGAGTTTTGTATTTGAAGATGGGCATATCTTTGCGGTTTTCACGCTACGTTTTGTTGTACATTTTGTGGGTCACATAAAACGTACGACAAAATGTACGTTTTGTCCAGTGTATACACACTACGTTCTCCCTACCGTTTTCTACCTCATTTCTTTGAGTCTTAAGTTGTGTGAAGTTTGTTTAGTGATTTTTTTATTATGAAGGAAACACGGCTCCTTTCTTTTATTTTTTCAACTATAACGATACTACGACTAAGGAAAAAGGAGATGAAGAGGAAAAAAAAAAGATGGTCAAGAGAAAGGCTTCTGAAAAGAAGCAAGTATTCCCACGTCCCGTTACTAAAAAAACTGTGAAGCGAACCAGATGACTGGCCTAATTATTTGCGAATGAACACCTTAGCCTATCGTCAATTTCTAGAGTTGGTAACACCATATTTAGCGTTAAACCAAATAATTCTTGAAACCTATAATGCAATCTACTTGGTTTTAAAACAGAACTACTTAAAAGCAAGTACAGAATTATTATTATTTTTAAATATAGAAAGGAAGGAGGTTTTTACTAAAAGTATTAGAGGTTTAAAAAAAAGTATTTCTTAAATTTGAACACCAAAAAGAATAAAATAAAACGTAAGAACTTTTTCCTTTAAATGCTGTAAAAAAAACTTATACGCGACGTTTTCTTTTATTGCGGTCACTATAGTCCTTATTTTTCACATGCCACAAACACAGAAAACTTTTATACAAATCAATCATAAATACCCAATTTAAAAGTAAATATTTCAAGATATTTGTCGGTTCGTTGCTAAGAACAAAGTCAAGAGGGGTATTTTGTTTGTTTAGGTTCGTAGACCACAAACTAGCTGCGAGACGCGAGGGGAATTTATTTGGCGTTGAATTTGTAAAATCTAACGCAGGAGAGTCAAGCAAGAGCATTCAGACTAGAAAGATGTTTGGGCGATTTTGAATCAACAGTCGATTCATTTTTTTTGTTGTAATGTCTTAAGACCGGTAAGGTGATAATACTCTTTGCAAAATATGGCAGTTTAGAACAGAGTAATCATCATAAGATTTGTGCAGTGTACCGGAGGCTGATGAAATTTTGAGATTAAGTATAAAGGTTGTCCCACCGGCTTCGTTTTGTTTGTCAGCTTGCTCCTCCGCCAAACCTGATTTACGTCTGAGATCTTCGTTCCTAAGTATGAAAATGGTTTCCTTTGTTCCTGTGAGTCCCAGAGATGTTTAGCGAGTTTTTTCAGAAGTTAAGTGTAAAAATTTGTGAATTAAGATAACATTTAATATATTATTTTTTCCAAGTAAAATAGACATTATTTTTAATAATTGCTTTCATTAAAAATTAAAAGAATTTGTAATAATTAAAGTTTTATATTGTGTTAGAGGCGTGGCCGAAAAATGTCATAATTTATTCTGTCTTACAATGTTATGTTGACATATGACATTTCGGCTTAAATCTGCTGTTGTTGTAAAACAATTTTAATTTGATTATTATATAGAAAAGATATTTCATATATAAGGTTAAACTTTTACGATATTTTCATAAACAAGGATATCCTTAATCATAATATTCTATTTTGGCCATATTAATAAATAACCTAGGAACCATTTCGAAAATCAATTTCCCCAGCTTCTATCTGGGTCAAGATCAGAATCAGTGTTCGTAGAAGACCCACGTGAGTTACATACGAGCCTTAATGATTCCTCATCCAATACAACAACGCAAAACATGCAGCCCCTGGCAGATACATCTATATCTCTCCCTCCACCGGATTCATTACTTCTTGAAGAACCCCCAATGAGTTCTGAACAGAGCTTATCGCCTCCTTCAGCAGTACCTAGAAGATCTAAAAGAATTCGTGATTTACTACGGTATTTGGAAGATTATAGTGTGGGATAATGATGTGATATTAACCTCCTTAGTATTTCTTTGGCTGTAGACTTTGAATATTGTAGTTAACTTTATGCTGTCAGTGTTTGACAGACGTCACTGTCACTGCTATATTAATTTCTATTGTTTTCGTTTACATTATGTGTACAATTTATGTTGATTAAAAACTTATATCCTATGTTTTGCTTTATCATTTCAGGTATGAACCAGAGGAAATTATTTGTTTAATTGGACCTCCTCAGTACATTAATAAAAGGACTCTTTTTTCTGTACCTGAAAGAAATAATTTGTAGGTCTTTCATAGTTCTTTGCTCTTATGCAATAAATGGAAAATATTACTGTTGCTAAATAACTTATGAAAGTATTTTTTATTGTTTTTCTTAGGTTCAAAATGTATTACGTATGTAGATATTTTTATTTTATTTAGATTTTCTGTACCTCCTATATATAAAAATTATATTTTTATGATTCTGTATTTATACCTACTTTAAAATATTAAAATGAACATTTACATTTTTTGATATAAAGGACGGAATTAGATCACGATTAGGCCGGAATTATCACTATTTTTTCACTATAAGTTGGAAGTAAAGTTTTTTGCTCTACTCAACAATATGTAAAATACGATGCAACTATACACCAATTAAGAATTTTTTAGGTTAGTATGTGTGGGTAGTGGGTAGGAACTCCTTGGATTTCCTTGGACAGTTCTATCAGGGAAAATGAATCAGTCCCTGCCCCCCACACATTTCCAGGTTCCCTAACCCGGGAAACTAGTATCTGTTTAGGGTCCCTTGTACAGGGTTAAGGATGAAGACCACATCGCCAATCACGGCGGAGAAGGATACCTTCAGTATGACGAGAATGGCGGAAGTGGTGACTCCGAACTATCGCCGGCATAAGGGATTCCACTCACCTTGCCAACGGTCTCTGGATAGAGGGCGGAGGAGCATACGTGTTTTGTCCTTAGGGTGGGAAACTGTCTCTAAAAGGCGCATGAACAAAGAATGTCAACGGCATAAGAATACGGAAGGCTGTAGCATTTGCAATTCATCGATTCTTTGGTGTATATTGAAATAACCTCGTATATGTAATATATTGAAATCCCCTTATATATGTTTAAAAAAAAACGAAGAATTTTTTCCATGTTTGTTAAAATCCCCCAAAGTGTTTTCAATAATTTTATTTGTATTGCTGGATGTTAATGTAAACCATTTTATAGTTGTTTATTATTTTAAAAATGTGTCTTTCTCGGCATTTTCTTTTAATGTTTTATTCGAAGTCGCCTTATAATTTTTATACGTCGTAGAAATGGAATCTTTTATGTTTTAATTTTCGTTGTGTTTTGTTATTTTAGCGTTTGTTTATTTTCAAGTTAAGTGAACGAATTCTTAAGAGAATTTCGTTATTCTTACTTGGGTCGTCGTAGTCTCAGGTATGGATCTAAATTCTTACTTGGGTCGCGGTAAGCTCAGGTGTGGATCAATTCTTACTTGGGTCGTCGTAATCTCTGGTATGGATCTAGATTCTTACTTGGGTCGCGGTAAGCTCAGGTGTGGATCAATTCTTACTTGGGTCGCTTTAGGCTCAGTATGAATCCTAATTTACCTTTGAATTTGTAGTTTTCTGTTTTGGCCCCTTTTTGTGGAAATGTGTAGCAGTGGAAAATAAATTGTGTAGTATACCAGAATATGGTAGAATTTTTAAGCAGTATATAGGATGTCCCACCAGTTTTGTTGTCGTTTGCCTGCTTGATCCAACCCCATCTACGTCAGATCTTCGATCCTGAGTATGGAAATGGTTTCCTTTTGTTCCAGTTGAGAGTTTCGTCCTTGCAGCTCCAATCCCAGAGATAGTAGCAAGTTTTTCAAAGTTAAGTGGCAAAGTTTGTGAATTAAAAAGTAACATTATGTGTTCATAGTAACATAGCTTTTATTTTAAATAACAATAATTGCTTTCATTAAAATTTAAAGGATTTATACTAATTAATAAATTATAAAATTTTAGAGTTTGTCTTTAGCTGTCAATTTGTGTGTTCAGTTTTTTTAAAATTTATTGTTAACTTGGGCAACGTAAATGACAGCACGTTTTATTATTTTTTGATTTTAGTTTATTTTATTTTTAAAGAAGGTTAACCTCTATGCCATTTTGAAAGATTTGGTAGCAATCTTCTTTGTAAACAGATGAACACGTAAGTTTTTTCTTTGTATTTGTGTATTTTACAATTATTTATATATTTTATTTTTTGTGTCATCTGTATTTGTGTAACTATTTGTGGTAAGACACAATAAATGTTAAATTTAGTTTTCATAACATTTTGTTAATTTTTTTAACTAACCCTTTTTTCAGTTTTATTTGAAAAATATATGTTTTTGATGTTTTAGAATTATTTCCCTAGTTCCCTACAACTAGTAGCGGTAATAGGTATAACTAGGCACCTAAAGTGGCGCCCTATATTAAATTACTAGAGGTGTTACCTCTTTCTTTTTGCTTTGTTTGTTCCAAGAGATTCATGACCTTTTGTTTCATATTTTTGTAGTTGCCTTTTTCCACCCCCTTATTTTTTACTTATCCACGACCCCAGCCCTCCTAACAAATCCTGAGTGCCGTTCGCACAAGTAGGGATTATTTTGCTTGCCTTATCTCCACCCCTTTAGTTTCAGTCCCCAATTTTCTACCCCTTGTATTAATACCCCATGTAGTAGGCAAAAAATACTTCGTTACAAAACAATGGGAAACCACCGTATTAAAGGTCCACAAGGATATCCCAAGAAAGACAAGGATGGAAAAGACATTGCAAGCAACAGCCCCTAGTCCGTGGTAGGCGTTAAGTGGCCAAGGTGTGCTAAGAATCTCCGCGAAGAAAAACAGTGCTAGGAACCACCCGAAAGTGGAAAAAACTCCAAAGCTAAAACTGGGTACTTGGAACGTTTAAAGTCTTTATACCGCTGGTAAACTAGACAACATAATACAAGAAATGGAACGATGCGACCTAGACATCATAGGACTTAGCGAAATCAGATGGCCCAACAGTGGTAAATGTACTAAAGAGAAAGCGACACTATATTACTCAGGACATAACCTACCCCATCATTATAATGGAGTTGGATTTTTAGTTAACACAGCCTCAAATAAATCAGTAGGAAATTTCGTGGCATACTCAGATAGGGCAGCACTACTACAAGTTCAAGCCGATCCTGTTGACCTTAACATTATACTGATGATACAGTCATAATAGCTGATAGCCAAGAAGCGCTACAAGGACTAATAGATAAAATAAATACTGAAGGATAATGACTGGCCTTGAAGATTAATATAGACAAGACGAAGGTAATGGCGGTTAGTAAAACACGAAATATGCAATTAAATATAAGAGCAAACAACAAGAACATTCAAAAGATCCCCAAGTTCAGATATCTCGGTAGTTGGATAACTGAAGATCTAGATACAGACATAGAGATACGTAGCAGGATTGAGCAAGCCAGAACAGCATTTACTAATATGAGAACCTTGCTAAGCAACAGCAGCCTCAACTTAACGCTTCGATATCGCTTTGTAAAATGTTACATTTCCTCCATACTGCTATATGGTGTAGAAACCTGGACCATAAAGGCCAATGTGATGAACCGATTTAAGGCCTTGGAAATGTGGGTATTTAGAAGACTACTTAAAATCCCCTGGACAGATCACACAATAAATGTCGAAGTATTAAATCGAACAGGCAGAGAACGGGAATTGCTGCCAATAATAAAAAAAGAAAAACTGCTTATCTGGGTCATATATTTCGAAATTCCCAGACCAGTTCTTAAAGCTTATTATGGAAGGGAAGATAAACGGAAAACGGGGCATCGGAAGAAAGAAATACTTATGGCATAAAAATATGAGGAATTGGACAAACCTCGATGACCATGCACTCTTTAGAGCCACACAAGATCGAGAGGAGTATGCCAGAATTGTCGCCAACATCCACTAATTGGATAGGGCACCATAAGAAGAAGAAGGTTAGAATTTGCACATGTACTTATGCATATACTCGGGTGTGGGCAACGCAGTGAACTAAAACGATTTTACTTCTGTGCGATACGTGTATTTGGGTATAATATGTATCATTTTAATACCACAGCGTTATTAAGAATATCTAATATAGTAAATTGGTACTTAAACGACCAATATTGGTTAAAAATTTGACAATTTTATTGATTCTGTACATTGGTAATAACTTATATTGAGTAGTGAGCTTCTTCTTCTTCTTTCAGTACCAGGTCCCATTATCGAATATTTGCGATCATATTGGCAATAATAACTTTGTTTACGGCGGCTCTAAATAAATTAGCGATGGTCTGTTGATACCATTTTCGAAGATTTCGGACCCAGGATGTTCTCCGTCGGCCTGGGCCTCTCTTTCCGGCGATCTTACCCTGTATTATGAGGTGTAGAAGGTTGTACCTCTCTGGATGGCTCATTACATGACCGAAATATTGTAACTTTCGAATTTTTATAGTTACTGTTATTTCTGTGCTCTTTTTCATTTGATGTAAAACTATTTCATTTCTTATTCGATCAACCCAACTTATCCGCAATACTCGTCGATAAATCCACATCTCAAAGGCCTCTAATTTTTCATTAATGTCTCTGTAAGGGTCCAGCTCTCCATACCATACAGCAATGTGGAGAATATGTAGCAGCGTATGAATCTGATTATAAGGTTTAACGAAATATCTCTATTAATTAGAATTGTCTTTAATTTATAGAAGGTAGCTCTGAGTTTTTCAATGCGTATTGTTATATCTTTATTTATATACCAGTTATCGTTAACGTTTGCACCCAAGTACGTAATATTACTATTCTTCTTCTTCAAGTGCCCTCTCCGCTACGGAGTTTGGCAATCATCATTGCTATTCGTATCTTTGAAGCTGTTGCTTTAAATAATTGGTTAGATGTGCACTGGAACCAGTCTCTTAAATTGCGCAGCCAAGATATACGTCGTCTCCCCACGCTTCGTTTGCCCTGAATCTTTCCTTGGATAATTAACTGCTTGATGGTGATCAACAGCTCCCGTTCTTTGTTCATTTTTCGAAGAACTACACTATTTGTTATTTTGTCTGTCCAAGGTATTTTCAAAAGTCTTCTATACCTCCACATTTCGAAGGCCTCTAGTTTATCTATATTGCTCTTGTTTAAAGTCCAAGTCTCTACTCCGTACAGCAGTATCGAAAAGATGTAGAATATAACCAATCTCATTTTCAGGTTTGGGCTAATATTATAACTTCCCAGAATGTCCTTCATATTAACAAAAGCAGCTCGAGCCTTTACAATTCTAGTTTTTATTTCTTCTGTGATGTCATTGTTGTTATTAACACTTGTTCCCAAGTATTTATATTTGTGCACCCGTTGAATGTACAGGTTTGTATTCAATCTTTGTTTTTTTGAAATAATCATGAATTTCGTCTTCTTGAAATTCATTGTTAACGCTTTCTCTTCACTAGCTGTGACTACCTTGTTTAAAATGGCTTACAGGTCTTCTACTGTTTCCGCCATTAAAACCGTATCATCTGTGTATCTAATATTATTAATTGGTTGGCTGTTATCCCAATCTCTTCTTCCTCCAATGCTTTCTTCATAATTCTTCCGAATAGAGATTAAATAGCATTGGTGACAGCACACATCCTTATCTAACTCCTTTTTAAATTTGAATTTCATTAATTTTGCTATTTTCGATGCGTGTAACTGCCTTCTGATTATAATACAGAGTAGATATTATTCTTATATCGCGTTTGTCTAACTGTTTAGCTTTCAAGATTTCTAAAAGTAATAGTTGACGTTATCAAACGCCTTATTGTAATTAATGAAACAAGCAAATACGTCTTGATTAATATCCAAACACCTCTGTGTCAAGATGTAAAAGGCAAATAATGCTTCGCGAGTTCCATATCCCTTCCGAAATCCAAACTGAGTTTCTCCGATATCTTTTCTAATTTTCTGTAAATTCTATTGTGAATTATTTTGAGGAACATTTTTAAGGTATGGCTCATCAGACTGATCGTGCGATGATCACTGCACTGCTTAGCATGTGCCTTCTTGGGAAAAGGGCAAAGGTTGATCTTAGCCATTCTTCAGGAATTATACTGTTTTCATAAATCTTGTTAAATAAGTCTTCTAACAAATGGATTCAATCTTTATCTATCAACTTTAGTATATCCGCTGGTAGCTCGTCTGGTTATGAAGCTTTGCTATTCTTTGATGACTTCACCGCTTGCATTACTTCTTATTTGCTTATTTCTAGACCTGTCTCCTCTGGAAAATTATCATAAGGAGGCTGCCTTTGATCGTCAAACAGTTTTTCTATGTATGTCTGCCAATGTTTTAGTTTCTCCTCTGTTTCCATTATCATGTTCCCTTGTTGATCTATAAGTAGTCTCTGCTTCCTGTTTCTATTGTTGATCATTTCTTTATCTTTCTTGTGAAGATAGAACGAATCATATTTGGCTTCCAAATTTTCAATCTCCTTACATTTGTCTTGTAACCATTGTTTTTTAGCGTCGCGGATTTTTCTTTTGATCTCTGTGTTAATTTGCTTATACTGTTCTTCACTTTTACCTTTCGATAGTCTTCGAGAATTCATCAATAACAAAATTTCGTCACTCATCCATTCTTTCTGTGTCTTTGGTTTTTCTCTCTTCAGAATATTTTTAGCGGGCTCCAGTATGTTCTTTTTAATAATGGCCCAGTGTTTATTATTGTCTAGTTCTGGTATCTTCTCTGTCTTTTCAAGTTTTTCAAGATTTGTCTGAATGCTTGTTTCTACTTGATGTTAAATTGTTTCATCCTTTAAACGATTGATATCTTTTGTTTGATTGATTCGATTGTGTTTTTATACCTGTTGTTTATGGTTATATAATCTATTTGATTTCATATATTATGGTCTTTAGTGTCCCCAGGAGATTTACACCTGTATACTCGTCTTCTAGGTAGTTGTTAAATGTGTTTTTAATTATAAAATTATTTTCCTGGCAAAATTGCAACAGCCGATCACCTCTTTCATTTCTTTGGCCGAGACTATATTTTCCAACCCATTTGCCACATTCTCCTTTACCAACTTTCGCATTCCAATCTCCCATTATTATTGTAATGTCTCTAGACTTAACAACTTTCAGTGTTTGTTCAACGGTTTTATAAAATTCTTCTGTGTCTTCTTCACTACTCTCCGCTATAGGAGCATATATTTGAACTATATTTAGTTTTCCCTGAATGGTTGACAATTGTAGAAATATAACTCTATCTGACACTGGTATAAAGTTTATAATCGACTTACTTATTTCCTTGGCGACCATTATTGCCACTCCTTTACTATGATGATTGTCATTTTGTCCTGAAAAAATATGGTACCGTTTGGGGTGACGCATTGACCTACATTTGTCCATCTGACTTCGCTGAGTCCTAAAATACTGATCTGTAACCGACACATCTCTTGACTAGCATTGTGTAGTTTTCGTGCTTCAAATAGCGTTCTCATATTCCATGTGGCGATACGGATCGATGTATTATGCATTTTGCAGGGGTTTTGCAGATTGACGACCGGAGGAGCCCTGCAACTTATTGAATCTCTCCTTCTGCCGGATCTTGGTTTCCGATGACCATGATCAGTAACTTCCAAAGAATCGCTATTCTTTGCCATGATGATTAATACTAGGGGTCCTCTACGAGTCTTTAATACAGTGGTTCCCCGTTGCCTTCTGTATCCTTATGCCGTTGACCGTGGTTCATCCGAGATCGATTTCTCAATCTCAGGACAAAAGAGTACCCTACCACCTACCAACTCATCCACCCGAAGCCGTTGGTTAAGTGGGGGATTACTTATACCGGCAATCGCTTGGTGGCGATTACTATACTATTACAATATTACTGTACACAGTATTTTTTTTTGCTTACAACATATTTCCGACTAAGACTGTACTGCCAACATATTTGAAATAATTCGTTAAAGATTCAACAGAATTACTTATCTAATTGCTTAGAACTTACCTTTGTACAATATACTTACCATTACGTACATAAAGAGTGCTGCTATTGCCATAGCTCCGGCAAAAAAAATTGATAAAAAGCGCCATTTAACGCAATCATTAAAATAATTTAAATTTCTAAAAATATATTTACATCAAAAATATAATTAAAATTAGGACTAAATTTGTTTTTAACCACACATTTTAAATAAATATAACTTATTGTGACTGAAACGTCGTATAAACGTCGGTTCAAAATATGTTAAGGGGGCTGGATGTCCAAGATTTTAGGTGAACTAGTGTGAAAAGTATTTCCAGATAAACAAATTAAAAAAAAAACATTGAGAACTGAAAGTTATGTGAAGTTTTTTTTATATACTTTCTACTGTTTTACGGTTTTACAGAACTTTCAACAAAGAATTAACAAAAAGAAATTCACAGAAAACAATACATTTTATCGCCATAACAAAAAAGTGGCAAATATATTTATAAGAGTGTAATATTCGTCTCTTTTGTCTAAAGTTAAAAGATAAGATCATGACTAGCAAACAGTGGCGACGCAAGATCATAATTTTATGTGGACAAGATACATTTTGCGAGGCCCTCTGTCCAAACAATTAGAAATTCTCAACCAAATTCTAAGGTAATTAAATGTTCAAACAGACCATCAAATTGTGACGAACAGTAACCAAATCTATTATATAACGCATTTCTCATGGCGTTGAGTTCATTTGCGGATATGTTTTGGCTAAGTTGGATTATATTTTCCTCCTTCATTTCCTCCAAGTTGGTGGATCGCTCGAACTCATACCTGTACAATTTCGTTTTTAGCATCTCCCACAACTAAAAAACTAGAGAAGCTTAGTCGATGACCGAGGGGGCCATTTTATTGTACCGCCTGTACTAGTGACACGTTTAGCAAAAAATAACAGTAAATAGGCTTTTACATTATGTACAGGACAGCCGTCTTGTTGAAACCAAATTTCGTTGAAGTTAATTTGAACACGTTGAAGTGCATGAATAATTTTATGTTGCAGTAATTGGAGATATTTGACTGCGTTTAAATTGCCTTTAATAAAAAAAGGAACAATAATATGGCCTCCCAAAATTCCAGTCCAAACATTCAACTTTTGTGGATACTGCTAACGCACAGACACACTCAAATGCTTATTCTCCTGAGACCAATAACGCACAACGGATGGATTGTTTCTTGTGAATTGCGAAGGAGGACTCATTTGTACACAAATTATTTTTTAAATAATGATTATTTACATGGCATTTCTCGATCATAATTTCACAAATATTTATTGAGTTGTCTGCACTTTATAACAATGGTAGTTGTTTCTTTTCAAAATATTCCTCTCTATTTTTGCATTCAAGTCAACTTCATCTTGTAGTAATTAACTTAAATTGTAGCTTATGACAGTCTCGCACTGGCTGCGAAGGCGAGTCAGAAAACGGACATGGCTAATGCGGCTAACACAGCCTTGCGTCGCATTAGTAGGTGGATAAGAGAGAACGATTTACAGCTAGCGCCTTAGAAAACTGAGGTGTTAGTTCTCAAAGGGACTCGGGAAAAATCCTCTCTTCGCTTTATAGTCGAAGGTGTGGAGGTTGCACCGGTTAAATTAATTAAGTATCTGGGAATCTGGTTATCGGAAGGTCTAAGGTTCGGAGTACACATCCAAAAGACAGTAGAGAAGGCGAACTGAAATCTTGAAGCGCTGATACGGTTAATGCCAAATATTGGATGTCCAGGAAGCACCAAAAGAAAGGTGCTAAATGGAGTTTTCCAGTCGGTGGTAATCTACGCTGCCCTGTGTGGTGTAGTGTACCAAACACTACGAAATACGCTAAGCTGATGGAGACTTGGCAAAGGCAAATGCTTCTCAGGGTATCTAGCGCATATAGGACAGTTTCGAATGAGGCTCTATATGTCATTGGAGCGGTGATACCGATCGTTTTGTTGTGTAAATAGCGAGCGGGGATGTATGCGAAGAAGATGGATGTAAATATAGATGAGAATGAGAGAGAAAGAATGATAGTAGAGTGGTAGAGAGAATGGGCGAATGATAGTGGAAAGGCAAAGTGGACGAAGGAGCTTATTCCCGATCTGAGACCATGGTGGGAGAGTAAGTTAAGGAAACTAGACTACTTCTTGACGCAGTTTCTGACCGGACATGGTAGTTTTGGCACCTTTACAAATATAATAGGCAAATTTGCCTCGGCAGACTGTACTGTTTGTGCATATATTGCGTATATATATATATATATATATATATATATATATATATATATATATATATATATATATATATATATATATGTATATATAACAGTGGGCGAAACGTATTCAATAAATAGATAAAGTAGCACAACTCTTGTCTTTTTTATCTCCAAATTGACCGAAAACATCCCATTCCCTTAGGAGTGCAATTTTTTATATATATTTATATAGTACAGTGTAGGTAAAAGTTTATGGTCGGTATGGTAAAATTTAACAGGATATCTAACACAGATATGAAATGATATTTTCAGCGAATAGAGAAAAAAAAAACAAATATATTTTCCCTTGGTCTTCCCTCTACATTTTTTAGACACGCCTATTAATTATTATTAAGAGGGTTGCCTTATTACATATTTGAATTAAAACATTGAATTTATTTAAAAAATTTGCGATCAGTGGTCCGATTATATTGCCATTCAAAACTTAATGATGATATTAAAAATGAAACATTACTTGACACAAATACTGGTCCAATATTTCTAAAATCCATGAAAAATTTTAACCCAATTTTGAATAATATAATGTTTGTTTATGTACTCGATTAAATATTTTAATTAGTTCTTCAACTTGTCACTTGTTTACGAAAAGCAGTTCAGTTTCATTAACGATAAAAACGTCAAAGACTCACCTCTACTGTTTTTCTCGTTACTACAGTCAAAGAACTACGAACACAATTCGTAGTTCGGAGTCCTTACTTTAAAAGCTCGACGTTGCCAAATAATTATGTAAGAAGGTTTTGTATTGTGGTGTCATATTGCATTTTATTATTTTTATTGCGAAAAAGGCACAATATGACTTTAAAATAAGTTTATTTTGATGTTTAGATTTCTAATTCGGAAATCGTACTTAAAATAGGAAACATTAATAAATTTTATTTACATAAAACGATTTCCGAAGTGGTAATCAAAATGTTAAATTAAACTTATTATAAAGGAAAATTGTGGCATATTTAAAATAAAAATAAGTAAGCTGCCATTTAAATCAATTCGCCCAAATTTGATTATCTTAGAACGTTGTTAAAATGCTAAAAATACAACAGGTCAAATAAAACCAATAAGTTTGGCAACGCTGAACTTCTCCTCTTTTCTTAGTTCCACTAATGCTATTTCGACGATATAAAGGGTGGACCCAATATACCTCTCTTTTTAAAAGGTGTTTCTCAATCTCACGTAAGGTACATACCGACCATAAACTTTTACCTACACTGTATATATATATATATATATATATATATATATATATATATATATATATATATATATATGTAGATCTATACATATTTACTTACTCTTTAAGGGCCACAAATTGTATAAAAATTTTTTTTAATTTTTCTTTCACATACGTCTGATATTGAGAGTATCTTCGTAAATCATTACAATAAATTTCTACATCATATTTAACAAATTTTTCTAAATCTTCATTTAAACTCTTAAGGAAAAATGTAAAATATATGACATGATAACCAGTTATATATACCGGTATGAAAGCAAAGAAAAAACAGTGCGGGATTAAAAATCCAAACACAAAGTACTTGCATAAATTTGAATCAAGTACAATATCCTTTATGAGAACGGCTACTAGATTATTAGGGTTATATCCAATAGTCATTATTAAAATATAGCACAATAGGCATACACCCAATAAAATGATATTAGCAATTTTTAATTTCAGACTAATTCTGTTTATATTTTGCTTTAGTGAAAAGTTATTTGATATGTTAAACAGTTTATGGCTACTCTTTAGGAGCAGTAAACTTGTTTTTAGAAGATCGTAATTTCTCATAATGGTTCCATACGAAGTCATCATCTAAAACAATAAATTTTAAAATTAAAATGTGTTTAACCTAATTGTATGAAATGTTGTATATGTAAATATCTCATTTTCAATATCAAATTTGTAAGACAACCAGGCCGTACCGCAGCTCCAGCCCAACTCAGCTCAGCTCAGCAGAACTAGGTGGTTGAATGTAAGCAGCCACCGAATTCCGTAGCTTTCGATGTCGATGGCTTTGCTCTATTTTTCTTCCCCTAGAGATTGAGTAGAAAGAGTATAGGCTTAGCGGGTGGTTGCGTAAAAAAGACCATCTGCGCAGGCTGTAGCTATTGTTGTTCGGCCTCCACTTGATGAAGATAAATCGTCTCAGGTAGTATACAGTTTGGTCAACCCGAGAAACGAACCTCAAACACCAAACCTACAGGTTGTACAGAAAAGAGGTGTCACAACGAGGAACAGACAGCACAAAGGGACACACCCTACAGGTATACCCGGTATACCTACTAATCTATCCATTGCACATCTGATAGATAAATAGGTGTCACACACTGGCGTACTTTCACCAACACACACCATTCACATAAATGATAATATTACCACCCCAATCATGACATGAACAGATCCACCGATTCCTTCGTCATCGACCTAATAAATAAGCTTCCTGTAGACCAGATAAACAGGTTGATCGCTACATTGCAGCTGTTCTGTATATCTGTAGTTACTCTATCTCATCTAACACAAACCATAACCACCCAGGCATCCACCTCTTACCCCACAACCACCATACATATAACCTACAACTAGCGTACAACGCAACCAACCAACCAATACACAAACTAGACTACCACACAACTCACAAACAACCAATACACATCCTACCACAACACAAATAAAAACAGCAATATCGTACTCTACTGCAATTCATTCATCAAGACCACAAACAACCAATGCTTCTTCTACCTCTACTCAACCTACCACATCAAATCAACCTTCATAACCAAAAACCTTCGATTACACCATCACCAATATCCCTCTGGAGAACGCCGTACAACAAGACTTCTTAGAATCATAAACACATGTGAACTCATTTTAAATCAAATAGCCTCCATAAAAGTCCTACCCACCCAAATTACACATTTAACTACTATCCACCCTATTAATCACATAGACCTCCAAATGCATTAGGTGATCCTAGGACCTAAACACCTAAACATAAATCTAAACCAAAAACACATGCCCGTCCATCCACTCCTAATGGTCGTGATCAAGGAGTAGCCCACAACTATACTGATGTCGACCTTACCTTACCACCTTAACCAAAACGGGTATATCCATACTTTGTCTATGGAGGATTATATCCAGATCAAATACCCCTACCACCTTCGTGAAAGTAGTCACCATAAGTGAAATTAAATTCTCAGATATGCTAACACGACAAGTCTTTCTAAGGGGGCTCTGTCTAGGCGTAGAGCTTCTCCTCAATGCAAATCCCGTTTCACCCATCTAAAATACTGGGGCAAGTGTTGTCAGAACGGAATGTCCTGACAAACAATACAAATGCCTAACCTGCGGTGTCGATCACAAATCGTCGGCCTGTCCCACTCCTTCTTCTTATGGTACCCTGTCCAATTAGAGGATGGTGGCGACAATACTGGAATACTCCTCTCGATTTTGTGTGGCTCTAAAAAGTGCATGGGCCTCGAGGTTTCTCCAATCCTTTATGTTTTTAAGCCATGAGTATTTCTTCCTTCCAATGCCTGGTTTTCCTTCTATCTTCCCTTCCATAATAAGCTTTAAGAACTGGTACTTGGAATTTCGAAATATATGGCCCAGATAAGCAGTTTTTCTTCTTTTTATTATTGGCAGCAATTCTCGTTCTCTGCCCATTCTATTTAATACTTCGACATTTGTTGTGTGATCTGTCCAGGGAATTTTAAGTAGTCTTCTAAATACCCACATTTCAAAGGCCTCTAATCGGTTCATCACATTGGCCTTTATGGTCCAGGTTTATGCACCATATAGCAGTATGGAGTAAATGTAACATTTTACAAAGCGATATCGAAGCATTAAGTTGAGGCTGCTGTTGCTTAGCAAGGTTCTCATATTAGTAAATGCTGTTCTGGCTTGCTCAATCCTGCTACGTATTTCTATGTCTGGATCTAGATCCAAATACCGAGATATCTGAACTTGGGACCTTTTTGATGTTCTTGTTGTTTACTCTTATATTCAATTGCATATTTCGTGTTCCACTAACCACCATTACCTTCGTCTTGTCTATATTAATCTTCAAGCCCATTCGTTCTCCTTCACTGTTTATTCTATCTATTAGTCGTTGTAGCGCTTCTTGCCTATCAGCTATTATGATTGTATCATCAGCATAACGAATATTACTAATAGTCTGTCCGTTGATTTTGATTCCATCTTCAGTGTCACTTAAGGCTCTATCGAAAATCGTTTCAGAATAAAGATTAAAAAGGAGGGGTGACAGAACACAAACCTATCGTACACCTTTTTCGATTGAGAAATATGATGTAGATTCCAGTCCTACACTCAAAGATGCCACTTGATTCATATAAAGGTTCTTTATGATTTTAAGTTCATTCTCATCTATCGAACGTTCTTGGAGCAATCTTATTAATTCTGAATGATTAACACAATCGAATGCTTTCTGGTAATCTATAAAGCATAGGAAGACATCTTTTTGCTGATCTCTGCATTTTTAAAGTAGGACAGTTAAGCTATAAAGTGCTTCTCTTGTGCCAAATCCTTGTCTGAAACCGAACTGTGTGGGGCTAATATCTCTTTCACATCTGTTGTATATTCTTGTGTGAATTATCTTTAAGAAGAGTTTTAGGACCTGGCTCAATAAGCTGATCATTCGGAATTGATTGCAACTATTAGCGTTTGGCTTTTTTGGGATTGGTATAAAGGTTGATTGAAGCCAGTCCTGTGGTATTTGACCGGACCCATAAATGTCATTAAAAATATCTACTAAGATGTCTAAATTGTCATCACTCAACATTGTTAGAACCTCGATGTATATGTCGTCTGGGCTTGGTGCTTTTCCTCATTTGCTCTGTTTGATTGCCCTTACAACTTCTGACTTTAATATTTTGGGAGAGGGTTCACTTTTATATTCACTTTCAGAGATTTTTCTAGTTGTGTCTGCGTATAGTTGCTGTGTGTAGTTTCTTCAATGTTGCAGTAGATCTTTGGGATCAGTATTTAATTTATTGTCCTTCACAATACTGTTAAAACTGCAAGGTTTTCTATGACCTGTCACTTCTTTAATAAGTTTATGTATGTTAAAGTGGTCATGTTTTTCTTCCAATTCCTCCATTTCTGCACACCTGTCTAGCAGCCACTGTTCTTTAGCTTTGCGACACTCTTTTTGTATTTGTAGGTTGATCTGCTGATGTTTGGTTCGGTCTTTGTTTTTAAATGATCTGCGGTCGTCCATCATTGATAATATTTCGTCAGTCATCCAATTCTTCTTTTGTACTTTTGGGAAGCGATCAGAGACTTGGTGGTGGTTACGATAGCTGTTTTAATACAATTGCGTTTGCCTTCTATACTGGCCGGTTGTTTAGATCTTGTCGTGATATCCGCTATTGCCTCATTTAATATTTCTGTGACTTCGAGTTTAACGTTAGGTTGTTTTAGCTGTTTATATCTATTTGCTTTATAGATTTTCTTTGAATTTTCTTAAGCTTAATTTTCAATTTTCCTACTACGGGATTGTGATCAGATCCGGTATCTGTTCCAGGGTACGTTTTTACTCCTTGCAATCCATTTCTGTATCTTTGATTAATCAATAAAAAATCAATCACTCCAGATAATTTTTCTTTTTACTAATGTCATGTAAGATAGATGAACCAGAATTGATGTTAAAATTGTGTTTGCTGAATAATAAGTGTTGACCAAAACTTAAAGAGTTTGGTCTTTTCAAATGTTCAGAAACTCTAGTGGATAACTTTCTAATGGTTCTACCTACATAAGAGGCTTCACAATTATCACATTTTAATTTGTAAATACCACTTTTGTCAAGTGTGTTCATCCTATCTTTGGTGTTGATTAAGAAGGAACCTAAAGTGTTGTGTGACTTGAAGGAAATTTTGATGTTATCAATTGCAGAAGTAAAAAGTTTAGATATTTTATTGGAAATTCTGCTAATATAACTGATATTATTTGAAGTCTTAGGTTGAAGAAAACATTGTGATGAATATGCAAGCTTTTCTGCAATTTTTAGTTTAGCTCTATTTAGAAGCTTATATATAATGTTAGGGTCATAACCATTATTAAAAGCAATTTGCCTAAGAGTATTAAGTTCTAAATTGAAGTTATCATTAGAAAGTGGAAATTTGCGTAACCTATGAATGTAACTGTTAAAAGCAGCCATTTTATGTTGGGTTGGATGATTAGATGTTTCATGTATAACATGATCTCTTTGGGTAGGTTTTCTGTAAATATTGTACTCTAAAGAATCTTTATTACGGGATAGTCATATCCAAGAAGTTCAACTTATTGTCAGATTCTGGTTCCAGAGTAAAAGAGATGTTAGGATAGAGGTTATTAAGATCATCCAGAATCTGCAAAGCATCATCTTGGGTTCCCTGTATGAGAACTATACAATCATCAACATATCTTGACCAAAAAACTATTTTGCTGTTGTTGTTAAAAACTTCTGTTCTAAGCTGTTTAAGAAAATATCAGTTAGAAAAGGTGATAATGGAGATCCCATTGCTAAACCTGTTGGCTGTTTATATATCTTTTGATTGAATTGAAAGAAGTCCTGATCCAGACAGAATTTAAGCATAGTTAAGATAGCATCTTTGTCTTTTGCAGATATGTTGCAATTGTCTAGAAGGTTGTGTACTAAAGGTAATGTTTCATCTCTTGGTACAGAAGTAAACAAATTGGAAACATCAAAAGAAACTAAATAAAAAACCTTTTCTATCCCAATGTTAGTTAAACATTCTATTAGATCTAAAGAATTTTTAATGGAAAAGTTAGATTTAAAATTAGTGATAGACTGAATTGTGTTGTAAATAAACTCTGATTAAATAGAAACTGGAGTGTTACAAAAACTTACTCCAGGCCTTATGTGACAATTGTGTTTATGGATTTTAGGAAGTCCATATAACATAGGTGTTATAGGATTAGATACAGTTAACTTTCTGTTGTTATATTTAGTAATAGTGTCATTAAACAATTTAACCATTGCTTTTGTTTTATTAATAAAGGTGTTAAGTGGATTTTTTTCCAAAACTACAAAACTGTTATGTGAAAGAAAATATATTCTTATCCTTTATGAAAGCAACATAAAGTCCTCGTGGACACACCTGTCCCAGGACTAGCAACTTCACGTGGAATCATATGTCGCCATGTTACCAAATCTAAGGCAACTTTAACATCATAATAATTAATAACACATAATGAAAATTAAATTGAAAGAAACAATTTTTAACGGGTTTTTACCCACATATTTAGTGGCTACATACATGAATACCTAGACACTGATGATGGAATATGGATTCCGAAAACGTTTTGTGTAACATAGCCCGATTGGGTTTATAAATTATAGACCTTTTATAAAGGATTTTTAATAATTTTTTTTTGATATATGGTATACAGCCAACTACAGGAACTTAGATTCCTTGTGGATTTTCTTAAATGATTTATAATAAATTCTTACAAAATACTAATAAGTTTTAAACAAATAAATTTAAATTTCTTTTTATTTTTACAGTTTTTTTATATTTTAATAAACGATTAAGGAAAAAACGGTTTGTAATTAAGAACTAAATATGGAAATGACAAATAAAAACAAAAATTAAGCTAATTATCATAAAATGTCGTTATTTATCCCTACTTGAAAATTTCAGTAATATTATAGTTATTACCTCCATAACGATAAAAATAATGATATTATCGTTTCAAACTTTTAAAAGATAGGTATAATATTTGATTTTTCTTTTAATTCGATAACATTTCGATAAACTGTAATTGGTTATCGTTTAATGGATTACCTAAGCTCTAACGTCACAATGGGCGGGAATTTTAAAAACATTTCCAAACATTTCTAATTGGTGTGTATTTGTCGCATAAAAAGTTGGAAATATTTCTTTTTTTAATTGTTTGAAGAATAAATAAGGACTTTTGGTTATAAACATTCAGTCTGTGCGATTGGTATTATTTGCTGTTCGTCAATTTAAGATGTAAGAATATCAAATTATTAAGATATTTACTATGAATATTTACATTTTAAGGTTATGTCATTGTTTGAATAAAATTTAAATTATTTTTACTGTATTTTAAAGCATTTTGTTCTTGTTTTTATCGTGATTATTTCGAAATTAATCAACAAATTATTGAATATATTTACGAAGTTAAAAAATATTTTTATTAATGTTTGACTCTTTTCTCGTTGCCAGTGATTTTATCCTGTAAAAGACTAAAGATATTTGTTTTCTCGAAGCTTAAGTTGTAATATGACATGCTGTGGAAACCTTTTTATCAAATTGCCGTAATGAATGTTTAAAAATGTTTTGGAATGTTGTAATAGTTTTTGAGTATATATTTGACATATATTTAGTCTTTTACATATATTTTGAAATAACTTTGATAAGAACAACAACAAAATTCCTTGAAATACTATAAAAATTAATTCAAGTTTTAGTCAAATAGTGACATAACCTTAAAATATGAACATTCATGGTAAATATCTTAATACTTTGATATTCTACGACCGCCGCTCTTGAGGAGGATCTTATATTCTTTGGTTCCATTCTCGTTTTCGTGGAGTTAAAAGGGAATCCGGCCTCTACGTATGAGAAGTTTGGCCGGACCTCTGTGGTAGGCAAGGGGACACCGGCAATTAGAATACTTTAACCGTTCGAGCTTTCTTACAATGACTTTTCTTACAATGACTTAAATGTATATGTTGGTATTTTGTTGCGTGCTATATATCTCGAGTTCCACAGAGATGCCGGCCTTCTCACCTCGTGTAGCCACGTTCCTCTGCTCGAGAGAAGCACAAGAACGCCGGCAGTGTCAACTCTTCCTACTGCCAGGGTTGCCAGATGATTTTTTTTAATTCCCTAGAATTTTTGCCAAAATTTCCCTAGATTTCGCTAACAACTTGACAACCATATTTAGCCTAGAATGGACCACCTAAGTCTGACGTCAGAATGAGCGGGATTTTTAAAACCTTTCCAAACATTTCTAATTTGAGTTTATTGGTCACATAAGAAGTTGGAAATATTGGTATTTTAATTGTTTGTAGAATAAATAAGGACTTTTGGTTATGAACATTCATTCTGTGCGATTGGTATTATTTGTTGTTCGTGAATTTGTGAGGTAAGAATCCTCCTTAATCTTTTCTCCTTCGTAAAGATATAGTGGTATCATGTAATTTTTTTAAAATATTTTTGTCCAATTATCTCTTTTCTATGCGTGTTGTTTTGCTTCGGAGAATGAATAACCGGTCATCTCTTTTATTTCGTCCGACCATCGTACTGGAGATCTTCCTCTGGATCTTTTACCCGCTACGTTACCTTCAACTATCATTTGCTCTATGCCTTCTCTTCTTCTAGTTATATGTCCAAAATATCTCAGTATATTTGGGTTGATAGTAGTGATGAGTCTAATTTTATGTTAAGTTCTGCTAGAATTGAGTTATTTGTGCGATAAGCGGTCCATGGTATGCGCAACATTCTACGGTAGACCCACATTTCAAAGGCCATTATACGCTTTGAATTGGCTTTTGTGATTCTCCAAGTTTCTGAAGCATAGGTGGCGATAGGAAATATTAATTCTCGAACAAGGCGTAATTTTGTATTTTTTGGGATGTCAGTGTTCTTCCAAATTTTTGTGAGTTTAGCTGTTGCCGATCTGGCTATTGTGATGCGTCGACGGCTCTCGTCTTCGCATCCTCCACTGTTAGTAATAATGAAGCCTAAGTAGTTAAATTGCCTAACTACTTCGTAACCTGCCATGTTTTTTATCTCTGCTTGGTTGTTTCTGATTCTATCGATGATCCTCACTTTGCTTTTCTGCATATTTATTTTTAAACTATATTCCGTACTCACCGTGCCTAGCTTATTCATAATTTGTTCCAGTTCTTCTGGTGATGACGCCAATACAACGGTGTCATCAGAATAACGCAGGTTTTTAATTTTTCTTCCTCCTATCGTTGCTTCACCTTAGCTTGCCACTTTCCTCAACAACTTGACGCATATGTTCACTATATACATTGAATAGAATAGGGCATATTATGCATCCCTGTCGAACTCCAGATTTTAATTTGATGTTTTTTGAAATCACATTATTAACTCTAACATTAGCAGGTATTATTTACCTATAGTTTTTGTAATAAATAGATTAGATGTTCTGGAGTACTCATTTCACTAAGTGTATGCCACATTTTATTAAATTTTACGGTATCGAATGCTTTGGAATAGTCAACAAAGCACTCTCGAGATTTTTCGATAATTTGACGAATATTAAGAATATGTTGTCTTATTTCTCTAGAGAATTAATTTTAGTCTTTCATTAATGATGGTTAGAAGTACTTTGCTCGCGTGTGATATCAATGTTACTGTGCGGTAATTACTGGAATCAGCTGTCGGTAAACCTTTTTTTATATATGGGAATAAACGCAAGTTTACCCTAGTCATTTGTCCACTTTCCGGTATTCCAAATCTCATTGCAAATTCTAAGCATTACTTCCGTCCCTAATTCTTCCATTTCTTTGAGTGTTTCAGCTGTTATTCCATCTTCTCCTTCTGCTTTTCTGGATTTTAGCTTTTTAATTGCCACCTTTTTCATAACTTATTTTCTCTGTATTATTGTCTCGGTCGTTGTTAGAAAATAGTATTTCGCAATATTGTTTCCACACCTCTGCGAGGCCGTCTGGGTTTTTATGAAATTTTTCACTATTATCTTTGAGCTTGTTCCTCTAGTTGTACACATATGTTTTTAATATAATTATTTTTGCCCCTTCTGCACAAGCGTTTTATAGTTGTATTTATGGTAAGAAGGGTAAGAATATCAAAGTATAAAGTATTAAGATATTTTAGTCCAGGTGGATCCCCGACGTAATTTGCCCTTTGTGAAATACCACCACTCTAGTCATCGACGGGGAAACACATAAACAGTTAGAGAAAGACAAACTAGAAACCAAAAATCGCCCGATGGGCGACGCCAATACATACTTTAGCCCAGGTAGATCCCCGACGTAATTCGTAGTTCGTGAAATTTTACCACTCTAGTTTCCGACGGGAAATCACATAAACAGAATTTAGTGATTCCACGAATAGTATGATTTCCAAGTAGATGATATAATATGTGCAATTTCGGAAAGTTTATTAAATAAAACTGATTTTTTAAAATATTCTTACAAATATTAAGAATTCCCTAGGTTTTTCATAGAATTGAATAAAAGTCCCTTTTTCCCTAAGCTGGCTCAAAATTCCCTAGGTATAGGGAAAATTCCCTAGGTCTGGTAACACTGCCTACTGCCTGTCGCTTTGTGTTACCACCTTTCGTAAACAGTATTTTGGATCCGGTAAGGATGGTTACTATTTGCATAAGGTTTCTGGCGAAGAAGCGTTATCGCAGCTCGACCACTGATCGGAAAAGCAATTACAAGTCCCCATCGGGACTTCTATTCGCTCTTTATCGTTACAGGTTCCAAAGAACGCTTTAGTCATTTCTACACAATTTAAAATAGTTCTATGACCAATGTCTTTTCTATTTCAAAAGACAGTGTCTTATTAGCAGGGAGAGTTCGTAATCAATACGACCGTTCTTGTGCCTTGAAGGTTTATTTTCTAAAATGGATAAAGTCTTCTTTGATTGGAGCTAGTAGTATATAATGACTAAGTCCCGATCTAAAGATGTGCTGCTCTTTTATACACTTAGTGTTTGAGAATTCGCAGCAATCTTTCGCCGAGAGGTAAATGACAAAGCAGTTAATAACGGGCTCTGTGATTGGCTAGCCAAAGTGACAATCTGTGTCGTGATAGGTCACTTTGGCGACATTACATTGAAGTGAATGTGAAAAAAGATAGACTGAAAATTTTCCTAAAATGAGAAATGTTCCAAGAGCAAGCTGGATTTACCAAAGGTAGAGGTACTCGAGAACATCTTCTGAATCTAAGACAAATAATAAAAAACTCTTGGAAGCTCAATATCCCCCTATACATTTGTTTTGTAGATTATCACAAAGTATTCTACAGGGTCAAGTTCCAACACTTATGGCAGATACTAAAAGAAGGAGGCTTACCACAATATTTAATTTCGTTTAGAACTGAACTATACGAACACACTACTGGAGCAGTTAGAATGCTTGACACACTCTCAAACGAATTCCCATATATACTGTCTACATAATATAAATAACCTACGTTTTGAAGATAACATAGGCTCTCTTGCAAATAGTCAAGAAGAGTTTATTGATTTCATATGACTGGTTGAAAACGAAAGTCAAATATTTGGTGTGCAGTTAAACATATCGAAGACAAAGATCATGATAGTGGATAGACTACATAACAATAATCCACACATATTCATGATTGACCGGTTTGAGATTGTGAGGAATTATTGGTCACAAACACAGGGTCACTACAAGAAGAAATAAAATGTAGTTGTGGTCTAGCAAAAGTCGCCGTAGCAAAGATGGTCAAAATATGGACGGACTTTAAAATTTTAAGAACTCCTAAAATGAGGTTGATTCACTACTTAATATTCCCAATGCTGACATACCGTTCTGTTATTATATTGTTGAATTGAATATAAATGAATTCATAAATGTTATATTGGAAAAGAATGTTACGAATTTCGTGAATCGACCAGAGTTGTCCATCTCGAACAATTAAAATACTTTGGACATGTTATGAGAGCCGACACAGGAAACATGGATAGATTTATTTTCCAAGAAAAGCTGAAAGGCCGAAGATCACGAGGAAGATCTCCAACAAGATAAAGAGAGATGACCAGATGAAAAGGGAGAGTTTGTAAAATGTAAATTAATATGTCCAATTAAATATATGATTTGGCTAATAAAATATATAGTTTGTACATAACAACATAGCATTTCTGATTTCTCTAAGACTCTTCTTTTCTGTTACATAAATATAAATAAATATAAGGTTGAATGTTCGAATAATTGAACTTTGATGGTATACAAGGCAAATATCGAACACAGTAATTAATTAAATCTTGCCCAAGTACTTTCGATCAATAGATCATCCTCAGGGGCATTTCGTCAGTTGTGGCCTATCCGACATGAGCAGAATGTCATACATGGAAATTTGGACATAACAATACAATACACAAAGACAAACAATTTAATTAATTACTGTGTTCGATATTTGCATTGTATACCATCAAAGTTCAAATATAAATAAATTATAACAAGGTTCCTATAAGGTAAGTGTGATTGTTTCTTGTTTTTTGCTATTATGTATATTAGTTTTAAAGTGGGTTAAGCATATTTATCCTATTTTCTCATTCTTTCTGAAACTCGTCTTCAAACATGTAAGATATAAACTTTTTCTTGTCTAATGAAGAAAAGATAAGATAGCGCCCTTTTTTTTTATTTGGTTCAATTTTCTTTGTTAGTAAGTCCCTGTTTCTTTCACTGAGAGTCACAGACAAGTGGCGTTGTTCGCTCGTTGTTAGTCCTAAGGAATCTACTTGCAGTAGATTATAATAATTCATTTTTTAATCAAATAAAAGGCAGATATCAAGCACAGTTTTCATTAAATCCAAAGTGTAAAGTCCAAGTACTCTAGATCCTAGAGCATCTTCAAGAGCATCTGAAATAAGCCAAGAAACTTTTTTTAACTGAAGAAAAATTAGTTGAAGAAGTTGATGGTTGATAAAAAATTTATGTAATATAAGGTTTTGACTTACTTCGTCAAAATTAGGCTACCAAACAATATATGGTGAATGTCATAAACATTAACTAATACATTTACACAACACGAGATAAGGGACAAAAAGTTTGAAATTATTATAAATTTGAAGAAGCTTCATAATTGATGACATCAGGAAAAATAATGGCTCCTGATCTTAACGGAAATGTTAAAGTGGCATCTGGCATATAACAATTTGGATGGGCAGTCACAATCATGGTGATTGTGACATTTCAAAATTCTATGAAACTGAGCATTGACCCAACTGACACTACTAAAGGAAGTCAATTGATGAAATATGAAATTATATAGATTACTTTATGTAGATTGCATAATCAAAATGCAACACTCAAACCTGTCAGTCAAACTAACACCCAAATTATTACTTTAACAAACACAGATAAACTTCAATCTAGAATTTTAATAATAAGCAAAGTATGTAAGTAAAAGCATTTTTATGTTAATGTTACAATGATGTATGCTTCATGCAAACATACTTTTAACAGAATTTTCTGAATTTTATTTTGGTAACGTCTCGCCAAGTCAAATAGCTTCACGGAGTACCTATCCATTCGTTTCCTGCTTCTCTTGGGAGTTACACTGTTGCCACTCTCTTTCGCGCATACAAAGTGAATCCGGTTGTACAAGAATGCATTACAATCATTACGTGGAGTAAATATGCAAAACTATTGACAAATTAAACCCAATTATAAATACTTTAAAAAAGAAACTTTAAAATCATTACAAATATTAATACGTAAATCTAAAGATCAACAGTTAACACCAAGGGCAAGTCCATCAAGACCCAGATACAACATAATAACATTACGTAGTAAAAAAGTTACTAGATAATATCGATCTGTTAATATAAGTAACTTTATGTTAAAGTAGATAAAATATGCAGTGATTTGGTTACCAAATAAATAAAACTACTACTTAAATAAAAAAATACGCAAAATGCAAACTTACATACAATATGTACCAACCAACAGCTGATGACTCTTCTAATATTTTTATCGGTGGTTTTGTGAGAATTAAATAAACTATTAACACAAAAAATGTAGTATTAAGAAACCAGAACATAAATCCACAAGTGTACCGTTGTAATGGAGAACGAAATAATATTGTGCCCCAGTCTAGCATCCAGTGTAGTTCATCGTCTGCAAACAAAATGATATTAGAGAGTTTGCCATTGACATAATATATTGGAAATTGTTAAAAGACCGCAAACCAAAACGTATGACAACCCTAACAAAAAAATCTCTGGCCCTCCAGGTTGGGGGTTGAGCTAGAGGCTGACAACTGGACTCTTCCTGTAAAAGACATATGTTACGGAACCTCAGGAACTATTAGCTAAACGAAACTCACGACGACGATTCTGCAAACAAAAATGGAATTAAGATTAGGAACATGGAATACCCAAACCCTATACTGAACTGTAACACTCACATCTTTACTAGACATAGATAAACAGGTACAAAGTAAATGTTTTAGCACTGCAGGAAGTGCGGTGGACGGGAACTGGCACTCTTGACAAGAGAACCCATTTCATATATTACAGCTGCAATGAAAACCAACACATAAATGAAGTGGGATTTATTATAAACCGAAAAACAAAAGACCTTGTTATTGACTTAAAAGCCTACAGTCAAAGAATGTGCTATTTGCGCTTAAAAGAAAAATTGTTTAATTACAGTTTAATCAATACATATGCTCCAACTGATCACAAACCAGAGGAAATAAAAGAACAGTTCTTCGAAGACCTAGAGTAACCTTCAGGAGATGTCCCAGAAATGATATTAAGATTTTATTAGGTGACATGAATGCACAAATAAGACAAGAGTGAGTTTTCATGCCCACGATAGGAAAGCATAGCCTACACAACTTCAGTAGCGATAATGGATTACGACTGATAAACTTAGCAGCAGCACTGAATATGACAGTCGTTAGCACCTATTTTGAACACAAGAACATACGTAAGGTAACCTAGACTTTTCCAGATAAAAAACAACGAGTCAGATTGATTACATCTTAATAGATTCAAGGCATGGAACATACGTAATAAACTAGAGAAGTTATAGAGGCGCAAACATAGACTCATATCATTGCCTAGTGATCTCAACACTGAGGGCTAGAATTTTAAATACTAGTAAAGAAAATAAAATGAATACAAAAAAATGGAATGTGCAAAAGCTGAGAGATGCGACAATTGCAGAACAGTACTCGGAACACATCACAAACGAGCTAAGGAATCAAAATGTAAATTAAGAATGCCAGACAGATATGGACTCCTAGAGGGCTAAAATAAAGGAAGACGTTGAAGCAGCAGCTAAAGAGAAAGCAGCAAAACAGAATCTATCGTCGGGTAAGCACCTACAGAAAGATGCTTACCAGACGAACTAGAACAACTGTAGAGAATTACCAAATACAGAGAAAAGAAAAAATAGGATATATATATATATATATATATATATATATATATATATATATATATATATTTAGTTGATTTTCTTGTGCTTCGGTTCATAAAAAAAAATTTGATTTGATACTAAAACATTTTCATATATTTTTTCGACGTTTCGGCAGGAAATCCATGCCTTTTTCAAGAAATTATATTGACTAAAAAAAAACATTCTATGACAGACATAATACGGTTTAAAAGTTATACTTTTGACTTACCAAGCATGTAAAAATTCGTAACTAACAAATAGACGTCACAATTAAAATAATATTATAAACATAGGACATACCCACTAAGTCACTACATGTAAAATATATTTAAATCTAATGTTTTGTTTATTGATGTTAGTTTATCGTTTAAACAATCAGTTATTTTAACATCATAGGCGTTCTGAGAATGTCTTTTTATGTGTTTTTAAATTAAGTTAAAATATAATTTGTTCAAATTTTTGACATCTTTTTTATCGTTTATTGCGTTATTATTTTTTTTTATTTGTATAGACTCTAGAAGCTCTCTCTTCTGTCTGTTGGGTTCCCTTTTTAGGATCTTGGTTTTTTCAAAATCAAATTTATGTTTTTTTTCGTTTTCATGTTTTGTGAGGGCGGTTAAGTTTTTTTGTCATATTTGTGGGAACGTATTCTTGAGTTAAGTAGTTGACTGGTTTGTCCAATATAAACTCCATGACAATTCAAGCAGGGAATTTCATATACAACATGCGATCTTTTTAGTAGAGGGGTTTTTGTTTTTAATCTGGTAAAATTATTTTCCAAAATATTGTGCCCTTTATGAGCAACCGTAATATTATGTTTAGACAAAAGATTTGCAATTTGTTCTGATAATCCTTTTATATAGGGGAGAGACAGATAGTTTTTCTTTACCGTGTTGTTTTCATTGTTATTATTGTTATTGTAAAATTTATGCAGTCGCGATTTGAAAGTGTTGTCGATAAGGTGGTGTGGGTATGAATTAAGTGTTAGTGCTATTTTTGCTTTTTTAATGGCCTGAGGTCTATTGATAGGATCGGATAATTTAATAGCTCTATCGGCAAGTCCGATAACTACTGATTTCTTTTGAGACAGATGATGCTGAGAGTTGAAATTCAGATATCTCGACGACCAGGTTTTTTGGTGTACCATGAAGTAGTTATAGTGCTGTTTTCTCTATGTAAGGTCAGGTCCAAAAAATTAATTTGATAATTTTTTTCAATTTCTAATGTGAATTTTGGTTTTTGGTGAAAGTTATTGAATTCATTTAGTAAAATATAGAAAAAAGGTATATCAAAATCTATTTTGTTTAAAACAATTTCCTCTAGATGCTCTAAAACTAATTGAGCGATGGCACTGGATATGCTAGCACCCATGTGCTACCATGGATACGCTAGCTGTTTGTTGGAAGATTTTGTTTTATATAGGAAATAGGTTGACTTTAATGTTGTTTCGACTGCTAGCAGGAATTCTTCTAGAGGGATGTCTGTGAACGCTTTGATTTCATTCCACTTTTTTTTAATAATGTCTTTTGCTAAAGCTATTGGAATATTGGTGTATAAAGATAAGACATCGAGAGAAACTAATTTATAATTTGGAGGGAAATGTATATTTTTGAGTTTTATTTCAGGTAATCAGCGTCTTTTAAATAGTATGGATTTTTATTTATTACGTTGGAATCAAATATTTTGAAAGATTTTCAAAAGGAGATACAGGATGTACAGGATGATATCAGAACTAAATGTTGTAACATTTTGACAAACTTTAAAAACAAAAACCAATACCCTTTTGAAAACAAAACACTACAAAAGAAAATTAAAAAGACAAAAGCTTTTTTAAACGAGAACCTCAATTTAATTATTCTGAAAACTGACAAAACTAACAAGACTGTTATTATGGAGTCCGAAGACTATGACAGTAAAATGGATTCTCTATTGAATGACAATACAACATACCGTGAAATGAAAAATGATTCCTCTGTTGTTGACTATGTCGTTATATATTATAAACCCCAAGTATTTGAATTTATCTTTCCCTTTGATTGTTACGTTGTCTTCAATCTATAGATCTTCTATGTCTTCTTCAGTTGTAGATAGGTACTCTGTTTTCGCGAGGTTAATATCTAGGCCAGCCTTGGTATATTCTTCTTGTAGTTTCTTCATCATGTAGCCGAGGTCGCCTTGGTCTTGTGCAATCACTACTTCATCGTCTTCATCGACCTTCGTACAGAGTCATACGCCTTTCTTAGGTCCACAAATGCCAAATGTATATCTCCATTTTTTGCTTTTTTTCCAACAGTTGTTGCAGTGTGTATATGGTCTATGCATGATCTTCCTGCCGTGAAGCCTGCATGATCCTCCCCGATTTTGCCTTTTATCGATTGCTCTATCTTTTTTCGCCGTCTCTTCCCATATAATCTTCCTATTGATGATATTAAGCTTATTCCTCTGTAGTTTTCGCATCTTTTTCTTTTTCCTTTTTTAAATATAGATGTCATATATGCCTCCGTCCATTCCTTTGGCAGCTCTTTTCCATATATGGCTTTCTGAAATATCCATTGTATCATCCGGTGTAATCTTTTTGAGCCGTATTTTATAAACTCAGGTGAGATGCCTCCAGATCCCGGTGCTTTCTTATTTTTGATTGCTGATGAAGATGATGATGATACGGTAATAAATAAAATGTTAATCATATTTTACTATATGCTATCACTAAACTTTATAACATTGTTGTACTGAAACATGTATTTTTTTCAATAAACCCCAAATTTTAAAGTAAACAATAAATTTGTATACTAAGAATCAAAATATTAATTATTATAAGAAACTTGTATGTTATTAATAAAATATATTGGAAAAAACAAACAACTTCAGATTTTTATATATTAAAAATACATATACCTTCAAACGTTTCAAGATTTCCAAATAAAATACTAAACACTTTTTTTGATACGAGTTTAGTTAGGTCTTTCATTATAGGGAGCTAAGACATTTATGTAATGAGGGAATTAGGCAATATTCCGGGTGTAGTATAATTAAGAGCAGCATAATTTATGACAACTATAATTAGATAAGAATTACATAATTGTTTAAAAATTAGTGGAGAAGTCCATTATTTATATAGACGACTTCTATTAAGTAACATAAATTCGACTTTTTTAATGTTAATCTGGCATCCGATAGGTGAAATTTTTTAACGCTGTACGACACGTACAGCGAGGTGTGAAAAATCGCCAGTTGAAAATATCATCATCATCAACTAGTCTCTAACGTCCACTGCTCAACATAGGCCTCTTGCATGCTTTTCCACTTAGTCCGATTTTGCGCCATCTGAATCTAATTTGTAGTCACTCTTTTTATGTTTGTACGACACTCAACTGTCCATCTCGTTGGGGATCGACCTCTATTTCTGTTAGTTTATATTTGGGGTCTCCATTTCAAAATTCTTTTTGTCCTCCGGTCATCAACTGATCTTGCTATATGACCTGCCCAGTTCCACTTTAGTGTTATTATCCGTTCAATAACGTCTGCTTGGATTTTAGCCATACTTTACCGCGCTGGCCAGTGCGAGTTGGTAGTTGGTAGTTGAAAATATACTCATTCCTATATCTCCTAGATTTTTATAATAATATGTAAGACTATAGCTTCAGCATATATTACAGTAATAAATTTCAGAAGAACATTTGCTAATAATAGTTTACTATGAACATATAGCCAATTATATGAAATAACAATTTTTTTTCGAGGAAAAACAAATGGGTATTATGACCTGAGAATCAATACATTTATATCAAAATAATATTATGAAAATAAGAAACTACAATAGAAGAAGTATCCAGTATATCAAAGAAAAAAACAGAATTAAATTCTACAGATTAATTATTGAGTTATCAGTTCTTAAAGTTGAAGCAATTGTTGCAGTATGTCACGCAGTGTTCTAAACACAAAAAAACTTCACATGGCTTTATAGTTTTCCTGTGTCTATTTCTGGGACATTTTGAGCATCGTTTCTGCTGATTAGGTTTCCTCTTCTGATTAGGGTTACTCATTCTTTCTCTTTGATGTTCTTCGATCAATTTGAAACACAGTTTCTTCAGGAAAAGCCTTCTAGCAATGTTGAGACTATCGTTGTTTTATCTGAGAATTATCTAGCTATTGATTCCTGCAGTGTTTATTAGAGAGAAAAAAATTGTCAAAGCTGCGTGCGACCACTATTGCGTGCTACATTAAACGTTGCAGATAGCTCGTCTACTACATCAACTTCGCCTTTGGTCGAATTATAAAAGAGAATAATTTTAGACAGCTTATTATGAGTATTTACTACTGTTGTATGATAGTGGAGAAAAGAAAATGAGTAAAATAACTTTTCTTTTCTTTGGTACATACGAAAGAATAATGTATCCGTTCTGAAATCCAAATCTACGATAAAAAAGTTCTCTTGCTTTCCTTGCAGGAATTCTATGGATAAATTAGAGTTATATTTCCTGATAGTACCTACTGCAGTTAAATTATAAGTCTCACGCAACAACACCAAGAGATCACGACTAGTGTACCAGTTATCAAACGGTATATTGCGTTTGGTCCCAGACGCGGGAGCAACCAATCTTCCTACAATATCTTTTGGGAAATTGCTAACTCCGAATGAACCTTCCGGCTTTTGTCGCACATACAACTTCATATTGAGTAGGTAGTTTGTACGTGCGTCAACTAATGCATGTATGCATTAGTTGACAAATTGACACATTGACAATTTTGACAATTGACATCGTCAATTGTCAAAAATTCAGAGGGAGAATATGCGGATTTGCAATTTTTCACAAACCTGTCGAAGAAGCCATGAGCCAGTTCATTTGTTGGGTTTTAATATTTAGTTTTTGTTATTAACTGTGACATGTGTCCTTCACATTTATTTTTGGATAATCTCGTATGTCAGGTAATTATGTACACCTTTAAATCGAGAGTTATTATTTTTAATATAAGGATATACTTTTGGGGTTTATTCCATTAAAATTTTTTATATGTTCTATTTTTAATCGAAGCCAAAATGTAGAAATACTTCTTTCTAGTAGGGAGTAGATTAAATTTTCTAGATTATTTTTTACTTTTTCTTATTATTGAAATTTAGGGTTAGGGTATCGCTCTAAATAGGATCCGAACCAGACATGGCGAATGTGCATACATGCTACATAAATGGGGAAAGAACCCGTCCTCGATGTGACTGTGGGGAGAACCAGACCATCGACCACATTATTGAAAAGTGTCCCTCAAGATCCTACAATGGTAGCCCTGAAGACTTGCAACTTCAGTCAATTGATTATATTAATACACTTGATGTTTGTTTGTAACTATTTAAAGTTTGTCATATACCTATATTACTAGTGTTTGTCATTTAGTTCTAAATATGTTGTAATTGCCATACGATAAATAAATAAATAAGGATTAGGGTATACATATTATTGATTTATATTTTTTTTATAATTAGGGATTCCGTTATATTCAAAAAATAGGTTTAAACTGTACATACTAGGTAAGGGAGAGTTAAATATAACTTCAACGTGGAGTCATATTATGTCACCATGTTACCTAATCCAACGGTAACTTTAACATCTTAAGTCATTAAAAGAAATTTTGTAAACCAAGTGTAATCAATTATTTGTTAACGGGTGTTTACCCATATATTTAGTGGCTACATTCATGTACTCTTAGACACTGATGATGGAATATGGATTCCGAAAACGTTTTGTATGTTTAACTTAGCCCGTTTGGGTTCTTAATATATACCTTTTACAAAGGATTTTTAATAAATTTTTTAATATATGGTATACAGCCAACTACAGGAACGTAGATTCCTTGTGGATAGTTAAATATTTAATTGGTAACTGTATATTTACTACAACTAAGCATGAATTAAATTGAGTTGTACATAATGTAGGGGAGAGGTAGGTACAGTGAGACGGTCGGAACACTGAGACAAACTGGGTAGAGACTACGTTCTGTATTATCCGGTAGATCTAAATGAACATGCCTATTACCACCTTGAAGTGAAACAAACAAGAAACCGTTGAGATTAAACAAGAAATGTTTTAGTTATCGCTGGTCATACGAAATTCGATAGTGCCTCATGGTAAATATACCGTATCTACGTGGCCGGTGTTTTCACAGAAATCGAAGTTTTTTAGAAAAGTTAAGTTATTTTAACTAAGAAGTAAACCATTTTACAAGACAATTAAATTAAAACAAACGATTTTTGTATACATTTTATTAGTTTTTTTCATCGACTTTTATTAACGAATTTTTACGGAACAGTGAGACAACACAGCAGATGGAATAGTGATACGTGTCTCACTGTTCCGTTATAGTTGTATAAGCCAGATCATTTGCAAAATAATTTCTCTTACAGAAATAAAATGCCAAGAAAAAATTAAACAAATCGGAAAATAGAAAGATTCTCTGAAAATCTGATGAGACAAGCTATTGAATTAGTATAAGGTGGCACATTTATACAGCAATCTGCACAAATGAAAGGACTATCTTTCCAAGCAGTCCACAGATATGTAAAAAAACATCAACAAGACAAGAACGCTCAGTTATGTCCTAATTACAACTTAAAACAAATTTTTACTTTCGAACAGGAGAACGACTTGTGCGAATATATACTCGTAATTAAACGTTGTAAAATGTGTTATGGTCTATCAAGAGAAGATACTCGAAAACTGTCGTATAAAGCCGCAACCTACAATAATCTAGTGGTTCCAGCAAACTGGCATACATCAAAAATCGCTTCACTTGCCTGGATAAAAGGATTTCAGAAACGTCATTCCAATAATTTATCCCTCCGAACCCCAGAAAGTTGTAAACTAGCAAGGGCAAACAGTTTCAATAAATTTAACGTTGAAATGTTTTTCAGTAAACTTGGAGACGATAGTCGCATCTATAATTTAGAGGAGACAGGAATTGTTACCGTTCAAAAGTCCCAAAAAGTGTTTGCAGAAAGAGATATACGACAGGTTAGTAAGACTACAAGTGGCGAACGTGGAACGCTCGTAACAATATGTTGTAATGTTGGAGCATCTGGTGCAGCGTTCCTCCTTTCTCTGAAAGTTTAGAACTAGTTTCAAAAACAGGTTGGATGAATACAGAGTGCTTTGTGCATGTTGTTAAGCATTTTCTTAAGCACACTGGTAGTATTCGAGAAAACCCTTCTTTATTGCTAATGGATAATCATCATAGTCATTTATAGATTAAGGCAATTGATATATGTAAAAATAATGGCATTACAATCCAAACTATACCGCCACACTGTACGAACAGATTATAGCCGCTGGACGTAGGCTTATTAAAACCATTTCAAACTTTCTATAAAAATAAAATCTGGGAAGGGCAACAAAAAACGCAAAGAAAGACGATGAAAAAAACCAAAATAGAAAAAATTAACTAGGCGCGTATTATATAGCAATTCAGATGAGAGAGTTGAAAATGAAATGGAATTATAAGATTCCAGCGGAGGAGAGGATTTTATTGGTGAAGATCCCGAACCAATTAGTTTTGAAGATCTTGATCGCTGCCCCAATAATGGAACATGCTTGTTGAAAACAATTATATGCTTGTTGAAAACAATTATATGCTTGTTGAATTTAACTCTAAGCAAAAGACACACTATGTAGGCAAAGTCTTGTCTCAAATAAAATAAAATGATTTTGAAATATCGTTTTTAAGAAAAAGCGCTAAATGTAAAAACAGGTTCTTTTTTTACGTTGTCCCAGATGTCCCACGTTTACCAAAAAGAGACATTTAAATGATTGTAACGCCCCCTGTAATGCAATGGTTAACTAATCGCCAAAGTTCGCTTTTAAAATTTGAATTAAACTTTGACAGTTTTAACGTAAAATAATGTTAACTGTTGCGTCTCAGTGTTCCCACATTGAAAGGAACAGTGAGACATTTAGTAATTTTTAGTTTTAATATTTTTGAAATGTTAACTTTAGTTTTTGCCAAAAAACGACATGGTTTTTCAGTTCTTGTTTATATACCAAATATAGAGATACAATATAAGTTTAAAGTAGTATTTAATAAACAAGTTATTGTCATTGAAAGTTTTGCGTCTCAGTGTTCCTACCACTCCCCTATGCTTTATTAGTACCTTTTTTTATTTTTAGAAAATTATTAAGATAATCCTTACAACAATATAACATTGATACTTTTCTTACAATATTTTTTAGTAAGTTCCTTATTATATTACACTTTTCTTGTTCATATATCCTTGATTCTACCATTTTATCACATATTTTCTGGTAACTGTCTTCTACGGGTATGCACATTTCTAAACCTGGTTACATTTTCTTCCATATTTGTTTTACATTGGCAATTACATCAGCTAACTCCATATATTTTTTACACGGGTATGTACCACAACGCTCACATCTACAATTTGTTTACGCTCCCAAATTTGTGCTGCCGCTTCAATACAACTTTAATCTGAAATCTGTCTAAAATTTACTTCAGCAACTATATCAAAAATATAGATACTGGCCTAAAAAATGGTCCACAAATATTTTTGAGTACATCAATGATAAGCGATCTAGTCATAACCTACCTAACTCCTTATTTTATCAACTCTAATCTAATTTATTTATGAACTTCTTCCAAACTGTGTATTCACCAAATAACAACAACCTTTACGTACCTATCCAACCATTAAATAGCTACTTTAGTACAAATCTTTGTCCTTTTAAGATTACCATGGCCGACATTTTTAATTACATAAATGAGTTGCCCAATAAGCTTACTGCTGATTCAGATAAAGTGTCTAATTTTTCATTAAAAAAGTGTATCTCTATCCTTGTAATATCGTTTGTTATATTCTTTAATAGATCTCTTGAAACCTCTATGTTTCCTTCTTCATGAAAAGAATGTTAAGTTGTTCCTATATTTAAAAATGGTCAGAAAGAAAATATTGAAAATTATCGTAGCATTTGTATACAATCTGCAATTCTTAAGCTCTTCGACTGTCTTATAGCAAAGTTTCTTGGTTGTAAGAAAATGTAAAGGCTTAATATCTTAACCACATGGTTTTCATAGCAAAAAATCCACAGCAACAAACTTGATTTACTATAAATCTGAAATATTATATCAAATAGAAGACCGTAAATATGTAGATGCAATATACACAGATTTTTCCAGAGCATTTGATCGTGTAATTACCAAATACTTTTGTGCAAACTAATTAATGTAAGCTTTCATGTCAGGTTTGTTATGCGGAATAAACTATATATAAGTCAAAGTATAAAAATATAAGTCAAAGAGTCAAGATAGGTTGTCATCTGTCTGACAGTATCTCAGTAACATCTGGAGTTCCTCAAGGAGGCCGCACTTCTTCACTTTTTTTTAATATCTTCTTTAACGACATCACTTCCTGTTTCCTAAATAGCAACTGTCTAATGTTGGCAGATGACTTGAAATTTTGGAAAGCTATAGATGGTTTAAAAGATAACGCCTTACTACAACATGACTTAGACCGGCTACAAAATTAGTGTAATCAGAACAAACTCCACTTAAATGTAAAAAAATTATATTTTATAAGCTTTTTTCGTAGTCAATAGAATTGAACCAATATATACTATTAATAATCAGACAATGAATTATGTTTCTTCTATTCGGAATTTTGGTGTAATTTTGGATGAGAATATTACTTTCTGTAACCCCATAAATTCTATTTTAATAAAAACAATTAAAAACTTCTGGGTTTCGTTACTAGGAATTGCAGAATAAATTTTTGAGATATTGTGCTTACCATGTCCACACTACTATTGAATATTATGGGTATTCCCATATCGAACAATAATTATCTTTACCCTGACTCAAGAATCGTCGTTATAGATAATCAGATTAACTTAAATGATCTCCATCAAGCTTTACGTTACCACAATGTTTTCAATATTTCCTTCCACTGGATAACCTATGGTATTCGCAACCCATTGAATAGATACATGGATCTATCCAATTATGTTCTCGATTTTTATATTTTCAATATAAATTTAGCTCAGTTAAAAAGATCTCTTGTTTTGTGATACTATATTGGTATTGTTATATTTTGTTTTTGTTCTATTTTTAGTATGTAAGATTTTAGTTCTTATTTTTTAAACTTTTTGATATTCATTTTATACGTAATTTCAATTTAAACTGTTAATGAGGTTAACCCGTGTGATAAATAAATGAATAAATCTATCGTCCGAGTGTAAAATTTACATGTGATGTAAATTAAAAACTGAAGAATCGATAAAATGGACCGGTTCTTAAATCGTCACCTGTTAACTGTGTCAAAGTGGGTCCAATAATAGTGATGCCATACTAAATATGTCAATCATTATAATCCTGGAAAGAAATGTTCAATACTAGATTAATAAAATATTACCTTACTTTATTCTTGTGAGTTAGTAAGGTGAATATACAGTACTGTCAATTTTCGTGTATATTTTCTCTTCTGGTCAAGCACTAGTACACTCTTTTCACTAAACTCAGTCCCAACTGTCCAGTGAATTTATTAATTAACTTTTTGCTACGTTGGTCACATTTGGACTTCGACTAAAAGTGGCTAGAATTTACTATTTAACCAAGCACAGGTAATATTATTTGTATCTAAAAGGAAAAATTTTCCACATGCAGTTTAATCACAAAATAAAGCTGCATCAATTACAACCAAAAATGAGCACCTTCTAGTAGCAAAAGTTTCGATTGAGAATACGCCATAGATACTAAGCAGTAATTAAATATACATACTTACAAGAATGCTCAAAACTATTAAACGTTAAAATGCCCAACAACCAATACATAAGCAAATTCAACATAGACATAGGAATACACAGGGTGATACCTTATCCCCAAAAATGTTTGTGTAGCCATCTTATATGATTTTCTTAATATATATATATATATATATATATATATATATATATATATACATACATATTGAAAGAGTTAGAAAAATCATCTACAAAAGTCAAAATAGGTCTTACCTAGACAGTATTCTCATATGTCTAAAACGAAAAGTTTACGGAAGAGCAACAGATAGAATATTGTTTCATTTAAACATCCTCATGTATTTTAGCTATATTAACTTAATCTTTCCCTTCTGTTTCAACCTTTCCGTAGCTAGATATTGTGATGCCTAGATATGGAAGTGTCTTGGGATATATAGATTCGAAAGCTTTTCGAAATAAAGGTTATTGCTGGCAGAATCTTATATACTAAAAGGCTAAGCCCTTTTCTTGTGCGCAATACTACTCCTAAACGGTGATAGATAGGAGAATAATTTTTTCGAATAATTAAACAGATTGTTGAGTAGATTCTCCCTAAGGTTTGAAATTTAAAAAATTCAAACCAGTTTAAAAATGACGGCCATAAAATGAATTTTTCCTATAGTAAAGTATAGGAATTTTACAGGTTTCATTCTTCAAAATTTAAAGTCCTAATTTTCAATGTATTTTTAAAATAAGCCCGCGTCTACTTTTTTCTTATACTTACTGATTGAATTTAGAATTATGAAACCGGAAGTATTTACTTCCGGTAAGATATCCCAGCCTAACCTAACATAACCTAAACTAAACTAACCAAATTGCACACAAAAAAACCAACTTCGAATTTCAAGTACAAAATATTTATTAATTCATTTAAGTTCAAAAATTAAAGTCAATCAAAGTTAGTTCAATACAATCACAATCAATCACATAAGAATAAGAAAATCACTAAATATCACGGAATACTTCATCAAATACGACGTTTTTAGTCCAGATGGATCCATCTTCGTCGAATTTTTGCTTGGAATTCGGGGTGATGTAAACTTTGACGCCATCAAATGATCGAGATCGAGACATTGCAACGTACAGTTGTCCATAAGAGAAGACCAGATTCGGAAGATAGATCCCAACTTTGTTTAGACTTTGTCCTTGAGCACGGTTTATGGTCATTGCAAAGGCCAACTGAACAGGAAACTGGAGCCGCGTAATTAAAAAACTGAATGTTCCTTCAGCCGGGGAAAGTTTGATGCGAGGTAACAGAATCACTTGTTCAGCTGACTGTCCTGTAAAAACTTCACATTCCAAACAATTGGGGTGATTTGATTTTGAGTCGAGTGCCATTTATAAGACATTTTGCTGTGTTCATATTTCTCATAAGTAAAATGACAGCATTTACTTTGAGAGGAAGACGGTGTCGTGGCAAGCCTGAACCTTCTATTTTATTCAAGAATTCCGTAGGAAGTAGGAGATGTTTATTGATATCATCACTGACGACTTTAGCAATGCTCAAGTACACGCGTTCTTCGCCGTCCAGAAGATCAAGAACTTGCTGATAAAGCTGTGCACAGTCCTCATTAGTTGGAGCAAGAATTACAAGCTCTGTTAGCAGTCCTTCTGCAATTGAATATTTCCATAAACAAATTCTACTACGTCTCCTTCGCCTTTGATGGTGAAAGGGAGTTTGATATTTTCTCCATAAATTCCATCGCCAACGGAAAGGAGCTAGGAAGCGAAGAGATATTCACCTTCGTTCACTCTCATTTTTTTTGAAAGTTCGTCCACCCTTTCGGGAAGATCTACCGATTCTGCACTGCATCATGTAGTGGGAAGAGTTGAAAGATTGCTGGATAATAAAAAATCCACCCTAGGCATATTCATAGACGTTGAGGGAGCGTTTGATAAAACCACATTCCCAACCATCACCTAACAGCTAAACGTCATGAATGTTCCCCTGGCCATAAGCGAATGGATATTCAGTATGCTCTCCAATAGAGCAATAAGCATAAATGTAGAATACGTTTTTGTCAGAGGCATGGTTACGAGGGAGTGTCCACAGGGAGGGGTGCTATCACCACTCCTCTGGAGCATAGTTCTAGATACCCTGGTTGACCAACTCATTAGCAATGGTTTTTACACAATAGCCTATGCAGACGATATTGCTGTCCTGCAAAGCTGTAAGTTTGAGAACAAAATATGTGAGAGATTACAAATTGCTCTCCGACTAATAGAAACATGGTGCAAGGAACACTCACTATCTATAAATCCTAAGAAAACAGAGTGGTCCTCTTTACCAGAAAAAGAAGAATCACGGGCTTAATACCACCAAGGATTCTAAACTACAGTCTAAATTTTTCTGACAAGGTGAAGTACCTTGGTATTACTCTTGACAGTAAGTTAACATGGAACTCACACTTAGATAGTACAGCTAAAAGAGCATATATTGCCTATGAGCAGTGTCGACGAACAGTTGGACGCACCTGGGGGCTTTCGCGCAGGGTGATCGCCTGGATCATTATCATCTGGATCATCTGGATCATCTAGATCATCTGGATCACCTGCTGTCATTAGGCAATGCTAACTTACGGAGCTATTACTTGGGTACCAAAAGTGTTGCAGGCAACAGCGATAAACAAACTGAACCATATTCAGGGATGGCTTGCATAAATATAATAGGTCATTACTGGTATCAATCAGCATTAATGATTGGCATCACGCCTCTAGATATATATGTCAAAGAGGTGGCGCTAGTGACAATGATGCGATTGCGCTCAGCCGGTGCAAACCTTAATGTAGGAATGGGGCAATTGAGAACTCGTTTCTAGCGGGGAGAGCTGGATGCGCTACCACTGCTACAGACAGGCTGCAATTTAATTGAACCAAAGTTTGTCTTTAACAAACCCTACAAAATCGAAACAAGAGAGTATATGAAGACAAACGTGGCAAACGCCTATTGCATATACACCGATGGCTCCAAAATGAAAGAAGGCTCAGGATACGGGATATACTCCAGATCATTTAACCTAAGAATAAAGTGGGACATGGACAAAAATGCTTGCATAGTTCAGACAGAACTGGCTGGTATCTCCATAGCCGCAAAAGAGATAACCCAAAAAGGTATAGCAGGGAAAACTATAATGATCTACACAGATAGCAGATAAGCGCTACTAACCTTGAATAGACCACGTGTCACATCAGGGTTAGTAATGGAGTGTCACGAGTCACTAACTCAGGCTTCAGATGGTAATACCATCATCCTGAGGTGGGTTAAAGGACACAATAGGAACAAAAGCAATCGCATTGCTGACCAATTGGCTAGGAAGGCGGCAGCCCTAAAACTCTTAGGACCTGGAGATCTTTTTGATTGGTCAGCTACAACAATCGCGGAAATGTTCAAATGTCACTCCCATATGCAAACCGTAAAAAGATTGGAAGAAGGGCAAGGATATAAACTAGCCAGGGTAACACTAAGTAACCTTGAAGAGTCAGCATCAAAGAAGTACTTGGGAATGACAAGGAAAAACCAGTTGGTTTTTTAACTGGTCATTGTCAACTAAGCAAACATCAACACTGGGGCTAGCAGACACACCTCTATGTAGAAAGTGTGAACGAGAAGAAGAAACGGTAGATCATGTCCTATGTGAATGCCCGGAGTTATCTTTAATACGAGAGAACGCGTTCGGCGAGTCCTGGCCCACACCTGCCCTCATAAGAGAGATGTCTCCTGGTGACTTGTCCACCTTCCTAGAAATGGCAGGATGGACAATGAGCTAAGGATGACAGTTCCCTAGGAGGATGCACAATGGGTCAATTGTATCCTAAGTGCTGTGAAACTTAACTCGCCCTCCCTACTCTACAGATACAGACAGATATGCTTTATTGAAAGCACAAGTCGCACTGCTGATCGATGCGGGGCACGTTCGACCATCTTCCCTCTCTAGCCTTTAATACACAAGGAAAGAAAAACTACAATCTACTTAAGTCTACAAAAACGATTATATAGTTCTATGTATGATGATCCTTAAGATTCTTCTGCTTCTCTGGTGGGATCAATGAAATGAATACTGAATTGCAAGGTTTGATCTCTTAATATTGTTCTGAAGCTATTTTCTTGTGGCATTGTAAATTAATTACTATTAAACTGGGAATAAGCCACAATTAAAGATAAAATTACGTTTATTGACGTTTCAATTTCCACTTCGAAAAAAATGGTATTTTGAGAACGATTTCCGAAGTGGAAATTGAAACGTCAATAAACGTAATTTTATCTTTAATTGTGGCTTATTCCCAGTTTAATAGTAATTAGTTTGATCTCTTGCTGTACTGCCCATCCATTTTCTGATACGACACATTAGTGTATTCTAGTTTTTCATCGGGGATCTTTTTGTATTTATACTACTACGTTAAACTTAATTTTTTTAAATCCTGGTTTTAACCCACCAGTTGAACCCACCAGGTCACTCATAGTGAATGGAATGCGCTTCATCCGCCTGGTCCGCACAGCTTTCAGAAGGACGAAATCACATTATTGGGTACATAAAAGTAAGAATAAGAAAAATGAAAGAATAGATTAAATATAAGTTTTTATTTTACTTTATCATATAATATATACATAATTTAAATTTAAATATTAAAAAAACTATATTTTTATTTTTTCTTGATTGACTGAAAACAGGCTATATAACCATGGACTACTCTTAAAACCTGTAAAATAATTAATTATCTAAAAATGTTTCAATTCTACTCAAATTGCTGTGGAAAAAAATTAAATAATACGCTGTGTAAAATAAAATATTTTTGTAAGTCTGCTATTTCCGCTAGTGATCTTAAGTACAATAAGAAATTACAGATAGTGACCCATACATGTAATAGAACTATTTTAATTTTAATGTATTGTCTAAGTCGAAATAAAGTTTTTTAATAATTTATATTAGAGAGCTTTCAGAAGAGGATACTGTATGTGAGATACTGTATGCGAGATACAGAATTTGCGATGGCTGCTGTATCGTATTCACAGGCATGCTCGTCAGTATGACAACCGTAGCAGTGTAGTGCAGTTATAGTTTTTTATTATGGATGTTGAGGTTACATATTACAGATTCAATAATATTTTTTATTAAACCTTCCATCTTCCACATATTCTGTTCTATTTTAAATATATACGTAACAGCGTTCTTATATTTTGCGGGATGTATATGATCCATACAGTTTTCTAACTAACAAATTAATTAAATTGGATTGAACTCGTAACGCTAAAATGGAAGTCTTAAAACAGTTATACCATAAAGTCTATACATCAAAGAAAAGACAGTTAGGATTTTATTTCAGGTATAGTGCCTCTGTATATTCATCAGAGCGACTGCTACAGAAGATCTAAAAGTGAAATCAAATATTTTCCATTTCATAATCAAAATTAGCAACAATAAAATGGTTTCAAAATGGCAACAATAAATCACCAAAGTAGAAAAACAAAGATTTCTTGGTCAACTTACAAAAATTCAGATTTTTTGCTTTAATCTTTGCCTTTTATGTTAATAATCGTGTTGATAATGACCATATTAAATTTTCCCACCTAAGAGCTGAATGTTAATAACTGTCTGAAATTTGCTTTAAAAATTATATTAAACGTATAGATACTGGCCTAAGAAATGATCCCAAATCATTTTGGAAGTACATCAATGATAAGCGATCTAGTCAGAACTGCAACAAATGGTCAAGACATAGTTAATTTATTTATGAACTTCTTCCAAATTGTGTATTCACCAAATAAAAATAACCTTTACATACCTATTCATCCATTAAATAGCAACTTTAGTACTAATATTTATCCTTCTAAGATTACCATCATCGATATTTTTAATGACATAAATGAGCTGCCCAATAAGCTTACTGCTGGTCCAGATGGAGTGCCTAATTTTTTATTAAAAAAGTGTGTCTGTACCCTTGTAATACCATTTATTATTTTGTTTAATAGATCTCTGGACACCTCTGTGATTCCTTCTTCATGAAAAGAAAGTTATGTTGTTCCCATATTTAAAAATGGCCAGAAAGAAAATATAGAAAATTATCGTAGCATTTGTATACAATATTCAATCCCTAAGTTATTCGACAGTCTTATAGCAAAGCAACTTTCTTGGTTATGTAAAGACTTAATATCTCAATCACAATATGGAAGACCGTAAACAAGTAGATGCAATATACACAGATTTTTCCAAAGCATTTGCTCGTGTAGATCACCAAATACTTTTGGGCAAATTAATTAATGTAGGCTTTTATGTGAGGTTTGTTAAACGGATTAAAAACCCTACATCTGGGAGAAGTCAAATAGTCAAGATAGGTTGTCATCTGTCTGACAGTATCACAGTAACATCTGGAGTTTCCGGAGAAGGAGGCCACACTTCTCCACTTCTTTTTAATATCTTCGTTAACAACATCACTTCCTGTTTCCTAAATAGCAAATGTCTAATGTTGGCAGATGACTTGAAATTTTGGAAAGGTATAAATAGTTTAAAAGATAAAGCCTTGCTACAAGATTACTTAGACCGACTACACAATTGGTGCAACCAGAACAAACTTCACTTAAATGTAAAACAATGTTGTTTTATAAGTTTTTCTAGTAAAGTCAATAGAATTGAAACACGATTTACTATTAATAATCAGCCACTGAATTATGTTTCTTCTATTAGTTTGGTGTATTGTTGCTTCTTCTTCTTCTTAAGGTGCCGTGCATTTCTGCGTAGGCGTCCACCGTACATCGTCTTGTCAGGTGAGATGTTAAATATTCTGGATTCTGAATTCTGTTTTTAGCAGCATTGCGAAGCATTTCATAGCTGTGGATTCCTGTCCATTGTCGAATATTGCGCAGCCATGACATTTTTTTACGTCCGAGACCTCTCCTACCCTCTATCTTCCCTTCGAGTATCAGTTGCTGAAAAGTGTATCGTTCTCCTCGTATTATGTGCCCCAAGTATGCAGTCTTCTTACTTTTTACATAATTAAAAAGTTCCCTATCCTGTAAGCCCGCTCTTCTGAGTACTTCCTCATTTCTGACCCTGTCCGTACATGATATTCTGAGCATTCGACGCAGGCACCACATTTCAAACACTTCAAGTTTGTTAATGGAACTGGCCTTTAACGTCCATGCTTCCATTCCGTACAGGAGAACAGGCCACACGTAACACTTAAGCATCTTGTATCGGAGGTTGAAGTCCAATTTGCGATCAGTCAGAAACTTACGAAGCCTCAAAAAAGCATTTCTGGCTTGTTCAAGTGTGCTCTCTTTATTTCATTCTCGGGGTCCCAACCCTCATTCAGCAAACATCCCAAGTATTTGAATTGCCTGATTTATTCGATTTCTTCTCCAGAGACATATATCTTTGCGTTGGGGTAATCACTTCTACTTATAATCATTGATTTTGTCTTCTTGATATTTATTTTCAAACCCCGAGCTTCACTTGCAAGAGTTAGATCATTTAAAAGGCATTGAAGATCTTCGACGGTATCTGCCACTATGGCTGTATCATCGGCATACCTGATGTTATTAATAAATATGCCGTTAACTTTAATACCCTTATTAGAGTCTTCCACTGCTTCTGCGAAGGCTTTTTCTACGTATAAATTGAACAGCATTGGGGACAGTATACAACCTTGCCTTACTCCTTTTTTAATGGAGAAATCTTCTGTTTCGTTGTAATTTTGAAGACGTACTGTTGCTGTCTGATTAAAATACAGATTGGCGATGATTCTTATATCCTTTGCATCCAATCCCAACTCTTGTAGGTATTTTATCATCAATTCGTGTTTTACATTATCGAATGCTTTCTCGTAATCGATGAAACAGATAAAAACATCCTTTCTTTGATCTAAACAATTCTGTATCAATGTTTGCATACTAAAGATCGCTTCTCTCGTGCCAAGTCCATTTTTGAAACCAAACTGACTCCATCCACTGACCTCTTCACATTTCTTAAACAATCTAATGTGAAGTATTCTCAGGAAAAGTTTTAAAAAGTGACTCATTAGGCTTATTAGTCGGTGGTCCTTGCAGAAGTTCGCACGCGGTGTTTTTGGTAGGGCGATAAATGTAGATCGAAGCCAATCTTTTGGAATCTGGCCCGTATCGTAGATGTCGTTAAAGAGCTTGACAATAATGTCTAGGTTTTCTTCATTAAGTAACTTGATTGTTTCTGCGTACATATCATCTGGTCCTGGGGTTTTGTTACTTTTTAATAGTTTGATAGCGTGTACAATTTCAGCTTTCAAAATACTTGGGCCATACAAATGGTCTCCCAGTTGTGGTGGTTTTTGTGTTCTGTCATCATTGAACAAATTGGCTGTGTACATTTTCCAAGTATTAAGTATATCGCTAGGGTCCGTTATTAATTCATTTTGGTCATTATGTATACCAGTGACTTGTTTTTTCTTGAAGACACCAGCAATTTCCTTAATTTTCTTGTGAAGATTGAAGCTGTCGCCGAGTTTATATAGGCTTTCAGCCTCGGCGCAAAGTGTAGTCATCCAGATCTCCTTCGCCGCTATAATTTCTTTACGAATTTGACTGTGTATATTTCGGTACCCTACTTCGTCCTGCCTGATCTTACACTGCCGGCGTTGTTCCATCATCTCTAATATTTCTTCTGTCATCCACTCATTCTTGGTAGTTGTTTTACTCTCGAGTAGAAAAGTGTTGTTCAACTCATTAAATGATTCTTTTATGGTGGTCCATGACTTTTCAACATCATTCTCAGTTGCCATATTAGAGAACCTATTGTTTATTTCCTCTGTGTACGCTTCATTTGTTTCATTGTTTTTGAGTTTTCTAATGTTTACTGATGCCTTCTGGTGTTTTCTTTTAGCTGTAGCGAGCCTCAGTTTGATATTTGCTACTAAGGGATTGTGGTCGGATCCTATGTCTGCTCCAGGTAATGCAGATACCTTAGTAATAGCATTCCTGTACCTTCTATTAATTGTCACATAATCTATTTGGTTCCTTATAATGCCCTGATGTCCGTCTAAAGGCGACTTCCATGTGTAAAGCCTCCTGGGTGGTAACTTATACCAAGTATTCGTTATGACTAGATCTTTGTCTTGACAGTACTGTATCAATCTGTCCCCTCTGTTGTTTCTCTGACCAAGATCATATTTTCCAACTACGTGATCTACAGCTCCTTCCCCATTTTTTGCGTTAAAGTCTCCTAACACGATGTTAATTTCGTGATTCTTAGTCACCTTTAAGGCTTCGTCCAGCTGTTGATAAAATCGCTCTAGTTCTTCTTCTGGCTTGTCTGCTATAGGGGCGTAGACTTGTATAATATTTATGTTAACTTTTCCATGCAACTGAATAAGTATGACTCTTTCGGAGATCGGGACAAAGTTCTTCACGGAGGCGCGCAAATTTTCGCTTATCAGAACTCCCACCCCATGTCTGTGGTGAGGGTCTGTATTGTTGCTTAGTTAGAACTATTTTGGAATACTGTTCAGTTATTTGGTCACCCTATTTTCAGAACAATATTGATACCATAGTAAGGGTCTAGCATACATTTTTGAGATATTGTGCTTACTACGTCCATACTACTGTTGAAAATCATGATTATTTCCGTATCGAACAACAATTATCTTTACCCTCACTTAAGAACCGTCGTGATATGTCAGGAGGTATATTTAAATATAAAATCATACACGGATTTATTGATTGTCTAAACCTGTTAAGCCAGATTAACTTTAATGTTCCACATCAAGCGTTACGTTAGTATTTTCAATATTCCTTCTTACAGAACAACCTATGGTATTTACAACCCATTGAATAGATACACGAGGCTATTAAATGTTCGCGATTTTGATATTTTCAATATAACTTTACCTCAGTTAAAAAGATCTCTTGCTTTGTGATATGTATATTGGGATTTTTGAATTTTGTTCTTGTTATAGTTTGTTTATTTTTTAGTATGTAATATTTTTTGTCCCACTTTTTTAAACTTTTTTATATTGTATTTTAAGTAATTTCAAGCTTTTTATCCTAACTGTGATATTGTATGTTGTAATTTAAACTGTTAATGGGGTTATTCCGTGTATTAAATAAATAAATAAATAAAAACTCTCTTTAATTAGCTATATGTCGCTATAGCGTCCATATTGAAGCCATTTTATTTTTGCTTCTTCTGACAGAAAATATTTGATTTCACTTTTAGAGCTTCTGTACCAGTCGCTCTGGTCTGGTCTGGACAATCTTAATTTTCTTTTCTTTTATTTCGAATGCAATCTTTAGTTTCCCATATCTTTTTTACACCTTTTTCGTCGTCCGTTTTGCCTTGTAATTTATAGAAGTCACAGATTAAAGCAAAAATCCGAATTGTGGTTTCGTCAACCAAGAAATATTCGTATTTCTACTTTGATCTAGTCATCAAATTAACAGCATATGACGATATTTACCACGATGATCTTTGATTGTTGTCGCCAGTTCTGCCCTGACTATTTCATCTGTAAATGGAATGAATTTTTTTTGTAGTCAACCGATGACTAATTTTGGATCAGTCATCATTGCAATAAGACGGCTGTGATAAGATGCATTGTAAAACGATATGACAGAGTTACTGGCAACATATACCATTTTTCAAAGTAAAACACTTGCACGTCACGATTTATACAAAGTGACGTCACTTGTATTTAAAATTTTCAGAACATCCACCTGAGAGTTCAAATTTTCCTAACACAGCTAATAATACGAAACCCATACGGAACTGCTCGATCTTTCATAGGCGTCAACATGGTTTAATAATCAGAAAAATGTATTCATCATTATATTGGAAATTTTAGAAATATATTGATTAAATAACCAAAAACATTTGTTATTATTAATGATATAAATTTTATGAAATAAACCTTTAAGTCAAATGTTCCACAAAATAATAATTTTAATTAAATATATTAGACAATTGTACGCAACGGATACGGAAATACCTCAAATTTTTTTGACAGTTCAGCTTGTGCAAAAGTGAATAAAGTGTTGCCACTTTTTTAGAGTAGGAATTTTGTTTATGTTTTGATTTCTTACACAATTTGATCATATTAATAAATTGTATTTACAAATACATATTAAATTTAGATTAATAGCTTTAAAAACTAATTATTGTTGTGTATTGTGTTGTGATATGCCAAAACAAATAAATAGTCTGTAGAAAGCTGATGAGCTTTCATATAAGATAGATTATTTTAAACAAGAAATAATGGCGGGACGTTTTTACTATTAAACCTTAAAAGAGGTTAGTTTAAAATTTAGAATATATAATTTTGTATTAAAATGTTTTCTTATGTATTTTAATGTGTTGCAGTAGTCTTAAAACTAAGTGTATTTACTGTTAATATAATAGTTGACAAATAGTTAACATTTTAAAAATTCCTCACTTACTAACTATTCTGATGTTTTGGCAACGCTGTGGGGTTCTGACGACGTAAATGTTGAATGACTTGCAAGCTTTTTTATATGAAAAATGCTATAAATATAGTCTCCCATTATTCCTGATATAAAAACAAGGACATCGATTTGCAAAAAAAAACGGTATGGCTGCCAGTATGGACGGCCGAGCATCTGTTACTGCACTGTTACCCAAATTTCGTCAAGGTAATAATTTTTTTAGAACTATTAGCCTGGTGAACCACATATACCTTCACTAGGTTAGTGACATCACGCTTGGAGAAAATATTAGATTTCTACCAACCGAGAGAGCAGTCCCTATTTTCATAGATTTTCATAAAGCGTTTGACACGATCGAAGTAGACAGCATTATAGAAGCAATGAATGACAGAAGGATTGACCATAGGTATAGTGAACTTATTTACAATATTTATGAATATTAAAATATACGATAAAATCCGACCAATAAAAATAAAATGTAGGATAAGGCAAGGAGATAAATTTTCACCGAAACTATTCATAACGGCATTAGAGTATGCCTTTAAGATGGTCAATTCAGACCAAAGAGAAGTAACAATAGACGGCAAAAAGCTTAACCATCTCCGTTTCGTTAGATGCCATTGTCCTTATCACAGATAATTTAGGAGAAGCCACATGTAGTTCTCCAATAACCATTTAATTATTCAACACAAAGTGGTAGATCTGATGGAGAAATATACGTATTTGTATATATACGTAATAAAAATATACGAAATTACTTTAACGTGGAAAGCTTTTGGAAAACTGCTAAACACACTTAAGGCCAACATACCAATTTGCCTAAAAAGTAAAGTATTTGACCAATGCGTATTACCGGTCATGACTTTGGGCTTTTTGGACATGACTGGACTTTTTGGGCGAAAACTATGACTCTAACCAAAACTATGGCTTCGAAATTGAGAGTGGAACAGAGACGAATTGAACGGTCTATGCTGGGAGTGACGTTGCGGGACCAAATAAGACACGAAGATCTTTGAACTTTTTACGTCACAAGACCTGTTCGAGACCTTATTAAGACCTGATCAAAACCTGCTAAGTAGGTAGCTAGCCACTTTGGCATACCTTTGTCCTCTAACGTTACAAGACCTGTTCGTGACCTGATCAAGATCTAATAAAGACCTGTTTAAGACCTGATTAAGACCTATTCGAAACCTGATCAAGACCTGAACAAGACCTGTTGATCAGATCTTTAAAAGGTCTTAATTAGGTCTTGATGAAATATCGAACAAGTGTTGTGACGTCAGAGATCAAAGATCAAAGTGTGCCAAAGTGGCTACCTATCTACAGAGGCAGAGACTTAAACTTTTGTGACATCTCTACATTTATCCAGTAGATTAGGTGAGCCAAATGTAACAGAAAATATTCAGTTTCCAGAAGAAGGCTTAAATTGTTTCTACTTCCATAAATGATGACATAGATACATTTGTACCTTGTACATTATTTTAAATAAATGTTACAAAACAAAACAATATATTTTGTATTTAAATGATAGAAAATTTAAATCAGGATTCAAAAATGAATCTTAATGTGGATTTTTACAACACATACAATTTACACAAAGTTTTATACAAATAATTTTCTTCACGCACAGGTATACAGCATGCTACACAACTTTTTCTCGTTTAACGCTGTTTTTTCCATTCGTTTCGACAAACATGGCAACCTCCGGTTAGTGAAGCAGATTTATGAGTGTTGTAATCTACTTGAGGAGGATTAACCACAGCCAATAGTATGTTTCAACCAAAAACCATTTCTAAAACACTACGAAGAGAATGGCTCCCCATCATCATACGGTTTTTACTTTGTTTTTTTTTTGTAATGAATTGTGCTTTCGAGATATAATGTAGGAGGCTAAGCCAGTGACGTCAATCACATTATAAAATAGGCCAAGGGCCAACACAATGTCCATGATATCAACTTTCCTTTGCTTTTATTGTAATACTTAGTTATTTTCGGCTTCGCTTCTTCACTGTCTTTTAGAGATGGCGGTTTTTGACAAACCACATGAATATGAATATGAAATATATGAATACGCCATACCATTCCCATTCCTCTAGACGAAATCCATCCCCATACATTGGCGCTAAAATGGTCAGCTGCTCGATATCTATCAATATATTATAGGGGATTAAATATATTATTATCTCGTCTATACATCCCAATTTTGCCGTTTTTAGAAGATAGAACAATTTTTTCATCTCTAAATATTACCCTGTCCCAAAAATCTTTATTTTGTAGCTGATGGTTTAGAGCAAATATAAGTCTTGGTTGCTTCTGTTGCGGTGTAAGAGTTGTTTTTTTTTGCTGCAATTTGTTGTCTTTCTTCCCAAAAACTGTGACATAGTTCTTGCAGTTTTCGCATCTTCAAAAGGATTCTCTTTCTTGTTCTCTCCATCTTTTATTAATATTAAAAACTGTTGTTCTGCTTACGTTAAAATGATTCGCTACGGCAGAATATGGCCAACCATCTTCTAATTTCGTTACAATTCTTGCTTTTAGTTCTTTGCTAGTATCGGAGCCAATTTTTTGAGGTTAAACAGAATAAGTTATCTGATAAATTTTAACATTTGGCAGTGGCAGCGACAGTATGTAAATAATATGTATTTATCCTTCAAAATACACTGCTTAATTTTCTACAAAATACACTTTAATAGTTGTATTAATTTTTTTAGGAACCAGCTGTACAATAAATTGTACCTATGCCGTCTGCCAACGTTGTAAAATTATGCTGCTTGACAAAGGTTAAAATCAAATAGCGATATTTCATTGTTTATAAGTAAAAAATACGTTCGATATTTTGCATATCTTGTTTATTACATATTGTTATCACCAAATTTATCAAAAGCATCGTTAGATACCTGTACCAAAGAGTGTCACGAAAAAGGCTTTTTATTTTCTAATTTCTCTGCTCTATTGAATGATGGCCCCTTGTACAAAAATTCACCTGATCTTAAATAATTGTATTAGATTAGATATTAGAACCACGGGCGGAGATTAATGTTTTTACCTGAAAAGGTCTACAAAATAACTAGGTTTACAAAATAAATTATGTTCCAAAAAATACCAGTAAAAGCAAATATTTGTTATCAAAATGAATTTAAAAGTATTCAAAGTCACCTTTATGAATATTGATATAATTTTGCATACTTTTCGAAGCACTTTATACGTGGAATTTCGCATTGCTTTATAGATTTGTTTCGATTTAGAAGACACATATGAGGAGGTAAAATACAAACAAAACTCCGCCTGCGGTAAGTGCTGGGTAAATTGAATAGTTTAGTAAGTGTCGGTGCTGGTATCAAGCCCGGATAAAGGAGGAGGGTTAAGGCGATGGGCTAGCAACTCATCCTTTGTCAAAAGAAATAACTGCTTAAAATTTTGACCCAAAAGCCTCGGAATATAAAGGATGGATCAAAACAAAGACGACAAATGAAACGGAAAAGGAAAATGATATTGACTACATGGAATGTACAAACACTTTGAACCAAACAAGTAGTAGTTTTCAAAGAATTAGCAGAAATATATATATATATATATATATATATATATATATATATATATATATATATATATATATATATATATATATATATATATATATATTGTTATGATGTGTTGTTTCTGTATGACCTATGAGTAAATTTGAATGATATATGTAAGTATAGGGTTTTTATCGCTATTCTCAAAGAATTAGTTTGTAAGTACTTTTTTAAATTATCTTTATTATAACTATTATGAAACAAACATATCTATCTAATATAAGCAATATCAATTTAAAACAATCTATCTAAAATTTGAAATTCTTACAATTATTAAATTATTAACAAAATTTGGTACCTTTCTATCACTGAACGCCTAAAGTCTTCCACAATCACAGTTATTATCACTACTTGATTTCTTCTTACTCAGCCTTGGTTATCCAACAATTTTAATATGTTTCTTCTTAATTATCTCCACTCACCATATAAATATATAAATTTAAATCCTTGTAATTTCCATATAATGTACTTTCAAATATACTAGATCTTGTGGTTGTACTACTATTGAATGCTTACTTCAATGAATTAACTTCATACTGTCACTATATTACTGTAGTTATAATTAATCTCCAACTGTATTTGACTTAATTAATTCGTTTAACTTAATCAATGCCTTCTTCTAGCTAATAATCTCTTCATAACCTCATAAATTCTTCTTAATTCTCTTCACGAATCAACTCTAACTTAATAATAATCTGTACTTGACTTCCTCTAACTAACTCCACTAATTGATTCTCTTAACTGATTTAATTTCTTCTAACCAACTCCACTAACTGATACTAACTGATTAATAATCTTCTTGTAACTAAATTCTTGAATTATAACTTTACTGACTCACTTTACTAACTCATTAATCAACTGTAACTAATCATAATCTGTAACTAACTGAACTCCCGCTCCAAATTACATGGTTTATATATCTTTTTCTTGGTTCCAGAATAATCTAGCAATAAATAAGGTTCGAATTGTTTTATTTTTTCTATCTGAACATTCTGGAATAAATGGAATGATTTTTTGTCTATGATGTATTATGGAAATAGTCCTATTAACATTTCTAGAATTTTCTCTGGTCTACATGTACAATTTACTTGACTTTAGGCTCTCCAGATCAGAATTACACTATTATATGTAACTTAACCATTTATATGAAATATATTTTTACTATTTTACATATGTAATTTTATTTTAAAGTAAAATTCCAAATAATAAATAACTTTTTGACTTTGACACTACAGTGTATGTTTGGTTGCATATGCACATGGCTGACTTAAACATATCTAATATTAAATAAAATAAAAAAAAACTTCTTAAACTTAATTCTTATGCTAAATTCTTAAAAGTACCCTCATATAATTATTTCTTAATAATATTATCCAGTATATAATTTATAAATTATGTCCTTAATTACTATTTAAATAAATTTATTAATTAATAGTGTATATCTAGTTGTATATACACATAGCTGATCTAAATACAGTAGAACTCCTCTAATCCGTCACCCTCGGGACTAGCAGTATGGTCGGAACGCAAGAAAGGTCGGATTATCAGAAAAAGTCATTGTGTATGACGTATGTATGTGTTTTTAAAAAACGACTGTATTATTCTCTACAGTGATATAATAAATAATTATATTTCAATAAAATACAAGAAAGCTTTTGTTTGTACATTATTTATTAAATATGTATGTAAATATATAATGTCAAAAAAGGTAGCATAAAAATTAGTGCTTACCTATGTAGGCCTACTTAGTAAAAAAATCAGTAATAGATTTTTGTTTACAAGATGAAATTCTGGATTTAGCTGCAATGTTCCTCCATTTTTTCATCCACACGATGTCCATCGGTGTTGATGCTGAGTTCTGCTCAATGTACTGAAGGCCAATTTCAAAAGCATTCTTGGCATCGGTGTGTGAAATCCGGACAGGAGGCTCGTCATCATCATCACTGTCGGATTCTGAGTTCACGATTCCGTTACCGTCACGTTCCATAACAGCGGCAACAATTTCGTTATCGTTCAGCACTTCACTGGTTTCGCAGTTTTTGTCACATTGTTCAATCCACTCCTCAACTTCACTAGCAGGTATATTTGCATCCAGGGTCTGAAGATTGGTAACGATTTCCTGCACGTCGTTTTGCTCATCTTCGACCTGGTCAATTTCGATCATAACTTCTGGCCAAAGCTTACGCCAAGATTTTCTTAGCGTGTCAGGATTTAGTTCTGCCCAAGACTCAGCCATTGTATAGATAGCATCTTTAATGTTGAGTGATTTCATGGCTTGGAAAATATCACATCCTTCTTCGGATTTTTCTAAAATCGAGCTTATGTATTTTCGGCGATAACGCCTTTTAAAACATTCTATCACGCCCTGGTCCATAGGCTGGATAAGTGATGTGACATTTGGTGGGAGGAAGATAGCTTTTATATCCCCTTTTACTAAATCTTCCTCAGAAGGCTTTAGGCTTTTTTAATGTTTTTCGCTTTTTAAGAGCGTTTTCTCCATCTACTATCGTCATTGTATGTGATTCAATTTCTTTTCGATTTTTTCTCCAACCCTTAATAGTCGTAACGCCTACATTCAGTTCCTTGGCAATTTTTTGTAGTGATTCACCTTTGTCCAGCCTTTGAAGCACTGCAAGTTTTTCACTTAACGAACGCGTAACGTGTTTACGTTTTGCTCCTGACATGTTGAAAATAATGTACACACTTTAACTCACAAAGTTCGAAATAATACTGACAGAATGGATTGTGATTTTCGGAGAAATTTTCGTCGTAAACAAATCGACCGCCGGGGATTTCCGCGAAGCCAAGCAGGTCGGATTACCCGGAGCGTCGGACTATCCGAGGGCGGACGAGAGGGGTTCTACTGTATATTTCTATACTAATTTATTGTATTTCTGTTCTCATTACAATATATCATTATCTATCGTTCTCTCATCGAGACCAAGAAAAAGGGAAAAGGAAATGAAGAGATAGAAGAATATATACATCTCTACAGTGGAGTGAGTAAATATAACAATTCTAAGAGAGGAGTCTCTATTGCCATTCGAAAAAATCTTAAAAACAAAATAACTGCTAATACTGAAATTAAAAAAAATGGGCACAACATCGTTATTATCGATGCATATCTAGAAAGTAAAGACGATTTCTACAACAAGATGAATGAAATACTCTCTGAAGTTAAAGAAAACTGTGAAATATTTATACTAGAAGATTTAACCGGCAGAGTAGGGAGAGAAGAAAATAACAGAGTTGTAGGAAGATATGGGGAATTAATAAGTGAAAACTTACCCTTAGCAACAATCCTCTATTTATAGCAGGAAACGCGAAACATTTCATTACTACTGGTTCTTGAATTTGCAATAGTAACATAATTAACATTTGGCCATTTTTATTACTCCATTGGTACCATCTAAACTCTAAGATTTTTTTTAACAAGTTCTCGCTCTAAAAAATAATGTGATTATATTTGGAAAATATAATTGATAAAATATTTTAAAAATATTAATTTTTACTTCAATCTCCAGTTGATGTCCAATCTCAGATCCAGTCGCAAATTGTAAAATACCACACAAAACCATTTCCAAATATTTTGTACCTTGAGGACCACTTCTTATCTGAAAAGTCGTTAATGTGGTTAATAAAAACAGTATTTCGTCATAGCACACTCTTTTTATAACACAATGAGTATTCTTTAATCTTTGTTTGGATACGCTGTTAGCCTAATTTTTTGGTTCTCGGGCCACATAAAAGTAAATAAATTTTATACAGCTCTGATTTCTTAGTAGAAACAAGGAAAATTATAGAAAATAATTTAAATTCATTTGTTTTTCAATTAAATATTTGGTGAGCTATGGCATGAACACAACTACTTAAAAAAACTTTTAAATAATAATTACATTTTAACATGGACATATAAACATAGATGGACACAGCAATAAGATACTTTTAACACACAATGTTTTGAAGCTTCGATAGAATGTGATGCTTCCGCAATGAGCATAAGCGTGCTTGAATTTTTACTCGCGGGTAATTATTCAGATTTTAAAAATTGAAAGTAGTAATAATGTATAAAAACACGTTCAAAGAATTAAACAAAAAGAGATTTTAACTATTAACAAATCCCGTCTTTATAGAAAAATTAAAATACAATTTTATTTGCTTTAAAATTAATATAATTAAATATAGTTGAATTCAAGTTAATTGAATATCGAAAAATTGAGGCTAACCATCAACTACCCATACACCAAGATAAGCTTGATATCGAAATAAACAGACTGCGCTCCAGATATCCTCCATTGCTAAGAGCCAACTCCTTACATCAGGAACATTTCAACCTGACCAAAGCTTGGAGAACACAATGGGAGAGCGACTCACCACAGGAAGCACTTCAAATGGCCTGTATCGATCAGAAACCGCCAGGCTTTAAACTGCCTCGCAATACATGGACAACGCTAAACAGAATAAGAACAAGCAGCAGTAGATGTGCGCAACGACAGACCGTCCGTCAAATTGTTGAAGAATGTCCCCGAAGGCGATTCCCTGGAGTTTTCGATGAGTTCCTGAATGCGACCGAAAATGTTTTACATTATATTAATAATACATTAGATGTTCGTTTGTAATACTTCATACTACTGTAACGTTTTATATTTATTTTTTTAATTGTGTGTTCTTATTGTATGCCATACGATAAATAAATAAATAAATCAAGTTAATTTTTTAATAGGTATCAAAATATTACTACAATAAAAAATCTTTATGTTTTCTCCTAAATTTGCTACCCAAATAGTTCGATCGTCAATATTATTTGGAAACCTACGTAGAAAAATAAATTTATTCATTTCACTAATTTATTTGCATCCATGAGAAATATTAAATTAAAAAGGTACTAAACGGATCTTTTTTAATCAGATGATGTCTACTTACAATTTAAAAATGTCTACTAATTTCATGAACTCATATCTTATTCAATACATTAATGAACATGAATAAACCCAATGATACGCCTATTAAAATGTAAACAAACACGCTTCCTCATTTCCTCGTCTTAAATAATGTAAATTGTATGTACTTACAAATGAAATGAGAGATCGGGATGTCAATATTTCGTTTATTTTAGTTCACTTTTCACAAATATCACTCAAAATACACCCAAAATATCAAAAAAAAAAACAACTTTTCCTCATTTACTGTAAAAAGTAAACAAACATGGAACATCATTTGAAGTTTGACGTAGATCCTTAAGATAGAGAAATGTAAACAACCGTTGCCATTTATAAATAGTTTTCAGTGCTTCTAGACATAAAATAATTGATTGACATCTATTATACGCTATTATTAAATGATAATGCACACTATGTGCACACTTGATATTTTTATTACAGTTAAATATATTATTCTAACCAATAAATTATTATTTTGGTTTGATAGCACCTGTAGAGTATAAAATACAAACTAATATTTTCAGCGACTCGCGAATAAGAAATCTTAAAACAAAACGTGACAACAGTTGAAGGTACTGAGAATGTAACCTATTCAAATAATTTTGACTACACAATTTTATGTAAATAACTGAGTCCATCTGTGTTTATATGTCAATGAATTTTAAAGAGTGTAGATTTTCATTTTAAACAAAACAATATAATAATTTATTGTGAATTGTTTGAAACATCAAATAATAAAGAAAACTCTAATGTTGCATTTTTAAAACAATATTAATGTTGCATTTTTTTATCACCTGAGTTATCATTTACATTGGAAAGTTGCCTCTAGTGAGACCACTTCCTCGTTTCTCTTGCGTAAATTTAAAATAATTATTCGAGTTTTCCAATCAAGATTAAGAGAATTTACCTCGTTGCAGGTTGCAGTTTGCAGTTAATAACTACTCTACCAGAAGTAGTTATTAACTACAAGAATTGCAATGACTGAGATGTATAATAATGCAAAGTTTTAATATTCTCATCGATATTTACATTTAGATGTGCCTGGTAGTATGTTTGAAAATAGGGGCAGTCACCCAGTTGAAGTTATCATCGAATTGTCGATCAGTCCACGCGGACCAAGAGCCAATGAAAACATCGGATATTGCTATTATAACAAATCACAATGCGTTATCTTTTATATCCAGGACAATGAGAATCCGGCAAATAGAAATTAATTCAACCAACCTCTTGACGACAGATATACCAATATTGATTGAAGGTATCCAATTTAATTAAAAGACGTCACAAGACATTTCCATCCCGAAAATTGTTCCAATAAAATTAATACCAAACCATGAGATGAAAATCGAGAAATTAACAATCCCAAAGACACATGGTCAAATTCAACCACTAAATACCATAGACGTACTAACCCGACTATCAATAGGACTGAGCACCACTTCTGTTATAATATTTTTAACTGTTTTAGCTGCCTAATTAGGAAAATAAAACGAATTTCCAAAATCCTATTTGGAGAAAAATTGCATCCTGCCCAGATCCATATATTGGACGAGCTAAGAGCTGAAGTAACTAAACCTTCGAGGACGCAGTCCCAACCAATGGAGGGAGGAGAAATGTAGCCACGAGCTCCCCCACTATTAAGACTCAGCAGATTCCGACGTCCGATGTTATAAGAAGGAAGAAATCAATATTTTATTTATTACTGTAATTATTATACAATATTATTGTAAATAGTATTTCTCAAAATTGTAAACTTGTAATTTCGAAATAAAGATTTTTTTTGGGAAATTTAACGTTCAAGAAACATTTCTATATATATATATATATATATATATATATATATATATATATATATATATATATATATATATATATATATATATATATATATCGTCGGTGATACTGCAATTTGTCGTATGTCACAAATACGGCCATTTTCCGTTTATGTATCCATTGTAACCAAATTGCAGTCCTCTACGCCACTGCAAAATATCGCAGGTGAAAGTTGAACAGTTACCATGATTTTTTATACGTGCAAATATGTCGTAAGTTTTTCTTGACTAAAATGGATACTTCAGTATGGCGTATGTCAGAATCATTCTCTCCGTATGTGGCAACGCCGCACAATTGGATATTTCGATACGGCGTATGTCACTTAAATTGCTCATTAGGTAGTCAACTGTAAACTTAAAAACAGCCGTTAGAAGTGATAAAAGTGAATTTATGTAGGTACATACATACAAAATACATAATATATATGGTAAGTTCTTTGTTCTTTTTTGAATTTAAAATACTAAATCTTTATATATAGTCCAATTTTTACTGGAGAAACACAATAATAATTGAAAAAATAAATAGTATAACCTCAATTTTTTTCCATAAATAAAAATATTTTAATATTTAGGTTCTTATAATGAGATAAAGGTTTTTTTCAAATAATTAAAATTCAAGTAGGTTGTTACTTATTCATTCTCTCTTTAGTGTTATTGATTTACTACACTAATTAGTTGAATAATACTATGCGACATACGACACATTGCATTCAAAATTTAGCTTATTTAGTGTTATTCCTCTTCAAGTTAGGTATTGACATACAACATACTGCATGTTTTATTTTTTCTTTTCAGAAAATCAATAATGTCGAAGAGAACACGGCTGTTGGTGGAATTAGCTTTAAATTCAACTTCAAGAGCAGACGCCTCTCACCAAGTACCTGAAGACGATAATATCAACATTTTGACATATCATTTGGACGATGCATCAAGTCCTCAAAGAACAGAAAGCACGGTTCCAGAGCCAGTGGAAGATCTATTAGAAAATGCAGAATTGGAAGAGAATCCAGTTTTAACACCCCTGGAAGTGGCAGAAATTCCAAAAGAAACATCGCATTCCAAAACCGATATAGCTCCAAAATCATATTATTTGGAACAGAACACAGAAAATGATATACCAATAATTGACTATCAGGAAGAAATGACAATAGAAGAAGAATATATCGATCCATTTCATGAAAGTGACAGTGGCAGCGAGTATCTGCCAACAGAAACTGATACTGACTCAGAAAATTTAGTTGGAAACCAAGAGGATCATCAGATACCGGACGCAAGAGCAAAAAACGCAGGAGTAAAGGGCAAAGAGATCCATCACAGTGGAAACGAGCAAAAAATTCACAAGCCAGACTTAAAGGATATGCGTACATGGGATTTCAGAAAAATAGTGAAGGAACGTACCAGCAGACAGCCTATAAAGGTAGGAGCCAACTAAAGCCATCATGTGGGGGGCACAAAAATGAATCTAAGGGGCCGCAACAAAAATTTGAATGTTCGCAAATTACGAATGAAATGCGTAATCAAATATTTCACTATTTCTGGAAAATTAATTCTTGGGAAGGTAAACAAATTTATGTAAGCAGTCTTGTACTGCACTCTCAGCCCAAACACAGAAGAAGAAACACTGTCGAAGAGGAGTCCCGAAAGAAAACAGGTTTTAAATATTATTTAATAGCTAGAGATAATAAGGAGTCTTCAAAAAAATATCATGTATGCAAAAAATGTTTTTAGCCACTTTAGGTGTTGGCGAAAGATCTGTAAGCGAATGGATTTCAAAGAAATGTTTACCAAAGTCAACTTAATCAAACAGATGCAAAATAGAGTAATTAAACTATCAGATCCTTCATTTCATACAAAAAACCTACAAATCCTTCTGAAACTTTTTATTTCAAACTCTTATCCAACACCATTAGTAAATAAGATTTTGTTTAACACTATCCATAACGAAGATACTTCACCTTCCATCGTGACTAACAATGCTGATCCTGATGTCTTAAGTAGGAACCCAGTCTCGGATACTCCTATCAATAAATATTTTTCATTACCCTATTTCAGAAATATCACTCCGGGGTTAACAAGGATTCTAAAAAGTTTTGAAAATAGCTTTGGGAATAATAATAACATTAAACTTAATGTGGCTTGTAGATCAGCCCTAACAATTAATAATCTTTATTCGAAGATAAAAGATAAGACTCCCATAGATAGGCTTAGTAATATTGTCTACAACATTCCATGCCTCTCTTGCAACAATTCCTACATCGGCCAAACATCTCAATTATTGAAATCACGTATTACACTACACAAAAGTGATTCTCGGCTTCACCCTGACCGCTGTGCATTAGCCAAACATGTCCATTCCACTGGTCATCACATGGACTATACGAACACTTCAATTCTCCACCGGGAGAACAATAAATCTAAAAGAGAGTTCATTGAAATGTCTTATATTTTCCTTAACGATTTTTCCATCAATGTTAAGAGTGACATTAGGAATCTAAGCGATATATACCACTTTTTGCTTAAATCAGATACCAAGAACAATACAACATCACAGATAACTAACTTGACTGGTATATCTATTAACAACTAACCTACTTTAATAATACATGAACAATATACTAATTTAAAAAAAGAATTTCAATTAAGAAAATTCTAAACTAATATCTCCCCAGACTGGGATCTAACTTCATCGGTTTTACCAATGAACCTTAACGACATAGATATTCAAAAGTACTACTTGTAATTGTTCGGCGCTTGCGTTCTATGAAAACAGAAGCTCACATTCAAACTTTACAACAATCAAAAATTTAGTTATTGCCGACAATTCAAAGAATTACTTCCTTTAAATGTAGTTACATTGGGTTTGTCGATTAACCTTGGGTAAATCTTTGCGTTTTAAGTTCAAAGCTACCATACATTTCCAACGTTAACAAATAAACTTTTTTGCACATAGTAACACAAAAAACACCACTATGTTGTTACTAGCTAAAGTTTTTTAACATCATAACTCGACATTTCTAAAATTTTACGGTAAGGTAAATGTTTTTTATTAGATAATATATGGTAGCTAATTATAATTTATTCTCTTTCAGCCCTGAAGAAGCCAAATTAATTCTCTTTGGCGAAAACGTTAGGTGAAATAATTGATACACATTAGAGTTTTCTTGCAGATTTCCTCAATATTTAAGAGTTTACTATTTAACTTATCTGCAAAGATTAAATTTCTTTTCTATATATATATATATATATATATATATATATATATATATATATATATACAGTGTAGGAAAAATTTTATGGTCGGTATGGACCTTACGTGAGATGGAGTGAGAAACAGCTGTTTAGAAAAAGAGAGGTATATTAGGTCCGCCCTTTATATCGCCAAACATGCATGCCTGGAAAGGGGAAGTTCAACGTTGCCAAACTTATTGGATTTATTTGACCTGTTGTTTTTTTTTGCATTTGAACAATATTCTAAGATAATCCAATTTGGGCGAAATTGATTTAAATGGCAGCTTACTGTTTTTTTTTATTGGGAATATGCCACAAGTTTACTTTACAATAAGTGTAATATAACATTTTGATTTCCACTTTGGAAATCGTTTTATATACCTAAATAAAATTTATTAATGTTTCGTATTTTAAGTACGATTTCCAAATTAAAAATCTAAACATCAAAATAAGCTTATTTTAAAGTCACATTGTGCCTTATTCCCAATATGAAATAATAAACTGCATACAATAACACCACATTAAAAAATATTCACACACAATAATTTATTTGGCAACGTCGTCCGTCTGGTCAGAATACCGAGTAACGGGTAGTAGAGGTGGGTCGTGGTAATTTTATCGTTAAGAGCGTAAGAGCGATTAATATTTTTTAAATGCATTCATTTTTTTCGAATCCTGATAAAACTAATAAATATTCTTAAAAAATTTAAACGCAGAATGAACCAATACATTATTACCGAGGGCCAAAAGTCCCTGAAAACTTCTATAATGTTTATTTTATTAAGTTATAAGGGCGAAAAAAAAAAATTAGTGTGATTTTTAATTTCAAATATCGCATTCAAAAAACTTTTGGTTTATTCTAAGGGACTTTCGGCCCTCGGTAATAATGTAATCTTTTATTCTGCATTTAAATTTTTCAAAAATATTTGTTAGTTTTCTCAGGATTCCAAAAAAAAAATGAATGAATTTAAAAATTTAAATTTTTGTAAACAAGTAACTATGATTGTTTAAAAGTAGTTTCAAGTAAGAGAGTACCTACATAAACAAACATAATGGCTATTATCGTTTATGTGTATATTTATTGAAGTGAAAGAAACTAATGATATATTTATTATAACTTAAAAAATAAACTAAACAATACAAATAGTAAATCGTACTTACATTTACATTACACGTTATTATTAAATCGCGAATAGTCTAAATTGACATTAAAAAACATAAGTTTTTCTACTATACCTACTTCTTATTAACCGTCTTCTTTTTTTATTTCAAATTAAACCAGATTTTGAACATGTGTTCACATTTACAATACTGTATGAATATAGGGGTTAAGTTAGGATATACATGGCGATGGTTTTTCCACCGTTGTAATGGACTCTCGATACAGCTGTACGTGTAGATGAGCCATCTCCAATTAATTGATCAAATATACACCATGGATTTAAGTCATCTTTATTGGTTTCTTTTTATTGTACTGGTTGATTTTCAATAGTACAATCTTCTTGTTCGTTAATTATAGAAGAAACCAGCTTCTTAACTTTTTCTTTTATTTTTTTATCTTCATTTTTATCAGAAAAACCCTGCACTTTAAATGGTGAATCCATAAATGTACGTAATGACAATATGCCACTCTGTTCTATCCCTTTAAAGATTTTTGCTAAACCCGATATTAGTAATTGTACTACGTCGGATACTATGGATGTAAGGTTACCGTTTGCTAAAATTTTCTTGCAAGATTCTTGCAGGCCGCGTACCATAACAATCACTGAACTACCCTTCAAGTATTTTTGGTCACTCATTGTACTTGTTATTTCTTTAAACGGCCGTAAAATTTGGGAAAGCTGAGAACAAATAATCCAGTGTTTTTTATTTAGATTTGGTCTAAGTCTAAGTCTGTATTATTTAATACCGATGTGGAACGGAAATACACGCCAGTACACCGAAAATATCAAAATACAGAGAGGAGTCCGCCAGGGTTGCGTGCTGTCCCCACTACTTTTCAATGTCTACAGTGATCGATATTTTAAGAAGCGCTCTCTGACTCAATAGAAGGTATATCTATCAATGGAAAAGTTTTGAATAACTTACGTTTTGCAGACGATACAGTAATAATTACGGATAACAACAATGATTTACAGAACCTAATGCAACGCCTTAATGAACGCTGTCACGAGTACGGACTGAAGATAAATTTAAAGAAAACTAAATGCATGATCATGACTAAATCTGCACAAATATCCAATTGACTATTGAAGATACTGCAATTAAGAGTGTTAATAACTATAAATACTTGGGAACATGGATAACATCAGATGTAGACCAAATCAAAGAAATTAAGACGCGTATTGAAATAGCACGTACATTATTTATTAAACTTAAAAAGTTTCTTTGTTGTCGGGATATAAGGTTAGAACTACGCCTGAGAATGCTTCGATGTTACGTGTTCTCTACTCTTCTTTATGGTCTGAAAGCTTGGACACTAAAACAAGTTCATCTGAATAAGTTGGCCGCCTTTGAATTTTGGTGTTACAGAAGAATCCTACGAATATCATGGATTCAAAAAATGTCAAACATTGAAGTAACTAGAAGGATAGGAAATGAGACAGAAATAATATTAACTATTAAAAGACGAAAACTTGAGTACTTGGGACATGTGATGAGAGGGCAAAAATACGCATTATTACAACTTATTATGCAGGGCAAAATCCGAGAAAAGCGAAATGTGGGAAGACGAAGAATATCCTGGCTTAAGAACTTAAGGGAATGGTTTGAATGCAGTAGTGCAGACCTTTTTAGAGCGGCAGTCAACAGAGTCGGCATAGCCATGATGATTTCCAACCTTCGATAGAAGATGGAACTTAAAGAAGAAGAAGTGAAACGGATTGCCTCTTCTAACTCAGTCATTCTTTTTAACCTGTAATAGGTGAAGTTCTACCTAGTTTCCACGTCTTGGATTGGCCGTTTGGGAACTTTGTTATGTTGTAATTAAGCCTTTCTGAAGATAAGGTACTTTTTTTAATGTTTTTTGCAGAATTGTCGAAAAAAGGACTTTTTTTATCTATTATCAAATCAGTTTTGACATAACATTCCTGAAGTAATGAATCTAACAGTTTTTCTTGTTGGCGGTTTATATCCATTAATCCACCATGCAAACTTTTTAAAATCTGGTTCTACACCTATAGAAAACAGATGAAACGAGTCTTTGCATAAGTTTAGTAAATCAATAAGTTTAGTCAAGAAAAAGAAACTGATAAAGATGACTTAAGTCCATTGTGTATTTTTGATGAATTAATTGGACATGACTCATCTAAACATACAACTGTATCGAGAGATATACAAGAAGTCGACATGTATTTGTCTAATAATATATTACCCACAATAAATTTCGAACGGAGATTGGAACTGTCCATTACCGTGGTGGAAAAACCATCGCCATGTATATCCTAACTTAGCCACTATATTCATAAAATATTGTAGAATTGTAACAAAATCTTTTCCTTGTGAACACATGTTTAAAATCTGGTTTAATTTTAAATAAAAGAAGAACACAGTTAACAAGAAAAGTAGAAAAACTTGTTTTTAAATGTCAATTTAGACGGTTCGCGATTTAATAATAACGTGTAATGTAAAGGTAAGTACGATTTAATGTAAATGTAAGTACTATTTGTATTGTTTAATTTATTTTTCAAGTTATAATAAATATATCCTTCGTTAGGTTCTTTCACTTCAATACTTATACACATAAACGATAATAGCCAATATGTTTGTGTACTCGCTAATTTGAATCAACTAGTTACAGTTTACGAAAAACGGTTCCGATAAAAATTTAAAAAACGGGAGGACCCACCTCTAGTTTTTTAGGTATATTAGGATCGGAACCAGAGAATATGTAAAATATCTCTGATCGGAACTATTCGTCTCACTAATGGCCAATAGGTGTTAAAAATATTTGAGGAGGGGAGACCAAGGGGAAATATGATTGTTATCTTTGTCTATTCGCTGAAAATATGATTTTATATCTGCGTTAGATATCCTGTTAAATTTTACCATACCGACCATAAAATTTTTCCTACACTGTATATATATATATATATATATATATATATATATATATATATATATATATAATATATATCATTTTCCTTTACCCCTTTATATATGTCTAAGGATTTTTCGTTCAAATGTGCCTAATAGGTTCTCATCGCTTTTCGACAGTGTCTCTAATCCATATACAAGGACCGGTTTTATCAGGGTCTTGTATATTTTGCATTTGGTTTTTCTTGTGATGTTAGATCTTAGATGTTTAATTAGTCCATTATATGTTTTATTAGCGATATGTATTCTTCTCTTAACTTCTTCACTGATATTGTAATCTGCGGTAACTAGTGAACCTAAATATGTAAAACTTTTCACGCTTTTGATGTTATAGTCTCGTTTTGTCAGATTCTTTAGGTTTCTTTGGCCTGTCGATTTACTGGCCTTCATGTATTTGGTTGTTATTTCGTTAATGGTTAGGCCATTGTTTTGTGCCGCTCTTTCTATCGCATTAAATGCTTCTATCATCTCTCTTTCGCTTCTAGCTATGATATCAACATCATCTGCAAATGCCAATATTTGTACACTTTTTTTTATTATTGTTCCTCTGGTGTTGACTTTTGACTCCCTAATTATTTTCTCTAATGTGATGTTGACTAGAATACAGGATAGGGCATCTCCCTGTCGTAGGCCCGTTCTCACATGGATTGTATCTGTTAGTTCGTTTTGAATTCGAATTTTGCTTTGTACTTTAAGTGTTTCTTTTACTATATCAATGAGTTGAGTTGATATGTTAAACTCGTTCAGTGCATGGATCAGAAACTCTCGATTAATGCTATCATAGGCACTCTCAAAGTCAATGAAAAGATGATGTGTATCTATATTAAATTCACTAGTCTTTTTCAAGATTTGCCTCAAGACGAAGATCTGATTGATATCCCCCAACTATTTGTTCCGCATATGATCTCAATCGATCATACATTTCCGAACAATGAATTATTTAAATACAATCCACTTTTAAATTCAAGGTTATTCTCAAAAGTAAAAGTTAAAGCTCCGAAATTACTAATGAGTAATATAATTTACAGAATAAATTGCAGTTAACGTCAAAGTTGTTATAGTGGTCAAAGTCAACAGTGGCTTAAACAACGTGTCACTCAACACAAAAGTGACTGTAACATACGAAAAAAAAAAAACTCTTGTGCCTTAGTGAACCACCACTTGAAGACAGGACATAACTTTGACTTTAATAATGTAAAAACTTTGGAACAAGTTGATAATTATAAAAATCATTAATAAAACTCCTGAATCTATCAATTGCAAAACAGATACCAACCATTTAAGTATTATCTTCTGCAATATACTAGACAATATATGATAGATCTTAATATCAATATTACAATAACTGACTACGTACCATACATTATATTTTATAGATCAATTTACCATATTTCTGATGCTTTCTCAATTCTCTATTTTTTCACCTTATAGTATGGATAATACTGTCTGATAATTATTTTGAATAATTATTATCTTCTCTATGCTACTTAGCCCTTATTTTTTTCATTCTTTATTTTCTTGCTATGTTTATATTACAGTAAATGAAATAATCCACAGTTAATCTATCATTATATGTATTTATTTTACTGTTTAACTGGTAATACATGATACATAGGTACTAATAATAAACTAATAACAAAATAACTAATATAACTAGTACGTACTTGTTCATAGCTACATTTCTACCTAACAAACGAGGGTATTTGAAAAATAAACACAAACTTTTATCCAGTAATAACGGCATGTCACGTATGATTTAAAAATAGTTAATAATAACAACAAAAAAGTAACGCACTATCATAAACATAAACATTGAAAAATAAAAAAGCACGTTCAATGAGAAGGCTGACACTCAGACTCATCGATAAGTTTGCAGTATAATTTGATGCTGCCATTCGAATACAATTATCCAAATGTTCATCTGTAAGTCGATTGCGATGTTTCACGCGATGTTTGAGATTCTGGCTCTTATTCCACTTTCCACTATATAGTGATCCGAGTCTGCATTTGCCCCTATTATGCTGCATACGTTTATTACGTCTGAGTGATGTCTAAAGTCAATATTAACATGATCGATCATATTTACTGTAACCCCATCTGGAGATCTCCACGTTTCCTTATGAATATTTTTTCGCTGGAAGCATGTGCTGGCAATGACTATGTTAAGGGAAGTTGCTAGATTTATTAGTCTGATACCATTGTCATTGGAAACCTCATGAAGGCTGTGCTTACCTATAGTTGGTAGGTATTGTTGCTCTTTTTCTATTTTTGCGTTGAGATCACCATAAATAATTTTAATGTCATTCTTTGGGCATGAATGGTATGCAGCTTCTAGTTATTCATATATTTTTTCTTTGACATCGTCTTCCTTTTCCTCTGTAGGGGCATGCACATTTAAGATGTTGTAATTAAAAAATGTTCCCCTTAGTCTCAGAATGCACATTCAAGGGTTCATAGCACGAATGTCTCGTAAGAGGTGTTTAACCTTTTTATTTCCAATTAAGCCAGTACCTAGTGGTCTTTAGCGTTGCAACTATAGAATATATATACATATAATTGTCATTTTAATTTGATATTACGTAACTAAATATTGTAAAACTGTGAGTCAAAGAAAACAAGAAGAAAACAGAAAAGAAAAAGCCAAGGATTTATTGTGTAAAGAGCCACACCCCCAAGATACGCTTCTTTTTAAGGGCAGAGGAGTTACGTCCCTGGATTATCTAATGTGTAACGACATATAGAAAGACTATATATAGCAGTGTTGTTCTATACGAAAATAATTTTTAAAAAACCCGTTTTCGGCTTTGACTTTCGTAACTCCAGTAACAGTAATAATAATTATACTTACCAAAACAGATATCATCATTCCTCCGAAGGCTAAAGTTGCAGTAAAAATAATTGAAACATACCGCCATTTTATAAACGAATTAAATGCTTCTACATCTCTAAAAGTAAAATAAAACTTTTAATTATATAGGTAGGGTGGCCATAATTTTTCAATAAAAAAAAAGTACATTTATAATTTTTAAAAAAATATGTACACTGCTAGTGCCCTAGGAAATTTTTCTGGCCAAAATTTAACGAATCTTTAATATAACGATGATAAGAACGATTTTTTTAAATCAAACATAAATACATAAAAAAGTATGATAAATTTTAATAGTTAATTTTCTTTCGACGTTCCTTCCTGAATATCTTGATCATTATTTTGGTACCAGTCGTACTTTTTGGAACTATGAATTTCCTTCAGAAAATGTGGTTTACTCTTTAAGAACTGAAACATTTCATTGCACGAAACTTTAAAGTTTGTGTAGACTTGCATGATGGCTTTCAGAGTAGATATTTTCAACTGCGATTTTTTGGGACTCCAATAGTTATTGATATTTGAAAACAACCGCGCAATCGACGCACTGGTCCCAGGCAGACAAAGAACAAACTCACATAGAATTTTGAGATTTTTCAAAGCACCTTCTTTTTGGAAGATTTCGAGCCATCGATCTTCGGTAGAAATATTTTTCGAATTCCAGTCTGCGATTTTATCTTCTGTAACGTAATTTTGTATTCTTCTTCCTTAAGTTCCATCTTCTATCGAAGGTTGGAAATCATCATGGCTATGCGGACTCTGTTGACTGCCGCTCTAAAAAGTTCTGCACTACTGCATTCAAACCATTCCCTTAAGTTCTTAAGCCAGGATATTCTTCGTCTTCCCACATTTCGCTTTCCTCGGATTTTGCCCTGCATAATAAGTTGTAATAATGCGTATTTTTGCCCTCTCATCACATGTCCCAAGTACTCAAGTTTTCGTCTTTTAATAGTTAATATTATTTCCGCCTCATTTCCTATCCTTCTAGTTACTTCCATGTTTGACATTCTTTGAGTCCATGATATTCGTAGGATTCTTCTGTAACACCAAAATTCAAAGGCGGCCAACTTATTCAGATGAACTTGTTTTAGTGTCCAAGCTTCCAGACCATAAAGAAGAGTAGAGAACACGTAACATCGAAGCATTCTCAGGCGTAGTTCTAACCTTATATCCCGACAACAAAGAAACTTTTCAAGTTTATTAAATGATGTACGTGCTATTTCAATACGTGTCTTAATTTCTTTGGTTTGGTCTACATCTGATGTTATCCATGTTCCTAAGTATTTATAGTTATTAACACTCTCAATTGCAGTATCTTCAATAGTCAATTGGATATTTGCATGTGCAGATTTAGTCATGATCATGCATTTAGTTTTCTTTAAATTTATCTTCAGTCCGTACTCATGACAGCGTTCATTAAGGCGTTGCATTACGTTCTGTAAATCATTGTTGTTATCCGTAATTATTACTGTATCGTCTGCAAAACGTAAGTTATTCAAAACTTCTCCATTGATAGATATACCTTCTATTGAGTCTGAGAGCGCTTCTTGAAATACCGCTTCACTGTAGACATTGAAAAGTATTGGGGACAGCACGCAACCCTGGCGGACTCCTCTCTGTATTTTGATATTTTCGGTGTACTGGCTGTCAACTCTTACCTTGGCAGTTTGATTCCAATATAAATTAGATATAATTTTCAGATCACGACTGTCAATATTTTTGCTTTTTAATATATCTACAAGCTTTTTATATTGAACTTTATCAAATGCCTTTTCAAAGTCTACAAAACATAAGTACATATCCTGATTCATGTCCATGCATCTCTGAGCCAGCACATTCAAGCCGAACAAAGCATCTCTTGTACTCATACCATTTCTAAAGCCAAATTGTGTGTCACTAATCTCATATTCAAGAGTTTTAACAATTCTGCTGTGAATTATTTTCAAAAATGTTTTAAGTGTGTGACTCATTAAAGCTATTGTTCTGTGGTCTGAGCAAGTTGTTGAACTTAGTTTTTTGGGAATTGCTACAAAGGTTGATTGCAGCCATTGTCTGGGGATTGTGGCAGTCTGATATATTAGATTAAAGAGTTCAACCATTACATCAATAACATCTTCATCGATGAGTTTTAATAATTCGATGGGCACCTCATCTGGTCCAGTGGCTTTACCTTCTTTTGTGTTTTTGATGGCATAGATGACTTCTTCTCTTAATATTGGTGGTCCAGTATCTTCGGTGATTTCTAATGACAGTTCTTCTCTTTCATCATTAAATAGTTGTTGAATGTAATTGGTCCAGTGACATAATCTCTCCTTCATATCAGTAATAATATTCCCTTTATCATTTTTAAGGATATTCGTTTTTGTACGCTTTCTAGAACCTGTCATTTCTTTGATTTTTTTGTGTAAATTAAAGCTATCGTACTTTTTATCCAGATCTTCTATTTCCTTGCATCTATCGGAGAGCCACCTCTCTTTTGCCTCTCGAATTTTCTTTCTGATGTTTCTCTGAATTTCTTTGTATTTATTCAGGTCTTTTGCTTTATGTTTTCTTCGTTCTTCCATGAGTTCAAGAATTTATACTGTCATCCAAGGTATTGTTTTTTATTTAAGTGGTTTGAGGGTTTCTTTTCCAACTGACACAAGGGCATGTTGAATTTTTCCCCATTTTTGGTCAACAGTTAAAGTTTCTGCATTATCTTCTTTGACTTTCCTTAAGCTCTTGTTTATTTTAAATTTGGTTTCCACATATGTGTTGTCTTGTTTGAGACGTCTTGTATCTATGATTTTCTTGGTGCTAGGGCTGTTGACCTTCTTTAGTTTCACTCTCATCGACAAAACAACCGGGTTGTGGTCGGAGGATATGTCCGCTCCTGGATAAGTTTTAGATGATATTATAGAATTTCTATATCTTCTGTTGACGATAATATAATCTATTTGATTTCTGACTATTTTGTTGTTATTGTCAGCTGGTGACCTCCATGTATATAGTCTACGTTTAGGAAGTTTGAACAAGGTATTTGTAATTATGAGTTCCTCATTGACACAGAAATCGACAAGCCTATCGCCACGTTCATTTCTTTCCCCGAGTCCATATCGCCCCACGCAATTCTCCACTTCTCCTTGGCCAACTTTAGCGTTCAAATCGCCCATTATAATATTTATATCTTGTCTTTTAGTAAGTCTTAAGACATTGTCGATTTGTTCATAGAAGGCCTCTATGGTGTCTTCATCCTTGTCTGCAGTGGGTGCATATACTTGGATTATATTTATTTTACGTTTTAAATGAGAGTTTAGAGACAGCATTAATACTCGATCAGAGTAGGGAACAAAGTTACAGACAGCTTTATGAGAATTCTTATCAACTATAATGCCAACTCCCCGTTTGTGCTTGGAATCGTTGTTTCCAGAATAATACATCGTTCCATTTCTGGTCTTACATTTTCCTGATTCAGGCCATTGTATATCGCTAAGGCCCAGTATATTAATTTTCATTCTGCACATTTCCGACACAGCATTATCCAGTTTGCCTGATTGGTATAAACTTCTTACGTTCCATGTTCCGATTTTCAAGGCTATAGAGTTATTTGCTTGACAGGGATTTACCTTGTTGACGACCTGAGAGGCCCTGTCGTCTAAATCTGATTGTCCTCCCCTGCCGGATCTTGGCTTCCGAGCTCCATGATCATTAAGTAAATTATCCACTAGTGGGTCCATGATGATTTTTACTAAGGATATCCTTACGGATCTTTAATGTGGTAGTCATCCCCTGGCTTTCCACATCTCAATGCCGTTGACTAATTTAGTTCTTCCGCCTTAGGAGTTAATTTCTATGCTCCAGGGCAATGAAGTGCCCTACCACGTGTCGGTTCTTCCACCCTTAGCTGTTGACCAACAGGTGGGGGATTACTTATACCGGTAATCGTTCGGTTAATTTAGCAGCTCTAGTATCCAATAATATACCGATCCAGGATCACTTCCCTTACGCTCTATCTTGGTATTTTGTATTAGACTAACTTAATCATACAGTTCGTCCTGATATCGGACCTATGTAGTCTTTGAAAGCCTCACACGACGATAAAATTTCAGCCCAACAAACTTGTTTTTTCAAGATAACCCATCCGAATAGCTTTAGTTCACTTAAATTTTCACTCCAGTTTTTCAAATATGTTACACAATTTGAATAGAACTGTTTTTGACATGCATAATAAAAATATCCCGATAGTTCACGCTAATGTCAAGGTCTTCCATATTTTCAAGTTTTGAAAGTGACTCTCTTACTTCAAGCGGTAAAAATAACTCATTTAAGCGATTTTGAAGCTTATTTAAAAGTTCGAAATACTCCAAAGCGGCTTCCGTTGCGCATATTTTGTCACCTTCTACATCTAAACTCACTTTGTGGAAGAAAGACGCAATGTTATGCACAAACCACATCCATGCATCACTGATTGGGTTTTGAAAAAACTGTTTTAGAACTGTTGAAAAAAATTTGCTTTCAAAGGTTCGAACATTTGTATAATTCGTTCAATGGCTGGCATTAAGCTCAAAAATCTTGATTTTGAAAACGACATTTTTTTGTACTCGATATCAACAAAATCGCAAAACTGGTTTAGTTTCTCCACTTTAACTCTAAAAATATAGAAATACTTAAAAATCTTGACCGCAATAACCTCGATGTCTATAGGTAAAACGTCCTATAGACGTCCTCGGTATTTTGTAAACAGCTATTAAAAATGTGTGCCACACAACCAATTCCAATCACGGGTCTACCACGAGAAGCATTTAATTTGCTGAATAAATTGTTCACTCCTTTTCTTCTCATTCTACCAAAATTTGTATTTATATTATCAGCAGACATTCCTATGCATTTTTGTAGTAGATTATGGTTATTCAAAACATTGACCACGTAATATTTTAACTGCTCTGATGTTTTACCAGCTAAGTCACGTAGCTGAAGTAATTTTACTTGGACACCATTTTCTCCATCAAAATATCTTACCATTAAGGGCACAACTTTAATTTCTCTATGATTCGATGAATCGATTGTGATGCTGACGAAATTTGCTTTTCGAAGGTCAATTTCTAATTGGGATTGAGCCTCTTGAGCTAAAACATTTTTGATGAAATTGTTTATTTTTCCACACAGCACAAAATAATATAAAAAACGAGAAAAACTGCCGGAATTTAAGACAAAAAGTTAATAGACTAATCAACAGTGAATGCACAAGTAACAAATAAACATAAACATACGACGAGATATATATTTTTACTAAATAAATAAGATAATAAGATCTTGCTGAGACATGAAATCGACAGTGATGGGAGGGAGATAGATTCTGATAAATGAAAAGATAGGAGATTCTGATTCTTCCGCAAAAGATCGATTCTTGAATCAATTCGAATCATAATTTTTTTTTTTTTGACAAAAAGTAGGACTTAATTTTGTGTAATTAAGAAAAAGAGTACATTTAGGTGTACTTCATAAATTTTAAAGTACAATAGGACAGCGTTTGAAAAGAAAGTACTGTCCTACTAAAAAAAGTACATATGGTCACCCTATATATAGGCCTTTTGGTATTATGTAGGTCAGGGGTAGCCAACTTAATCGGACTCGAGATCTACTGTCTGCCTTATTCTTTGCGATCTACCGACTAGGAATTTTTTAACAATACTGGCGAACAACAAAACGTTTAATCCAGAATTTTAACGTTAAAATTAAGCTGAATATCTCAGAGTTGCACACCATATCTCAGAAACTCAATCACTGATTCTCTTCTTCTTCTTCTTCTTCTTCTTTTTTTTATGTTGACATGACTGTCTGTTTTTCAATGTGCCTCCAGTAAGTTATCGTTCTATCATTTCTGTGGTCTTCCTGCTGATCGTCTTCCTATTGGGGAACAGTCTCTTATCGTCTTTACTACTTTTTTTGTTGTTATTTGGCTTATATGATCGTTCCATTCTACTCTTCTATTTTTTACCTAGTTCTTCATGTTCTACACCTTGCACCTACGTTGTATATCTGTACTTCTAGCTCTGTCCCATAGTATCTTGCCATCAATTTTTCTGTATTTTTATCTCTGCTGTTTCTAATATCCTTTTTGTCCTCTCTGTGGTAGGTCGTATTTCTGCCGCGTTTGTCATTATTGGTCTGATGACTGTTTTGTAAAATCTGCCTTTTATTTCTTTCCCGAATTTTTTTTTTCTCCATATTGTTTCATTCAGGCAGCCTGCCTCTCTATTTCCTCTATTCACTTGATCTTTCACTTCAGTTTCGAGCTTTCCGAAGCTAGATAATGTGATACCTATATATTTAAACTACATCACTTGTTTTATTATCTGACCTTCCACCTCCAATTTAAATCATTATAAATTTGCTGTTGTAACCATGCATTTTGTCTTTATTTGCGGAAATTAACATGTTAAATTTTCTGAGAGAGCAGTATTGCGTCGTCTACATAGCAGATTGTTTTAAGTTGTTTTTCTACTATTTGGTATCCTTTTTCAGTTGTTACTTTTTTTACTGTTTCATCTATAATTAGGTTGAACAATAGAGGACTCAGGAAATTTCTCTGTCTTATCGCACTACCAGCTTCAATAGGGTCGGTTAGTTCTTCTCCCACTTTTACTTTTATTGTGTTGTTTTGGTAGATATTTTAGATCGTTTTGATTATTCCTAGAGGTATCTCTCTTGCTTACAATAATTAGATAACGTCCTTTGATTTTACCCTGTCAAATGCCTTCTTAAAATTCACGAAATATAGATATGCCGGTTTGTTGTATTCTAATGAGTTCTCTTGCACTTGTCTCATTATAAATATAGCTTCGGTGCATAGTCTTCCCGACCTAAAACCTTGTTGTTCTTCTGCTAATGTTATAATTTTATTCAATTTATTTGTTATTACTTTGGTTGTTAATTTTAGTGATGTGTTTAATAAATCAATTCCTCTGTAATTTTCTGAGTCTGATTTGCCTTTTTTTTTGAAGAGAGGTATTAGGATGCTTGATCTGCATTCTTGAGGAATTCTGTTTTGTACTATTATTTTTTGGATTAGTTTTAACAGTTGTTTTTGTTAGATCTGGTCCTCCGTACTTTAAGAGTTGGTTCGGTATTCTATCATCTCCTGGTGATTTTCTATTTTTTTTAATCCTTAATGCTTCCTTTACTTTCTTTCTGCTTAACATATATTTCTTCGTTTGTCGTCACCTCTGGTGTTGGTGGTTCATTATCGTCACCTCTAGCAAATAGGGATCGAAAGTAGTCTCCATGTTTTCCTTAGAATGCGTTTCGTTTTTATTAGTTTGTTCATCTCTTTTCTTTGTCCTCTAATCATTCTCCATATTTCTTTTTGTGTTCCGTTGAAGTCGTGTTCCATCTGTTTTAAGAAGCTCTGCCAGTATTCCCTTTTTATTTGTCTAACTAAAGTATTCGTTTCATTTCTGATTCGTTTATAGTGGTTATATGCCTGTTGTGTTTGTTGTGTTCTGTAAAAAGTATTTCTTCTTTTCTTCACATTTTGTCTACACTTCCTCTTTAAACCATGGTTTTTTTGATATGTTAGTGTTCGTTACTTTCATCTCCCCAAGTGATTCTGTTGCTGCGTTAGTTATGTTATTTTTGAGTTTTTCCCCAGCTTTGCTCGATGTTACCGTTCTCTAATATTTAATTTCCAGCCATCTTCTCTGATATCCTTTCTGTAAAAGTATACCGTGGATTCCGTATTTAGCCCTTCGACTTTGATTTTTGTTTGTGTTGGCGCCGCTCTCTTGGGTCTGAAGTATTTCAGGATGATTCTTATTTTACATAATACTGATCTATGGTCGCTACCTACATCTGCCGAGTTGAGGCATTTTACGTCGATAATTTTCGATGGATATATATCTCTGTTGGTTAGAACATAATATATCATAGATCTTTGTCCACGGTGTTGGATATGTATATTTGTATTGGTCTTTGTGGTCAAAAAATGTGTTGTTTATTCTATTTCATTTGATTCTGGAAAACTTTTTATCAGCTTTCGAGATCTGAAAGAATTTTTAATCTGAAACCGATACGGCCCCGAGTGCTAAAATTCTGGATTAATTAGCTTTATTGTTCGCCATTGTGTATTAGTTATACCTAAATAAAACAGAAGTATTAATTCTTATTTATTTATTTTTCCAACTATATTAGATTGAAAAAAAAAATAATGTGAGTGTCTCGCGATGATCGATGCAAGGTTGCTAGCACTCCAATAATTTTCGTAATATTTAGTTTGGGAATAGGTAGGTATATTATACCGATAATGTTTTCCTTGCCCGCGATCGACTAACCCAGCGGCCGCGATCGAATGGTCGATCGCGATCGACGGGTTGGCCTCCCCTGATGTAGGCTTACTTCCTGTGATTTCTGAATTACTAAAATTTCTTTTAGTTTTATAAGTGGCAAACCGATTTTTAAGTCAGTTTAAGGTTTCATTTATAAACGTTTTGGAATTCTTTAGTTTGAAGTGTTAAGATGCAAAGAGAAACCATAAAATTAACATTTGATAAATGTGCTCGAGATGTGTATCACATAAAACAGTATGGCTACTGGTTAAACGATACAAGGTAACTGGGCTTTCCACTCTAAGATTTGTAACAATCTAGAAACAGTTTCTTTTTAAGATATCCCCATCCATCTCATTCTGTTCATTTAAGTTTTTATAATTTTTTTATAATATTATTTATTGCGCCATATAGTGTTATTTGGTCTTATCTTTCAAAAGTTTCAAGAAATTCTTTTCGAATTACTGTTCAAGTATTTGAACGATGTGTTAAAACAGGTCTTATCAGAGGTTTTTATCTCTCGAGAGATGTTTCTCGCTATTTTGTTTTGATATGTCAAAGTAGCATGCGTTAACAAGGCGGATTGGTCCCTAAATTTGTTTGTTCACAGTGTTATATATTTGTTTGACTATTTCTAACTAGCGTTTTAAGTTCCTGTAACTTTGTAAATGCTTCTTTGTAATACCCATCGTTCGTCTAGATCTGAGAAAGCTAATATTGTGGCTTTATTTTAAGAATCTTATCCAGGTATTCAAATTATTCTCATGCATTTTTACAATTAGTTAACTAACTAGAGCTAAGTTCTTCTTCTTCGGGCGACTAGTATTACTCCTGTTTGTCTACCTCTTATTCTGTTTCAGTCATTGTTGACTGTACATTATCTTTTTACTTATTTACTTATTTTATATTCTTTTTGCCCACCAGGACTTCTACCCTGTAGGAATACAGCTTTGTACTCCTACAGGGTGGTACCACTGCAGGGCTCTGTTTTAGAAAATTTTTGTAATTGTTATTTTTATCCGCTTTGGTGATTTTTAGACGTCTTTTTTTATCAAGTCCAATTCAACTGTTCTTATTTTATTTCGTATTGATGTTATCATTGGCAATACTTTAGCTGACAGATACTTTTTTTGTTTTCTTTGGTTAGACTGTTGTTACATATCAGTACATGGAGTGTTTTCGTTTTTTGTTTTCCCTGTGATATTTTCATCTCTATATCTTTCATACAAGTACCATCTCGGCTTATCATTCACCCTAAATACGTAAAAGTCTTACAACTCTTAATAGCCTCCTCTTCCAAACTTAAGTTCAAACTGCAACCTCGGATCCAATATATGTGGTCTTACAAATATTTATCTCGAATCCGCGTCGCTCATATTCTTCATTTAATTTACTTATCGTATATTCCACATCCTCCCTGTTCTGTGCATAAATGACTTGCTCATCTGCCAAAAATAGTGAACATTGTAGTACATTGTCTTGTACTGGTATGTTCCGCATTTTCTATACCATCTCTTCAAATCTTCAGTCTTTGTGGTACATTCACCTATTTCTCCCGAACGTGCATTTTTCTCATTGCTTTCCACAGTTGTTTCCTAGGCAAGCTATCATATGATTTGTCCAAGTCGACAAAACTCATATTTGTTTTAATACTTATCTCTTTTTTCTTTTCTATCACTTGTCTCATAATGAATTTATAATCTAGACACGCTCTGGCTTTTTGGAATCCGATTTGTTCTTTGTCATAATGGTCCATATGTCCTATTTCTTTTAATGAATGTGGAAAAGATTCTTGTTATTGAAGACATTATATTGATTTCTCTATAGTTATTTGGTGATCTTTTGTCACCTTTTTTGAAAATCGAGGACATGTATGATATATTTCACTTCTCTGGAATCTCCTCTCTTGCTTCGATTTTATTGAACAACACTCGTATGAATGATATACGAGTGTTGATCCTTGCGCCTTCATATTTCAGCAGTTCCGTTTTTATGCTCCTTGGTCCAGGTGCATTGTTGTTTTTGGCTTTCTTTAGTGCTTTAGTTATATCTTTGTTTGTGCTTTAGGCTTTCTCTGTTATTGCTGTCACAGCGTCTTGTGAGATATACTGCGGTCTATTCTCCTGCAATAATATTGTGTACCTAATGCTTTGTCCACTACCTTGATGTAATTATATTTATAATATTTTGACTTCTCTTATTACTTTTGTTTTTAATTTTTATCCATGCTTCCGTTAATCTGTTCTACCCCATCGTGTTGTCTAGGTCTCTGTATATTACCTCCCAGTATTCGTTCTTGTCAAGCCTTATTATTTGCTGTACTTGTTATCTAAGGGTAACATATCGTTGTCGTGTTCTTTAGGTTTTGTCGTTTAGTCAGTTGTAAAACGGATTTTTTTTATTATATCTTCTAGGTCGTCACTGTATTTCTTCAAATATGTATTTATTCTAGTGTTGTTTAATACCCAACACTTCGTTTGTCGCTTTGTTGTTTTTCTCATTTAGACGTTAATACATTTTTGTTGGGGTCCATTCTTTGTTCACCTGTACCATACTCTGTAGCCTACTTTGATATAGTGTTCGAATACTAAATTGTTGTAAAAGTTTTACTTTATGCCTCGTATTTGTTTGCATCTCCTTATCTCTTCGGATATTGTCTTTTTGTCATCTTTCTCTTTATATTAATTTTCCTAGTGCTAATCGGTGATTATTTGCGCATTGTGCTTGTGTATATACTCTTACATCTTGTACAATTATAATAATTATTAAATTAATAATTAATATTTGGTTTCTATTTAATCTGAAATCTTGTGTTAGTTATGGCCAACTCGTATTTTCGACACATTTCAATTGGCCGACATCCATTGTCGTTTATAAGTTTGTCTTCTCCGAATCCTTCCACTATATCTTTATCTCCCTTTTCTATGTGGCTATTAAAATATTCAATTAGAAGAATATCTTCTTTTTATTTTGCCTTATCTAATACATCTTTTAGTGCATTGAAAAAATCTTTCTTTGAACTTATGGTCGCATTGTCATTCATTGTACAATGCTAATCGCATAAAAAATTATACTTCAAACGCTGATTAAGTCTCTTAAATAAGCAGGTCGTAATTTCTGGATGTTACACGTCTATCTAACTGGAGCAAATCTATATGTGAACCAAAGGAGAATTGAACGTGTCTCACAGTACAACCAATTGGGAACTATAATCAATGAGTCGTGGGACAATACTCAAGAGATTAAATATCGCATCGCAAAGGCAAGAAAAAACGCATTCTTGACTATGAGCTCTTTGTTTAAGAGCCATGATCCCACCCTACAAACAAAAATAAGGCTTTTTAAATGTTACGTGTACTCAGTGCTTCTGTACAGAGTAGAAATGTGGATACTGAAGGCAAAAACTATCAAAACTCCAAGCTTTTGATCTATGATTATATAAAAGGATCCTGAAGATATGTCTGGACAGACAAAGTTCAACAATGAAGAAGTACTACGGAGAATAAACACAATCGCGGATTTGTTCAACATCGTGAAGGACCGTAAGCTGCAGTATTTGGGACATATAATGAGAAATCAAGGCAGATATGAGCTACTCCAATGCATTTTGCAAGGTAAAATTGAAGAAAAACGGGCTCCAGGACGAAGAAGAATATCCTGGCTTGTTAACTTGAGAGCATGATATAGAAAGACCTCAACACAGCTATTCCGTATAGCAATCAACAAAGTCATCATAGCCAGAATGATATCTAAGATTCGGAATGGACAGGCACTCTAAGAAGAAGAAGACACGTCTATTTTACTGAAAGCCCAGAACTTCTCTGCGTAAATAAATGCTGACTGGAAATTTCGGGAAAGTGTAGCATTTGCATTTTTCATGGTATAAATTGAAATCCCCTCGTATATATTTAAAACATCAAAGAATGTTTTTAGTGTATTTCATTTCCTGTTCGTACAAGTTAAAATACCCAAAAGTGTTTTCAATCATTTTATTTGCATCGCTTGAGTTAATGTATAAGTTTGTAACCATTTTAAAGTTTGTTTATGTTTCACACATGTGTTTTTCCTCGGCATTTCTTTTAATCAAAGCCGCCTTTGGATTTTTGTGCGTTAAAGAAATAAGAATTTAACCGTATATGTTTTGTTTTTACCAAAATATGCGAATGAATTTTGAAGACAATTTCATCTTCATCACTCTTGCTGTGGTCGCTGTTAGAAAGAGTTGACTTCAGAGTTTGTCCAAATTGTTTGTCAAATTTGAAATTTTTCTTTGTTTTTCGTCTTATGTTATGGAAGATTAGTTTTGCAGTTAATTGTGCAGTACGCGTACTTACAGTTTTAAGTTATGAGGTTTCGAGAGATAACCACATGTTGCAATTATATCCAGTTGTGCCTATTCCTGTTTTGTAAGAAGCCCAGTATGAAATCATAGATGCAGTCCTTTTGTTCGTGTGTCAGAGTTTGAGTTCCAGTTCCAGTTAACTTTTTTGTGTTAAAATTTAAACCAAAAATAGACAATTTTTTTGATAATAATAATTTGCTTTCATAACAAAAAGAATTTTGTAATAATTAATATTGTGCTATCTAATCATATTTGACATTAGTTTGCTTTGTTTTTTTTTTAAAGAAGGTTAACCTCCATGCAGTAACAATTTTTTTGTAAGTTTTGTAGCATCTCTCACTTGTAAACAGAATTTGTAAACGAATAGGATATATGTAAGTTTTTCTTTTTTATAATTTGGGTATAAATCCTTGTAACTATTTATGTCGTAAGCATTTTTGTATTGTCTATTTTTGTATTTTTGTTTATTTCTCCTAACTAACCCTCTAACCCCTTTTTTGAGTTTTATTTAAAAAGATATATTTTTATTTCTAATAATTATTTTAATAGTTACAACTAGTTGTTGTAATCGCTATAATTTAGTACCTCGAAGCGGCGTCCCTTTTATATTGCTAGGGGTCTTTCTTGTGTTTTGTTGTGTCCATTTGTCGAAGAGACTTATGTAAGTACCCCTTTGTTTCATTTTTTGTAGTTGCTCCAATCCAACCTCCTTGTCATTCCATTATCTACGACCCAGCTACTCCAAATAAACCCTGAGTGCCGTTCGCATAAGTTTCGTTTAAACAAATTAAAAAAAATGTTTAAAATCCTTTATAAAAGGTATATAAAAAATGCCCCAAACGGGCTATCACAAACACATTGCAAAACGTTTTCGGATTGATAAATCCATCATCAGTGCAAACCTGAAAGTATATAACCCTTTAATTAAAAAGAACGTTAAATTAAAATGTTGACAAAGGTTAGAGCAAAATGTGGTTAATACTTACGGTTGTACATGCTAGTAGCCACCAAAATATATGGGTCAAAACCCTTTAAATGTTTTAAATTTGTAGTTGTTTTACATTATTAATAGTTACAATTTGTGATGTTTAAGTTACCGTTGGATAGGTAACATGGCGGCGTATGACTCTAAATAAGTAAAATGGTCCTGAGACGTGTCTGACGGAATTCCAAAGACCCCATCAACTATATGAACCGTAGTGGTGTGTATAGACTAAAATGTTCTGATTGTGATGCTACCTACATAGGAAGAACATGTAGATCATTGTCTTCACGCTCTTTAAAGCACACAAAAAGAGAACATACTTCCACTTTCTCTCAACATCTTAAAGAACACAACCACACTCTCAATATCCCAGAAGACGTCTCACTTATTCATAACATCCCACAAAAAAACTTTCTCAAACTAAACCTATATGAAGACCTAGAAATCATTAAAGAAAAACAGAGAAGTCCAAATTGTGTCAATCGACATGTTTCATTCAATCGAGACTTTCTTCAGCTCCACCGTCAATTATTCTCATAACTTATTTTCAAACTTTACTTCTTTATTAGTATTTAAATTCTCAACCTTCTCTTATCACCTACTAATCATCCTTAGCCCTCTCAAACTTTGTTCAATATATCCAACTCCCCTTATTTCCTCACTTCTGTCTAGGCATCCAAACGTCAAATCTAACCTAATACCCAATATTCTCCATGCTCCTTCTCAACAAAATAAATTCAGAGCAGATCATTCCACTTCCTCTCCAAAAACAATTTTTCATTAATATACACCATCACCCACTCAACCACATATCTTCACCTTTTCATACTGCGTTTTTCATTTTCATTTACAACTTCTTTTTACTCATCCATTCTCCCTCAGGGTTTGGTTTTCGGGTCTCTGGGGTCTTCAGTCTTTTGTAGTTCTCCCCTTCATCTTCACAATAACATTTAAACATCACACATCTTTAGTAAAGTTGATAGATCCACCTTAAACACAACTACTATTACAGTTTCACATATTGTCACAATACACTCCATAAGCCTATTAACTTTACACCTACCTATACTCTAACTTATAACTCATCCCTTTTTACTTTTATATTTCTTAGGCACCAAATGTTCCTTTTAGCATATAGGGCCTTTTGTTTTCTTGAGTTATAACTCGACCAATGTAGGAACAATCTCACACCTAACCATCTTTCAGCCATCAATTTTCTGTTAGTCTGGCATACTTGCCCAGACCATAAACAACCTACCATCTTTACTTTACACACATAACCAGTAATTCATGTTCATGTACTTATAACTTAAAAAAAAATTTATTTATCTTTACTAGGTACCAAATGTAGTTTTTTGACATAGAGGGCCTTCCATACTTAAGTTTTAAGTTGAGTACTACACGAACACCACATTACAATCACATTCTTATCATATTTACATTTCAGCTCAACAACATATCTAAACACACCTCCACCTATTACATCAATACTCAATAATAAATCTTTTAGGACCCATCTTCCCACATGTGCCGTTTTACCATTTTATAGGTACCAAATGTCTCACAATACACAGGGCCTTTTGACAAAATCTTTAGCTTAAAATAAATAGATCCTTACACATGTATAGTTGGTTGCTTATCAATCCTACAAAATTTCATAAATTCCAGTTGACCCACATTAATTTTTAAAAAAACCAATTTTCAATGTTTCAAATATAGCTATTTGATTAATTTACAATACAGATTACAATATTGATGGTTGATACTGTTACATTATTATAATTTTAACTTTTTTCAATTTCAAATAAGGCTGAAATCTGTCATTTTTAGACAACTACCGTAAGTTACACTGACTGCTCTGACACAACATCCGTCCTAACATGTCAACAATGTCATTTTGATAGGTTTTTATCAACAGGTCCTCGTAGACACTTCGTCTCAGGACCATTTTACTTATGTAGAGTCATACGCCGCCATGTTATCTATCCAACGGTAACTTAAACAACACAAATTGTAACTATTAATAATGTAAAACAACTACAAATTTAAAACATTTAAAGGGTTTTGACCCATATATTTTGGTGGCTACTAGCATGTACAACTGCAAGTATTAACTACATTTTGCTCTAACCTTTGTCAACATTTTAATTTAACGTTCTTTTTAATTAAAGTGGATATATACTTTCAGGTTTCCACTGATGATGGATTTATCAATCCGAAAACGTTCTGCAATGTGTTTGTGATAGCTCGTTTGGGGCATTTTTTATATACCTTTTATAAAGGATTTTAAACAATTTTTTGTGATATATGGTATACAGCCATCTACAGGAACTTAGTTTCCTAGTGGAAGTTTCGTTTATTTTGCTTGTCCTATCTCCACTCCAATAGTTTCTGTCCCCAAATTTTCAACCCCCAGTAGTAATATCCTATGTGGTAGGCAAAATATTCGTTACAAAAGAAAAGAGCTTCGCCTCCTGAAGCACATAACCGTAATTTGGGGCACATAACATATACCCCTTCTTTTAGGCTGTTCACTCCAAATAGAGTTTAAATATTTTAGGTCAGTGGATTTTGTCATTCACACACAGTCCCTTTTGTATACTTTGTGGTGTCAGTTGTATCCTATATACAAGGTCGTTTATCTTCTTAGTGACCAGGTACGGACCATCCCAGGGCCACGGTCGCGGCAACTTAGAACTCAGACCTTTCCTTCTCATTGGTTGGTGGAGCCAGACTGCATCACCTTACTTAAAGCTAACGGGAGTGGATAAGGCAAACGATCATGGGCCTGATGAACATTAGAGGAACATTTTTTTTCCCAAATCAATAATAACTTTATAGTAAGAGTATTTTATTTGTTTATACTACTGATGTACTTATTAGGCTAATTTAAGTTTTATTTATGACTTAACACTTATATCTTAATATTGTTCTGAAGCTATTTTCTTGTGGCATTGTATATTAATTACTATTTATAACTGGGAATAAACCACAATTAAAAATAAAAAAATATATATATATTTTAAAGTAATATCATTTTAAAGTCGTCTACTTTAAAATGCATAATGTATGTCTGAATTGTCAATATAAATGAGTCAGATAAAATTAAATTATTAGAAGAATTTTTTCACTATGTAACAAAAAACAAAATTTGTTTAATTTACTGTTTGTATTTTGAGAACGATTTCCGAATTGGAAATTGAAACGTCAATAAACGTATTTTTATCTTTAATTGTGGTTTTTTACCAGTTATAAATAGTAATTACTTATATCTTATTAGTACTTACCTTTTAATTCTTACAAATCTTTTACAAATATAAATTATTTGTTGCCGTGTATGTTTCTGAAATTGTATATCATTCATATTACTACGCCTATATTCTATATCTTCTTCAACAAACCGTTTAACATCTTCATTTAAACAAAGCAACAGACATTTAAAATGCATAACAAAATAACTTGCTATATACACTGGAATACAACTAAATACGGTTCCGTGTGGTATCATAAATCCATAAACTACTCCTTTTACAAAATTGGCGTCAAACAATACAGATTTTATAACTGAAGGTAAAAACTGATCATAAGAGTTTACATTGGATAAAAATGTAATTATTATAGCCATGAAAAAGCACAAGCATATGCAATGTATTATGTAGAAAACTGAATTTATTCTCTTCATTTTTTGTTTTAATAACCTATATTTTGAAATATTTAATAATTTGCGAGTATCCTTTAGACAATTTATCATTTTTTGTAAAGATTCAAAATTTCTCATTAAGTTTCCGTAGGTAGTGGCGATCTGAAAACATAAAATTTATTAATTTAGAATGGTGGGTTCAAATATCGGTCTACTAGGTGAAGAAATAAAAGACAAAGTTGAATTTTACATTATGAGAACCACACATTCATGAAAAAGATGTTAAATAGTTACCTTAAGGCTTATCCTCGATAATTGTAACAATAAAATTCAGAGAGATGTCTATTTCAAAAATATCTTTCTTTACAAAAACAAAATCCATTCACGAAGAATATTCTAAACGTCATCTTGTACTAGAGGTAAGCTTTATACCTACCTTATACAACCCCCTATTGTGTAAAGTCTTGGGTCTATACAATAAACGACTAAAACGACTGGGCGGCCTTCTATTCAGTGTGGTTTTGAAATAATGTTGAATAAAAACATTCATGAAATTAAAATGAAAGAATTTACGTCTATTAGTAGAAGTGCGATTTATAAAATTAGTACTTGAAGCATAAATCGCGGGAGGAATATGTACATCAGTTTTCAAATATTTATTATTTACTATATAATTTCTAAATTGAACCACTTTCACTTCTTTAGTTAACAATGTATCTGTTTTGACAACTAAATAGGTAATTAGACAAAATAATTATTAATTTCAAAACAGGAGTTTAAAGAATTAGAAAGAGGTAGCCCGGGCCCAGTTAAATGGTCAAGCTTATTCCAGTGAAAGCAATAAGGAGGATTATTTTTCGTTTTGGCACAGCTGACATGCTCTCTCTAGTACTACAACCCATGAAACTGTGGTAAAAAGCATGCTTTATTTATACGGTTGTGAAACACGACGTTTAACAGAGACAGATTAATATCGAAGAAAGATATCCCGTCGAACTTAATGCAATAAAGTATGAGAATAGAAGGTACAGTCATGGATGGCATACAACGAAAGCAGCTCAAATGGGTACAGGTCCAATAAATGAAAGACAAGAGACTCCTAAAACAAGTACCTGTATGAACACCTACCGTAATCCAGAAGAGAGGATTACCTTAGAAAACACGGATGGAAGGAATAAGAAACTTAATGAGCTCGAAAGAACTTAAAGAACAATGGAACAACCGAATTGAATGAAAAATGAACGTCGGAAGACATTTTATAAGGATTATATCATATTATAGGTACATTTTTTAGACTAAAAATAAATTTGAAGAAAACCAAGTTCATGGTATTTACAAAAGCACAAAGCATCAAAGTTAAGCTAGTACTAGATAATACAGAAATTAAACAAATATCTTTGTACAAATACCTTGGAGCATGGATCACAGAAGATACTGATTAGACAAAAGAAATAAGATGCCGCATTGGAATTGCACGGTCAACTTTTAATAGAACGAGAAAACTTTTTTGTAATCGAGATATCAATATATCGCTCCGGATAAGAATGCTTTGATGTTATATTTTCTCTACCCTTTTATATGGGATTCAAGCTTGGTCACGGATCGCAAAACAACCGAACAAGTTCTCGAACAACTAGGAAAACAATGCGAAGTTTTAAATTCCATAAAAATCAGGAAATTAGAATACTTGGGGCACATCATACATCACACATCAAGACGTAAAATCTAGTGGTTACGTAACCTCCGAGAATGGTTTGGATGCAATTCAACTGAACTATTCAGGCGCATATCCAACAAAATGATAATTGCCAGAATGATTTCCAATCTCCGATAGGAGTGGAACTTGTAGAAGAAGAATAAGTTCATTATTATTATATCATATATATATATATATATATATATATATATATATATATATATATATATATATATTTATATAACATATGATATAAACGATATTGAAAGAGGTTACAACATAGACAATCAACAAAATCTACATCGACAACTACACAGTGAACACCCAACAATAATAGAAGTGTCAAATGACGTCCTAAAACTCAAAGACAATAAAGCCACAGGAATCGATTAAATCTGTTGGAAAATATATAAAAAAGGTGATGATCAGCTTTTTGCAGTAACCCATAAACTAATAGTACTTATATGGCAAAATGAATTTGTTTCAGAAGAGTGGCTAAATGAAATAATATACGTTGCATAAAAAGGACGATTAACTGGATTGTAAGAACTATAGAGGCAATACTCTGTTAGCATCTTCACCTGTTAGCACCCTGCTTGGCAGGGTCACATATCAGATCAATTTACGGTTGCAAAAGGCTTGAGACTGGGAGATCCTTTATCCACTACATTATTCAAATTAGTATTAGAAACTGTAATCAGAAAATGCAGCATGAAGATGGAAGAAACGATCATGAAAAATGAGCACCAGTGCTTGGCATTTGCTGATGATCTAACGATCCTAGCAAAAACCGAGTAAGAATTAAGAAGAGTTGTGAAGAAAATCATCGAAGAAGCACAGAAATTTGGATTGGAACTAAATGAAGAAAAAACTAAATATATGATCATAGAAGGAACAGAAGGGAAAAAAGAAGACTTTAGTATGAGGTCAGCAAGTGGTAAAAGCTATAGTTTTAAAAGGGTGGACAAATTTGAATACCTAGGTGTAGTTTTCGATGAAAATAGAAAAGATAAATGGGAGCTCGTAGCCAGAATAGCAAAAGGAAATAAAAAATTAGGTGGTTTAAGAGCCCTACTGAACTCAAAATACGTTTCTAGACAAGGTAAACTCAGAATATATAAAACAGTAATTCGACCCACAGTAACATATGCCGGTGAGCCTGGACATTAAATAAGAAGGAAGAAGATACTCTGGAAAGATGGGAAAGGAAAATATTGAGATGCATATTCAGAGGATGAAAGGCAGAAGATGGTTGGGAAAGAAGAACCAACAATGAATTAATGGCTTTATACAAAGAACCTACTATTACCAAGTTCGTCAAGGCACAAGGAATCAGATGGTTGGGACATGTGGAAAGAATGGCAGCAAACAGAATTCCTAAACTAGTAATAACCAGAAAATTAACACGTGGTCTAATATTATATGCTTATTAGACCACGTGTTCTGTTGCTTTGCTAATTTTTACTAAGTCTCTAAATGTTGTTAGTTATTTGATTGTTTATACAATATCACCATATGATGTCCATTTATTTGAGTTTTTGTACTAACTTTTTATTACCATTGACAACTACATATCTTTTAAGGTAACTATTAAATTAAGGGACCAGCAAGGCTTCATACAATAGTTCTTTCATAACAGTTTGAGTGATTTATAAATATAGCGATTTGTGGTCCCGGTCTGAAAATACCCAATATAAAAAATACACACTGTTATTTACTTTTTTATTTTTTTAAGTAAAAGAACAGATAGACTAGGTAAATAATAATGAATTGTTATTACAAAGAAACTTAGCAATGACAAAACTAGTCAATTATTTTTACTGCTTATTGATTGATTGATATGAATTTGATTGAAACAAGGTAAACATAACGGAGGCTTATTTGGACAATCCTTGCAGTAGGTGTCAACTTTTTTCGTCCGGTTGGTGGTGAATTTTCTTCCGTGTTCATTGTTATTTATTTTATAACACTGTTTACACACTCTACACCTCTTATGTTTACTTTCACCCTCAAGTTGTTCCAATTCGTGGTGTTTATGCTTTCGGTTGTTATTAATATTTTAGGTGGTTTTTTTTCGGTTGTCAAATGTTTTACTAAGAGCTTCTTGAAGTCAGGTATTGTCATAGTGCTTCTTGTAACGGATTTATGCAGTAAATATGCATTTACTACCGACATTGTCAATAGAAATTCAATGGCTACCTTGCGGAACCACTTAAGCGATTTTCTCAATGAATTAGAATATGCACCCATTTGATCTGAGAGATCAACAGAAATTTTTCCATGATTATAATCAACTATGGCTTCTGGTTTCTTTTTAGTTCCTCTACGCCCTGCTACATCTATCACACTGGCATAGTGTTTCATTGATGAAACAAAAACATTTCTCTTATCCTTCCAGTTTAGCATACATACACCCATTTGATTTTGTTCTCCGTATATTTCTCCTACTTTAAGTTTTGCAGTAGCAACTCTCTTTGATAACATCTTACGATCTTGTTTAACGGTTTCAATAAAATGTGTGCTTGTATCTATCATATTGTGAGCCAATTCAACATTACTATACCAGTTGTCAGTGATTAGGTACTGTTCTTCCCTTATTTACAATGTCAGTTGTAAGGGTTGTTTTTGTTTCTTGTAATGTGGTTTTTCCAGTATATATTATAAGGTCATAAGTATATACTTTTCCACAACATAATTTAAATATTTTTACTCCATATTTATAACGTTTTAGTTTCATATATTGTCTTATGTAAAGCTGACCCCTAAATGGTAGAAGTGTTTCATCAATACACACATACTCATCTGCATTATATAATGATTTATAATTTGTGACTAATTTTACTATACCAATGGATTAATTTTATATAGCTTGTCATTTTGTTTAGAAGGACTATCATTGTCGGCAAAATAAATCATTCTCAAAAGTATTTCAAAACGATTCCGACTTATGCTCTTTCTGGGAAATTTCAAATTGAACAATTCATGAGTACTTCAATAATCAACCAGTTGTGGTAATTTTACCAGACTCATATAAAATTATACCTAAAAATGACCTTATTTCTTGATGAGTGGTCGGCACCCATTAGTGAAACCGTGATAACGGTTCAACCACAGCCACCTTTACTTCCAAGCCATGAAGTAGAAATTTGGCAACAACGCGTGGTCGTCCGACTGTAGTTTGTTTTGTTTAACATTTCATATAGGAAGGCTTGTAAAGTTTGTTGAATTTATTGTTTTTTTACCTTTATTCGAATGTTTTATTTGTAAATTGTGTTTAAATCAATTAGAAAATATTAATATAAGTGAAATTTCATTAAATTTAGAACTTTTAGAAGATTCTTAACGACAATTTAAAAGGCAAGTATAAATATAACCTACAAAACAAACTGAAAATAATAATACTTTTGCTTCTTGTTACAAAATATGTAAACTAAAAACAACAATAATAATACTTTTGTTTTTTGTTACAGATGCTCTGGAATTGTTGTGTACCTGGTTGCAAAACCAATTATGCCAGTACTTTAAAAACGAAAGAGGCAGAAAGTACGTTTTTGTTTCCCAAAGATCATCAAAGAAAGTATACTGGGTTATGCTCTATTCATAGAGAAGGCTGTACAATTACCAAATCTTCCGTAGTATGTGCCAAACATTTTCATGAAGATGATATTCAGCGGACTGAACAATGAGAAGATAAAGATGGAAATGTACACATTGAAAAGTTAATATTTCCCAAATTAAAAGGCAATGCAATTCCTTGTATATTTCCTGAAGTACCATCATATGTAACTGTTCATCGTACTAAAGAAAGAAGGAATCCCGAAGACAGAAGAAACTTTTTGCATAAGAAGAGGGAACAAGAAATAACATAATTATGACAATTAGACTTGGACAATAATATCCCATTGAAAAACTGGACAAGTAAAATTACAAGTGATTGTGTATATTTCTATGTATTAAACATTAATCAGTTGGGACACAAGTGTGATAATATTTGTGTAATATGTAGTGTAATAGTTAGCAGTAATTTTAGTGTAATCGTCAATTTAGGTAAGAATAGATTAAGTGGTAATGATTTGAAATGGATTTTACAATATAGTAAATTAACAAGATGGTCACAATTAGAGAACTTACTTTCTCATTTAGATCTGCTTTTTAGATAAGTGATAACAAATTTGAGTATTACATTCAAAAATCTTTTGAGAATATAGGCTATTTTAAATCGATATACAAGTTATAAATGGTATGTTATACTCAACACATTTTTCATGTATACCTCTTTTAACTTGGTCTATATGACAACAAACCTATTCATATTTAAAATTGCTACTTTCGTATACCTAAGTATGAAAATTCAACAAAAGTTATAAGTAACTAGTAAAATATTTAATTTTCAATTAGATTAATTTAGAACCATATTTATATTGTGTCTGATTTCTTAGGATGAATTTTTTAATCATAATAGTTACACTAAGTTTTTACTTAACAAATTTTATATCTTTTGTATTTTTAATAATCTTTTTAAATGTCGTGTTAATGTATTGTGTTCTTTATACGCTTAAGTACTTAATATTTAAAATTTCTAGAGATTCTTGATTGCATTTGATTGTAAGATAAACTGTTTGACAGTGTATTTTAAGTGCAATAAATTTTACTCTAGTGATTATTTTATTGATAATATAACCTAAATAATAATAAAACTTTATATATATTTACTAGGTATATATAAGGTTTTATTAATTTAATTTCCCTAAAAATATTTCTGTGGTGAATTGAAGTTTTCAAAATATCAGTTTCCTAAAATTCAAATTAGTTTAATATTCTGGTAGACCTTACAGCTGATTATCGGACTACCGACGTCATAGAATGCGGTGTTACCTTTTTTACTTCATGGCTTGGAAGTAAAGGTGGCTGTGGTTCAACATAATCGGTAGAAGTGAAAATCTGGGTGGCATAAAGATTGGTATATTCCACAATGAGAAATATTATTTTATTATGGACCACAGCTTCATAAAACTCACCAGCTGTTGCATAACATATCAACGAAGAAACTTTTGGTTTTATTCCTGAAGTCTCAGTAAACTGCATAAGACTTGGCAACGCTGCTTTTGAAATTGGACCCTATATATAGACATTTCTGTTATTTATCTTATTTTGAAAATTATTTTCAATATTTATTTCATTGTTCTCTATATTTTGTGTTTCGTCAATATTATTTTCGACATCTTTAAACTCTTCCTGTGTCTGCACTGCACTGCACTGTGCATGCACTGATTTGTAAATCTTGAATATTGCTTACGGAATTTACCTGAGTATCTTCATCGCAAATACTACTCACTGGACGTGGAGAATCATTGTCTGACCAGGGCATATACCATGGATCAGCATCAGAGTCATCATAAGAATCATCAAATTCGTCAATATCTCTTCCAAAATTAGCAGCCAGCCGTTTAATCTCATCTACAGCTAAATATTTTTTTGGTTTGGACATCTAAAATAAGCAATTTTTGAATACAAATAAATTTTGTTGTTTTAGTCTTTCCTTTATAGTAACAACAAATGTACGTTTATTATTTATGTATTATACATACATACATTCTTCTTCTTCTTTGGGTGCCGTCTTCAATGAAGGTTGGCGATAACCTCAGCAAAATCATTTCTGTCCCTGGCTTTTCTTATTAAAGATTGAGAATCCAAACCAGTCCACTCACGAATGTTCTTCAACCAGGACGCCTGCCGTCTACCAGGACCACGTTTTCCTTCTACCTTCCCCTCTATAAGAAGCTGCAGTAGCTGGGTATTTCTCATTTCTGTATATGTGTCCCAAATATGAGGTTTTCCGTGTTTTCATTATTTTTAAGAGTTCTCTGTCGGTACCCATCTTGTGTAGGACCTGCTCGTTGCTCATATGCGCTGTCCAGGGGACTTTCAGCATCCTTCGAAATAACCACATTTCAAAATTTTCCAAACGCCTGAGTGAGTTGATTTTGAAGGTCCAAGCCTCCATTCCATATAGTAAGGTGCTGTAAACGTAACATTTCAGCATTCGGTATCGTATTTTGAGATTGAGTGTTTGGAACGTAAACATTTGTTTCATTTTTAAAAAGACATTTCTTGCTTGTTCAATTCGCGATTTTATCTCTATGTCTGGATCTATATCTTTCGTTATCCAGCACCCTAGATATCGAAATTTCTCGACATTTTCGATAATGTTACCATTCACGTTTAAAGCCATGGGTGGATGGATGGATGTTTTGGAGACAATCATTGTTTTTGTTTTCTTGACGTTAATGCTGAAGCCGTATTGTTCTCCGATCGATCTGACGCGATCTAAGAGTGTCTGGAGATCCTGTTCGCTCTCTGCAATTAGAACCGTGTCGTCGGCGTATCGTACATTATTTAGAACTCTGCCGGTAATTTTAACACCTTCTCTTGATTGCTCTAGTGCTCGTGCAAAGATTTCCTCCGAATATATATTGAAAAGTAGTGGTGACAACTATCAGCAGGGATAACCAAACATGTGAGATCCAAAGACGAATTACTTTAACATGGGCAGCCTTTGGAAAACTGCGAGACACACTTAGGGCCAATATACCAATCAGCCTCAAAAGAAAAGTGTTTGACCAATGCGTATTACCGGTCATGACCTATGGTGCGGAAACTATGACTTTAACCAAGACCACGGCTTCGAAACTGAGAGTGGCACAGAGACGAATGGAACGGTCTATGCTGGGAGTGACGTTAAGGGACCGAATAAGAAACGAAGATCTGCGAAGAAGGACGAGTATTACTGATGTTGTGGAACGCATAGCGGAACTAAAATGGAACTGGGCAGGCCATGTAGCGAGAATGCACGATTCACGATGGACGAGCAAAATTAGAAATTGGAGGCCAAGAGCAGACAAACGCAGTAGAGGAAGACCACCTACACGTTGGGCCGACGACATCAGGCGTATCACTAAAAATTGGCAACAAAGAGCACAAAATCGTGAGGAATGGAGGAGTTTAAGGGAGGCCTATGTCCAGCAGTGGACGTGATAAATAGAGGTTGGATGATGATGATGATGAATCCATCAGCTTATCATGTTTTACTTTGTCGAAGGCCTTTTGATAGTCAATAAAACATAAAAAGAGATCCTTTTTTTGGTCTCGACATTTTTGCAGCAGTATAATCTTCTTCTTCAAGTGCCGTCTTAGTTCCGAAGTTTGGCTATCATCAAAGCTATCCGTATTTTTGATGCTGCAGATCTAAACAGTTGGTAATTGGTGCAATTGTACCATTCTCTCAAGTTTTTCAACCATGAATGCCTTCTTCTTCCTATAGATCTCTTTCCCATTATCTTTCCCTGTATAATCAATTGCAGCAACTGGTATTTATCTCCCCTCATAACATGTCCCAAATATTGTAGTTTGCGCTTTTTAACAGTAAGTATCAGCTCTTTCTCTTTCTGCACTCTCCGCAAAACCTCCACATTTGTTACTTTCTCTGTCCAGGGTATTCTTAATATTCTACGATACATCCACAACTCAAATGCTTCTATCTTTTTGGTATCGATCTTTTTCAATGTCCATGTTTCCATCCCGTAGAGGAGAACTGACATAACGTAACATCTCAAAAGGCGAATTTTAAGTTTTAGACTTAGATCTCTTCCGCAGAACACCTTTTTCAATTTAGTAAATGTGGCTCTAGCTTTCTCTATTCTGGTTCTGATTTCTTCAGAGCAATCATTATTTTCGTTGATAACAGTTCCCAGGTAATTATATCTTCTTACGCGTTCGATTCTTTGATCATGCACGGTTATGTCAGGGAAGTTTTGTGGTGATTTGGATATTAGCATTATTTTTGTTTTGCTTATGTTAAGTGATAATCCGTGTTCTTCACTGCATTCTACTATTTTGTTAATTAGTATTTGAAGTCCTTCCCAAGTTTCTGCGATTAGTACCGTGTCATCGGCATATCTCAAGTTGTTTATTCGGATGCCATTTATCTTAATACCTATATTTTGATCCGAAAGTGCTGTGTTTATAATGTCTTTGGAGTATAGATTGAATAAGGTCGGTGAGAGTATACAACCCTGTCTTACGCCTTTCTTGATCTCGATTTCCTCCGTTGTCTCTTGCTCTATTCGGATATTTGCTTTCTGGTTATAGTAAATCTTAGAGATAATTCTAATGTCCCTTTTATCCAAGTTTTTTTCTACTAGCAATTTCATTAAGTGATCGTGACGAACTTTATCAAACGCTTTGTTGTAATCAATGAAGCACATATATATATATATATATATATATATATATATATATATATGTATATATATATATATATATATATATATATATATATATATCTTGGTTTATATCTAGACATCTTTGGCATATGACGTTGAGTGCAAATAGTGCTTCTCTTGTTCCAAGCCCGTTAATAATAAAACTGGTTTTATTATTAAGCAGTATAATAAAACTGGTTAATGCTTCCCGTGTCCCAAATCCATTTCGGAAGCCAAATTGTTCATCATACATACATACATACATAAGTTTATTATTATAACCTAAACACACAATAAAACTCAAATACTTGTGTCACAGAATAATAAACAATCAGAATGTCCACTCTCAATGGAAAATTAAGTATGCGCATCTCCTTCGCGCAGAGGTTCCGCCATGTTTTAGAGGGAACCAGTGTTTTTAATGTGGTGTGCATAGAAAAATTAACCCGGTTTAATTGACTTACGGCAATCATAGACATACTATACAATTATATTAACATTGTTAAATATAATAACACAAATATAATATAATTAAACATAAATATAAACAATTACATAACCTCACAAATCATATGTCTGTGTTATATGTTTCCTTCTAAAACATGGCGCGCATGCTGAAAAACTTCAAAGGCGGCATCTGAGAGTGGGTATTCTGATGGTTTATTATTCTGTGCTTGTGTATCTCTGCAAACCAAACTTATGTAAGGACTGTGAGGTTACTGTATAATTTGTGCACGAATGTTAGGAGCACGTGGTGGATTAGCGGCGTGGGCTAATAATGACAAAAAAACTAAATATTTTAGAGTAATATAGTATATCGTAACAGTTGAGATTTTTAATATTCTATGTGGTACCATAAACGGCCCACGGGGTAAAAATGCTAAATTATCTCAGGCAGAGAACGTGTTAATTTTATATTTCCTACTACGTTATAAATGCCGTACAAATATGTTTGGCCAAAAAGTCCCCTCCCTTGATTGGTAAGTTTATCTTAACTGTAACTCATCTGTGCCAATAAGAATATTAACCATTTTCAAATGACTCATTAAAAATTTTCCGTAAGCTTGTAGTCTATAAGTTATCAATGAAGATATGCGCCTGTGCGTTTGTGACTTTGTACAGTATACAGAAATCTGCGGTGAGTCACCTGTGCTACATCACTTAACACATTGCCTGCCGTCTCAGTCTATTTGACCGAGAAAAAAATTGCTCTGCACTAGGGATGGGAAAAACCTACCGGTTTTAACCGAAAACCGGTTTTTTTACTTCGAAATAACCGGTTTTATCGGTTGTTTTTTTGTCCCGGTTATAACGGGGTTTTTATTTTTAAAGTAAAAACCGGTTATTAGGTTTTTACAGTGATTAGGATTAGGTTAGGTATTATTTTGGATCCCGCCCAATCATAATTATTATTCTCAAGTAATTATTCCAAACAAAACTAAAATTCAATTTTTATTTTATTTAATACAGAAGCAAAAGCTCACATTAGCAAGAAACAATGAAATTTTATTATAGTATTTCGTTGAAAAAGTATTTGTAATCATAATATTTTTACATAAGAAGTGATCTGGTATTTATTATGGTTATTTGACTCTTGACATTGAAAATGGGTGAATGGCTTTTTCTGATTACCAAAAATAATGATTGTGAATATCGAATTACCGATGACAAATACGAATCTACAAGGATTTCCCTACGTTTTCAAAACGATTTATACCCATACTGGAAGTCGTAAATGAGTTAAAAGTAATACATGATAAATTTTTTTTGATGGTAGTAAAACTAAAAGATGAATTGCATTATTCAATTTATTTTTAAGTAAAATATTTATGTTGATATTTTCTTTAAATCCCATTTGAAAGAGTCTGGGGAATTTTTTTCTCACAAAACACAAAAAATTGTGTTGCGAATGTAGTATCGCAAACTAAAGTGCATTGTAAATGTAACTTTTTAATCTATTTGATTAAAAAAACCAAAAACCGGTTTTTGCATAAACCGGTTTTTTGGCCGGTTATAACTGCCAGGTTAAACCGTAAGCAAAAAAAACCGGTATAACCGAAAACCGGTGTTTTGTCAAAAACCGCCATTCCTACTCTGCACGCCAGCGAGGTCTATTGACCGAGAATTTTAATGTAACTGTGGTGCCGGCTCGGTCACTATGGCGTTAACGGAAAGTATTACAAAATCCTCTATGGCAGGCAACGTGTTAATTGCGATTCAATGTTCGCCGGGTGTACCAAATGGCTTGAAATATTTTTTCCTACAGTAAAAAACTATAAATAGTTCCAAACTTACATAAAGACTATAAAAGAAAAATGTCAATGATTCTCCAATTAGAGTTATAGGTGGCTTCATTAGAATTACGTAAACAAAGAATATAAAAGCTGCTATAATATAGGAATAAAGACAAACTCCACATAAATACCGTTGTACTGGAGATCGATAGAAGATAGTAGCAAAATTTATCATCCAATATAACTGATCATCTGAAAAATTAAAATCAATAAGTTATAAGACTATTTTTATACAAAAAATTGTTTGTTTGCATTTAAGCTTAAATTAATATAACACACTAAAAGTTATTCATTTTATGCCTTTGCCGTATCTTTCAATATTTAGCTTTTCATCTACGACTCTGCCTCATAATTTTTTTATTTGCCTCTTTCTATGTTGCGGAATTTTGTAAAGGTATCACGGTGTGAAGAAATGTTGAAAACGCTGCCAAAATTCCCGGAAACAAACTTTTTTAAAATATTTTTGACTCTTAAGTTGTTTACGTACGGGTTGGGCGCTATTGACTTCTGGCCATAAAAACAGCCAGCCGATTCATTTTTAAGTTGAAAAGTAGGTTTATCACGGTTAAATAAGACGAACAGCTCGGGTCCATCCAGAAATATATTTTCATGAAAAGAAATGAAAACAAGAACAAGACAAAAACAAGACAAAAAAGGTTCTAGAAAAGATCAACAGCTCGGATTCGTCTGAAAGTATATTTCTATCAGCTTTTTTTGCGTTATCACTTTCATGACATACCCCAGGCAAAAAGTAGCTGTTTAAATTTGTTTAAACAATTTTTTTTAAACAAATTGTAATAAATAATTTTTTCGGGCCATACAAATTTTTTTAGATTTGACTTTTTTGGATAATTATAAACAAAAAAGGTGTGTTGTAAGTTTTCTTCAATCTAATTTAAAACTGAAAAAAACGGAAAAAAATATTATTTTTAACATCATCATGAACCAACATTTAAGTTCTTAACTCCTCCGTTGCCTTGTCCCATGTCCAGGATGAGAAAGGAGGAGGGCTAAGCAAGGGACTAACTATTCCTTCTTCTAAAAAAAAACACAGTTATGAAAACGAAGCACAAGCCTTGGATAAGGACGGATCTTTTAAGACGACAAAAGCAACGACAAAGGACAATGAATATAGGAATCTAGAACGTACTAAACCTATATCGGCCTGGAGTCCTAACTCAGTTAGTCAAAGAACTTGAATCCAGAAACTGCTTTACAAAATATTAGATGGACTGGAGAAGGTACACTAAAAACTAATAAATCGGTAGTATTTTTCAGCGGAAGCGAACGGGAACATCAATTCGCCACTGGTTTTATAATCAGGGAAAATCTTGTGGGGTCAGTCTTAACTTTCAAACCCGTTAATGAAAGACTATGTTATATCAGGCTCAAAGGACAACTACATTACTATTCCCTAGTTCCTGCCCGTGCACCGACAGAGGAAGAGGAAGAGCATGTAAAAGATAACTTATATAAGAAACTAAAGGAATTAATAAGTAATCTACCCAAACAGGACATGCATATTATCTTAAGAGATTTCAATGCAAAGACTGGGAAGGAAGCAGCGTACAAACCAACAATAGGTAACCATAGTCTTCATGATGTCAGCAATGATAATGGAACAAGGTTAATAGACTTTGCAGCGTCCCACAACCTAATAATAAAATCGACAATGTTCGAACACAAGAAAATACACAAACAAACATGGGTCTCCAACGACGGTGTCACAACAAAATAATAAGACACTAGGTAGCGATGGTATACCCGTAGAGTGCTTAAAACATGAAGGAGAAGCGTTGTACAGTTCTATATACAAGCTAATTCAAGACATTTGAATCCACAGATTTGAGAGATTTGAAGACACAGAAGAAATCGTTGGAGATTATCAATGCGGACTTAGACCGGGCCGCTCTACTATTGACCAGATATTCACAATAAAACAGATAATGGAAACGTGCTGGGAGTTTGATCGTGAGCTTCATCAGATGTTCATAGATTTTAAACAAGCATTTGATAGAGTATACAGGGCCAGACTGTGGACAGCGATGCAGGAACTTGGCTTTCTAAAAGAACTAGTCAGGTTGATACGAATGTGTATGGAATGGTTGCGGTGTAAGGTGAAAATTGGACAATAATACTCGGAGAAATTTGAAATAAACAATGGACTAAAACAGGGAGATGCAATTTCACCATAACTCTTCAACTTAGCTTTGGAGCATGTAATCAGAAGTGCAAGAATTGAAAAACCGAATACATTGCAGACGATATCGATCTAATAGGAAACACACGATTAATGATGAAGGAGACTTTCGGGAAGAAAGCAGAGAAGATGGTTCGGGAAGAAAGCAGAGAAGATGGACCTCAAAATCAACAAAAACAAGACGAAATATATGTATATGAGCCGCAATAACCAAAGGAGAGACAGAATCGGTCAGAACATCACCATCGACGACTTTAAATTTGAGCGCATTAGAGAATTCAAGTACCTTGGAACAACAATAACTGAAGAAAATAACGGATCACAAGAAATAAACAACAGGATTCAGGCCGGCAACAGATGTCTTTTTGCCCTCCAAAACTTTATAAAATCAAAACAACTAACAAGACATACGAAGATACAGGTCTATAAAACATTCATACGACCCGTTGGGATGTATGGAAGCGAAACGTGGACGATAACAAAGGCACACGAAGACAGACTATGTGTTTGGGAAAGAAAAATCCTATGGAAGATCTTTGGTCCTGTGCTGGATGAAGCATCAGGACAATATAGCGAACTAACAAAGAGCTCGAAGAACTTTACTCAGACGCCAACATCATAAAAGAAATAAAGTCTAGAAGACTCCAATAGGCAGGACACCTCAGAAAACATTCTGCCGAACGAACAGTAAGACTGGTGTGGGAGGAAGTCCCAACTGGAAGGAGACCACGCGGACGCTCTCGTCTCCGGTGGCGAGATAATATAGCAGGAGACCTAAGTACTATGGGCGTGGAGAATTGGATGGAGGTTGCTTAAGTCAGAAAACAGTGGAGACATGTTGTCGAGTCGGCTAAAACCCACGAAGGGTTGTAACGCCACGGAGTAAGTAAGTAAGTAACATTTAAGTTTAATCCTTTTTCTCTCAGCTCCAGATGCAAATTATGGGCTTATTTTATTTTAAAACTTTGTTTTTTTGGTTGATAACGAAGCGCGTATGGCAAGGCGGGCGCTCACTTGTACAAAGAGAATTCAAGCCCGCAAAAATGTGTGCCATAGATCTTTATTCTGTGTCTTATATACGCCGCAGCCCGAGCACCTGTTCTTCATAAGCGGTGCATTAACGATAAAAAACAATATTTTAAAAGGTAAAGTCCAAAACACTTACCGGCAAATGATAGAACAAGGTTCGATCTGAATTTAGGTCCTTGGTGAATTTAAAAATATTACTTTTACCTGTGTTTTAAAGCCTTAAAAATCCTAATAAGTACTGAGTTTGTTTTCAGTTTTAAATTATTTAAGTCGAAAATAATTAAGTTTACAGAAAAATTTTAGGAAACCTATTTTGTTTAGAATTATTAAAAAAATTTAAAAAAAACTGGTACAGTAGGCGGTATTTTAATAAAATTGAAAAAGTTTACATTCTGTATAACGGTCACCCTCATCACTTAACTGGACTCTTCCAATTGTTAACTGTACCTACTATTTTGTAAAAACCTATTTTTAATACGTGGTGGTTTAGAAATTTCTTCCAAAGTACAAATATGAAACGTCAACTTATGTATATATATATATATATATATATATATATATATATATATATATATATATATATATAATCGGTTTAAAACGTCCTCCGACGTCTTCCGATGCCCAATCTCCATGCATCTCTATCTTCCCAAAGATCTTCGTCTAAACCTCTCTCTCGGATCTCTCTCTCTATTCCTTCTCTCCAGCTCTTTCTGTGTCGGCCTCTTTTTCTCTTTCCATGTGGTGACCAATCTATAATCTGTTTGGGCAGACGATGTTCTGGCATTCTCTGCACATGTCCATACCACTTTAGTTGTTGTACTCTTATATCTTCGACAATCGTATGTGTGACTCCCATAACCTCTCGTATACGTTCGTTAATAATTCTTTCGAGTTTTGATTTTGCTGCGGCCCGTCTCCAGTAGTCCATCTCCGTGGCTTGTAGTGTTCTTTCAGTAGTTGCCTTTAACTGCCACACGTCACTTCCATACATTACTATGATCTTTATAATAGTATTGTATATTCGATGTTTATTTTTTTTGATATATGTTGATCCCAGATAATACTATTTAGTTGAGATATGGCCCTTCTACCCTGAGTGTTTCGTTTTTTTATAGCCTGATCTGATTTGCCGTCGTCTGTGATTTCTACTCCTATTAATAGGAATAGAAATAGGAATATTTATTGTTGTACTTAATGTGTTGTCCGTCGTTTAAAACTAGATTTTGTTCTTTACCACTGATGTTCATGTACATTGTTTTATCTATGTTGACTTCTAATCCCCATTTTTTTGTATTCATCGATTAATTTTCGAGTCATGTATTCTAGGTCGTCATATTCGTTAGCAATCACAATTTGATCATCAGCAAAACATAGAGTGTACAGGTTGTTATTGTTTAATTGTATACCCATGCCGCTGCATTTCCGTTCCAGAGTTTTAATGCTTGTTCCAGATATATTTTGAAAAGTGTCGGCGCTAAGCAGCGTCCCTGCTTCTGTCCTTTGTCTACTACAAAACCTTTGGAAACATTCGTTCCTATTTTAACTTTGGCGTTGGCGTTCTCATATAGTTTTTCCACTGCTGTTATGAGATTTGAGTTGATGTTCGTTTATCTGAGAGTGTTCCATAACTTCTTTTGAGGGATGCTATCGTAGCCCTTTTTTAGATCAACAAACAAAAAGTGGACTTCTTGATCTACAGCAACCTTTTTTTCTATAAGTTGGGTGATACAAAAAAGGTGGTCTATGGTCGATCTACCAGCTCTAAAACCCGCCTGTTTTTCTGCCTCCATATCAGTGTATTCTCTTTCTATTTTATTTTTGATCATTTTCCCATAGATTTTACTAATGGTACTAGTAACTGCTATTCCACGGTAATTGTCGCAATTTTGTTTGTTTCCCTTTTTATGTACAGTTGAAATGGTTGAGGTTTTAAATTCGGCTGGAACCTCTATGTTTATGCAGTTTTAAAAGAGTATTGTCAAATGCTCATATAGTTTTTCAGTTCCATATTTTATTAGTTCTGAGGGTATATTGCCAGGTCCGGGCGCTTTTTTGTTTTTGAGTGAAATACAGATATCCCTTACTTCCTTTTTCGTGATTCTTATAGGAGATGCTTCAACGCGTATGTTTTGGTTACTTTCTTTTATTTTGAATTCCATTCGGTCTTCTTGTAACAGTTTACTGAAGTACATGTCCCATGTTTCTAACGAAATTGGTAAGATTAAATCTTTTTTCTTGTCGTTGGTCCTAAGAGATTTAATAAGTTTCCAGCTTTCTGTACTTCTAGTTCCTCCTATGTACGTATTTAATTTTTGATAGTTTTGACCCCAGGATTCATTTTTTTTCTATCTTATCATTTGTCTTATCATTGGTCTCACCTTAGCTTGATGGTTTTTGTAATCAGACCAATTTGTATCTGTTTTTGCACTTAAATATCGTTCATACTTTTGTTTCTTTTGTTTTATCGCTGTGTCTATTTCTTCATCCCACCCGTATGGAGTATTTTTGTTTTTTTTTTTTCGTAATATCCAAGCGCTTCTTTTGCTGCAGAGTGAATACTTTCTTTAATGTAATTGTAGTGGTCTTCGATGTTATTGAAATTTATGTTTTCAAGTTTCTCGTTCAGTCTGTTTTGATACAATATTTTTACACTATCTTGATCTAGGCTGATAAGATTATATCTTACATCTTCTGCCATCTCTGATCAGGCTTCTTCTTGAAAACATTATTTTTGCTTTTAAGAAATGGTGATCGCTTCCACAAACTGCGCCTCTATAAGCTCAACTTAACGTCAACTTAACGTCAACGGTATCGACAGTTATCAAGAAGTTGCAAGATGGTTTTTTAGAAGGAGAAAATCGAGGTGCTCAATCAAGTGTAAATAAAATAAGCGATGAAGCAATACTTTTGATTAAAAATCATATTAATAGTTTTCCTCGCATGCCCTCTCACTATTATAGGGCAGACAATAAAAGGAAATATTCAGTATTCAGTATACAGAAAAATGTTGTTCAGAACTGGAGTACAGTACTAGAGTTTTTATTACATAGTTTAATTTAAGTTTCATCAAGCCAAAAAAGATTTATGTAATTTTTGTACACAGTATGAAAATATGGATGAGCAGCAACGTTCATTGGAAAAAGAAAAATATGAAAGTCATAAATCAGATGCTTTGGCTAGGAGTAGTGAGTAGCTTTTTTTAGAGAAGGTGTTCCAGCTTCCTTGTGGAAATGCATCTGCCTTTTTTTATAAACCAAAGTTGAATGCATACAACTTTACCATTTTTGATGCTTTAACACATTAGGGCCATTGCATCTTTTGGAAAGAGGGTGTGAGCAAAAGAGGGGTAGTGGAAATTTCTACATGTTTATATAAATATTTAAAACATTATTGCGTAGGAAAAGACGAAAAGAAAAGAATTTCATTTTCTGGAGTGATAACTGCACTACTCAGAATAAAAATAAATATCTCCTGTGCATGTATATTTTTGCATTGTGTACATTGCAGTTGAAAAGCATTACACATAAGTACTTTTACCATTTTTACACTTTTACAGTTTTACCATACAATGTTACTGAACTAGAAACAAGAGACTTCTTGGACTGGATACTGCGGTAAGAAAGTATTGGCAAAAACTTTAATGTTGATAATACAGGATCAAAATGTGTATGAAATATTAAAGCTATAAAATAACTGCTGACAACCCCTACAACATTTTTTATAAAACAAACTTTGCTGACCAACACTTTGAAAAACACATCGATGTAAAATACAAAATGCTTGGTCGCAGAACTAATTGCAAGAATTTAAACTTACAGTCAACCTACACTGTCCCTCCTTCCCTGAAAATAAAAAAAAGTGATTTGTTGGAATTATGCAGATCCAGAGCAATCCCAGAATGACATCACCTTTTTTTTAGAATTTTAAGTAAATTTTATCATATTAATTTTAAGTAGTTTGTGTTAGAAATTATGTTTTTTTATTTTAAGTTGTAAAAATGAAACATCTCTGCTAAATAACATTTTATTTACTCTATACTAGTCCCTATAAAAAATAAGACATTAAGAATATTAGCTTAATCCAGACTACCTACCTATATTAATGCAACAGTGGGATATTTTACAAAAACCTGTTTATTCTGTGTTCAGATAAAATTGATAAAACATTAGCATTATAGATTATGCGCGAAAGTTAGGAAACAAATATCCAATAAAAATAAGCTTTTAGTCGCCTATTTCTGATTTTTAATATGACCATTATATGACATGCAAACTTTAATCCTCATTATCTTTTAATTCGCTAGATCAGTCTTTAATAGAATGCGCAAACTCTTTTGCAATCGTGATATCAATATAAAGTTACGAATACGAATGCTGCGGTGTTATGTCTTTTCTACCCTGTTATATGGAGTTGAGGCTTAGACACTAAACAGTTGACCATAAAAAACATCAAAGCTTTCGAGATGTGGTGCTATAGGCGCATTCTCAGAATATCATGGATGGACCGCGTCACTAACACGCAAGTACTCCAAACTTTAGACAAAAGATGCGAAATTCTAAATGAGATAAAATCTAGAAACATGGAATACTTGGGGCACATTGTGAGAGGTGAAAAGTACGAACTTTTAAGAAACATCATGCAGGGCAAAATTAAGGACAAAAGAAGTGTGGGAAGAAGAAAAATATAGTGGCTTCGTAATCTACGTGAATGGTTCGGGTGTAGTTCGATTTAACTTTTTAGGCGCGCTGCTAACAAAGTCGCAGTGGCCATGATGATTTCCAATCTCCGCTAGGAGTGGCACGAGAAGAAGATCTTTTAATTTCAATTTGACATGATATCTCACTGTTACTTTCAGCCATCGATATGTAAGCGGCATATAAAATGAGATAAGTGTGTCATTTTGTCCAAAGCTTTTGTGTTTCGTTTACCTCCTCCAGTGGCAGCTATCTGTATACGTAAAGAGGCCAAACTTATCACCGACACCGTATCGGCCAAACGCATCGGTGTTATTGCTACAATACTGGGAGACGTGAGTGGTCTCTTCATTCCCTTCTCATCGCACTTTACCATGACGAACGTGACTCGCACAATTGAATTACGCATCTGTGTATCAGAGAGAGAGACGAATATTAAAAATCCCGTAGTAGCTTATTTCAGGCACACGCCAAGAACGATGAAACCGAGTTTATGTATTTTTCTTAAATGACACGCGGTTATAAACGAATGGACTCTTCGGCATCTTAGAGTAAGAAGTAAATGAAGAAAGCCATCGAGATAGTTCGAGATAAAAAATATCTCGAACTAGTCATTGGCCTCAAAAAGATGTGTCGTTCCTTAAGCAAATCTTTGCAGGCATGTTTTAGGAATTTATGAAACTTTGGAGTCAAATTCAAAAGGCCTTGGTTGGTGAAAAGGTACCTTTCCAGCTGATGTGGAAAGATAATTAAAGAAATTGTGCATACAAAATTCTTTGAAAGATGGTTCGGATTGGCAATTCTTCTTCGAAGCATCGGTACAAGAATTAGCTTTTTAGATGGGTGAAAAAACGGTTTCGTTCATAAATTTAACATTAAAAGTCAAAAGGCAGAACAAAATTGATTGGATATATTTCTGGAAGACATAATAAAGATGTATCTTTACGCAATCGAGAAGTCACTTTAGCAGCTCGCGTTCAAGCTTTTCATCGGTCGCAAATCCAAAAGGTTATCCAATTTATCAGTTGTATGGAAGCTTGTTGGAATCTGTTAGCTATAACTGTACCGTACTTGTAATTTTGATAAATCCGAGTTATCTTCTTCTTCTTCTTGTGGTGCCTATCGTACCACGTACGTAGATTTTTCAGCCAGAACATTTTTCGCTTTCCTAGTCCTCGTCTTCCTTCTACTTTTCCTTGAAGAATTAATTGCAGCTATTCATATCTTTCGCTGTTCTTTATGATGTGACTGAGGTATTTAATTTTGGCTGTTTTTATTAAGGTTAATAACTCTTTTCCTTTTCGCATTCATAATCAAACGTTCTGGTTAGTAACGTGGTCGGTATAGGATATCTTCAAGATTCTACGATAAAGTCTTATTTCGAAAGCCTCAATTTTCTTATAGGTAACGTCTGTGAGAGTCCACGAATCAACTCCGTACAACAGTATAGAAAAGATATAGTTATACAGATAGATCATAGTTACCTGATTCTTATGGGTATTGATCAATCGTGGCATTTGAACAGCTTAACCATTTTTTAAAATGCAGATCTTGCTTTCTCTATCCTAGATTTTATTTCTAGGGAATGGTTCCAATTTTCATTGATGTTCGTCCCAAGGTAGGTGTATGTTTATACTTCTTCTATTGGCTGACCCTTCACACTAATTCTTTCAATTTGCTGTTTCTTCTTAGAGATCATCATACATTTTGTTTTCTTAATATTCAGTGAAGATCCATATCTCTGACTTACTTCTGTAATTCTATTCATTAACTCCTGAACGGATTATCGGACGTATCTGATGTTATTGATACATTCTAAGGTAATTCGAATTCTGGCTTTATTATCTTCTACTGTTTCTTGAAAGATTTACTCCGAGCATATGTTAAACAGCAAGGGTGATAGTATACACACCTCTAGGATCCCACGCTTGATTTTGATCTCATCGGATTCTCCTGCCTCTATACGGACAGACGAAGCCTGATTCCAGTAAATATTGCTAATAATTTTTAAATCACAGGTGCTTATTTCAATATTTGCTAATACCTCCATCAGTTTGTCGTTTATATCAATGAAGCGTGCATAAATATCGCAATTCACATCTCTACATCGTTGAAATAGCACTTGTAAGTAAAGAGGGCCTCCTTCGTACCCACTGCGTTCCGAAAACCAAATTCTCTACTGCTGATTTTTTCTTCGCATAGTCTGTATATCCTTTGATGTATGATTTCTAGAACTAATTTTAAAATGTTAAAGCATTAAGATGATGGTCCGGAAATCATTGCAGCATACGTATTTTGTTTTCTTTGGAAGAGAAATAAACGTTGACTTCAGCCATGATCTTGGTATTACTCCATTTAAATATATGTCACTGAATATTTTTGTTAGTCGTTGAGTACCATCGGTTTTATATAGCTTTATGTGTTCAGCATATGCACTGTCAGGTCCAGGAGCTTTGCCATATTTTAGTTGTGATATTGCTTTTTCTACTTCATCTGATGTGATTGGTAAGTGGTAATTACATATATGTAAAACGGAGGTTGTTAGGACATATTATCATTAAAAAGCTATATATAAATATATATATATATATATACAAGAATTTACACAGTTTTCACTGTATTCCTTCACTCAACCGTTTTCTCCAATTTTTCCTGTTTAGCCAGTCCCTTTCCTGTAGGTTTCTTCTTCTCATTGCTTCGTCCACTTCATCTCTGAAAGATCTTCGGAGTCTGCCTCTCTTTCTTCTTCCTATCGGGCTCTACTCTGTTATTCTATTTATCCACCGATTTTGGTCTGCTCTTCTGACATGTCCGTACCAGGTTAACCTCTTCTGTTCGATGTAGTCTATTATGTCGGAGTTCATTCCCATTCTCATCTTAATCCCCATGTTATTTATTCTATCTCTTCTTGTTACTCTGCAGCTTCTCCTTAGGAATTCCATCTCTGTTGCTCTTATTTTGTTTTTGGTTTTCTTATTTATTGTCCAATTTTCAAACCCATAAGTGAGGATACTTCTTGTCATGGTATTATATATTTTTTTGTTTTTATGCTGATGTTCTTATCCCATATTATCGGGTTCAATTTTCGTATGCTGTATCTTGTTTGTCCTAGTCTATTTTTTATATCTTCCTCCGTTGTTCCTTTGTTTGATATTATGAAACCTAAATACTTATACTTGTCTTTGTCTTGTCTTGTCTTTGATTTGTTTACCTTCGTGTATTTCCAGATGTTTTATTTCTGTATTCTCCGTTGTTAGGTATTCAGTTTTCTTTAGGTTTATTTCCATCCCATTCTTTGTATATTCCTGCTCCAGTTTTCTTATCATAAAACTGAGGTCATCCTCGTCTTGTGCGATCACTATTTGGTCGTCAGCAAAACTTAGCGTATATAGATATTCGTTCCTTACTGGTATACCCATTCCTTCGCACTTTCTTTTCCATGGTTCAGGGTTTTTTCCAGGAATATTTTGAACAGAGTGGGGGATGTGTAGCAACCCTGTAGTAGTCCCTTTGTCGTTTTAAATGGACTGCATATTCTATTGTTCGTTTTGATAGCTACTTCGTTATTCTTGTAGAGTGCTTTTACCGCGTTTATTAATCTTCGTGGAACTTCGATGTCTTCCATTACTTCCCATAGCTTGGTTCTAGGTATTGAGTCAGATGCCTTCTTAAGATCAACAAAAGCCAGATGGACGGATCTATTTTTGGCCATTCTTTTTGTCGTGTGTTTGGCGTGTAAATGTGATCTAAGCATGCTTTTCCCGCTGTGAAACCTGCCTGGTTCTCTCCGATTTTATCTTGAATATATATTTCTAATTTTTCCTTTATGTCTTATGTTTAAGTCTTCTCCATTCAGTGCTCTCTCAAACATTTTGTGTATCATACGGAATAACCTTTCCGATCCGTTTTTTATCAATTCATTTGGTATTCCGCCGAGACCTTCTGCTTTTTTGTTCTTTAGAGTTTTGATCGTTCTTTTTACCTCAGCTAGGCTTAATTCGATTTCGTCATGTGTGTAGATTTCTATTCCGTCTATTTCTGATTCTTTGAATTTGGCGCGGTCTTCGGTTAGCAATTTTTTTTAGTATTCTTGCCATTCGTTTTCTTTGATTTGACCGATCTTGATTTTCTCTGTCTTATTTCTTTAAAGCGACTTTAAGATGCGCCATGACTCTGAGTTTCTCGTTCCTCCTATGTGCTGTTCTATCTCTGTGCATGTTTTTCCCATCTTTAATTTTTTCATTTGCCACTTTTTTTTTCACTTCTTTATTTTTTGCCTATATAGTTTCAAGTCCTCATAATTTTTTGTGTTTAGGTATTTTATATAAAGTTCTTTTTTCTCTTTTATGCCTGTTAGTGTATCTTCGGTTAATTTCGTGGTTTGGTGGGTGTATTTTTGGTCCACTTCTCCAAGAGCTTCTAGAGCTGCTGTCTTCATGCAGGTTTTTATAAAAAATTAAAAAGCTCCTGTATGTATTTAACCCATATGCATATTTCTTAATTTTTATCTGTGATGATGTTCCCTGTTAATCTTGCAGTTTGATAGCTGTGTTGGATTTTGGAAGACAAGCTGCTTGTTTTATCTTGTTATGCATATTAAATGTATCGTATTTTTGTTTCAATAATTCTATCTCTTCACACTGTGTTTTTAACCAATTTTCTTTGCCCTTTTGTATTTCGGTTCTTCTTTGTCTCTAAATATTTTTGTCCATTCTTTTGATATTTTTTGATTTTCTTCTTTCTTCCATGAGCGGCAGTATATTGTCGTTCATCCAACTTGTTTTCTTTTCTTTATTTTCTATTAAATGTTCTTCTCTAATCCTGTTAAATGTTTCACATATATTCTGAAGTGATTATTCTGGATCATATGTTTGCTCCATGTTACTAAGATTTTCTGAAAGAATCCGTGCGACTGTCTGCTTTGTTTCGTTATCTTTTAGTTTTCTCATATCACTTGTTTTATTATCATTTTTTTCCAACCTTTTTAAATCTAAACCTAAATTTGCCAATAACAGGAATATGATCTAACGATACGTACCGGGGTACCTTTTAACTGAGAGGCATCCTTTTCGGCATCCATTACTGGACTATCTACAGTACAAAAACCCAAACAGATTTTAGCTACCACGAAAAAAAAACAAGTGGGAGTTATAGTGTGGAATGTGGTAGAGCGAACAGTACTGTGATGTGATGTATGGATGCTGTTATAAATTTTATGTCACCGATGATGATATTGATTAGAAAAAATATAAAAACGAATTTATATAGATAAAGCTCTTCATTGCACTTTGGGGATAGCTCAACAATCATGCTAGTTGACTACCTAAATAATAAGGTAATTCCAAAGTTTTATAAAAGCAAGAATTAACTATAAACTAATTCTAATTGTCGAGGATCATGCAAGTCAGAAAGTCATTGACACTTTGAAATATGCAAAAGAAAACGGTATGTGTGTTATTTTTCTACCTCCTTATTACACGTATCATATGCAATTTCTTGCCGTCTCCTTTTTGAGCCTTTGAAGACCAACTATAACCAAACAATTGTTAAATGACTGAAAACACATCCCGGACGTGTCGTTATGTATTTTCAGATTGCTGAATTGTTCAACGAAGCAAACAATAGGGCAGCTACGGTGCAGCATACATGTCACGGATTTAAAAGCACTGCTATCTGACCGCTGAACCCTGATATATTTTCAGATTATATGTACAAGCTCGCTAAAATTACATAAGTACCGCTTGAAGACAACTCCAATGAACAGCCTCCTCAGTCTGCGACAGTAATAAGCTCTGTCAAGTCTGAACAGGTTTTGACATATACTTCACAACAAGCAGATGATTCAATATCTGTGACAAATACGTCTCAGATCACTATGACTACTGCATAACCTCTCGTTTAGCCATAGTCACATAATACGATATCTGAAGAAAATATTGCAGCCCAAATAACAGCACTTACCGTCTCATAAGCTGAAAATTCATCTCAGGTTCCAACAACAAATTCTGTAGAAGTTGTTTTTACTGCCGCTGTTATTAATGAACATCCATCGTATTGTGCTCTTGCTGTTGCTATTGAGCTACTTTCTCCGATACCAAAAGAATATTTTATTAGTGGCCAAGGAAAACGGAAACAAAAAAATCGACAGAACTAATTGGTGTTCACTACTACTAATATGTTGGAAAAAATGAGCGTAAAGTTCCCCACCAAAGAAAAAACGCAAAGTCACCAAAAAATTATTTGAATAAAATGATGGGAAAGAAGATTTTCTTAATATTTTTCATGACAATAAAGAGAACATTTACCGTAACAACATTTATTCAAGATTTAAGCCCAGAGATGACTTTTGCGGTGCTTATAATCTTCGCTTTGGGCTCACGTTTCCTGCGCAGATGTTCCAAGAAGAACTAAGTGTTTCCATTGCGAATTATAACAATACTTTTGTAGCTATTATAATATGTATGCCATTTTGTTTAATAGCAATATGTCACTTTGTCTAAAGCATATGGACAAAATGGATTATGATTGATCTCAGTTAAATAGTTTTTGTTTTTTATTCTTAATATTTTTTGTTATTTAAGGATTAAAGATGATTGATGTAAAATATGAATGTGTTGTGAACTACTAATAACAAGTTATGATACAAAAGCAAAACTTTGTCATTTTGTACACATTTCATTATAATACTACATAAATTATAAGTAAAACTTATACTAAACTTTCTAACATACTTAAAAATTTACCTTCAAACGTTGTTAACTTCCCAAATATAGCATTATATATTTTGCGTGACATATTTCGACCAGTATATTCAGTTAAATGAGTTGGAAAGCTATATTAATGAGTATTACAAGATTAAGATCATTATACTAATAAGTATAATGATCTTAATCTTGTAAAACTATCACCCATTAGTAGTTATTTAAACTTTATAACCTAAATACTAAAGTTTTTACATAAAAATACGAACAATATTTAGGATTACCATTATTTTTTTTAAACATTAACAAGTTTTTGTCTGAATTGGTATAAATTAATAAAGATTAATAAAAAAACCAAGCACGTTTACCAACTTTACCTACTACTTCAAGGAAATATTTAATCAAATCATGGGTAGAAAAATGGGGCAGTGATGATGATAAAAATAGAGTCCCCGACACAAATATCAATGTCATTCTCTAGCTAGTGAATCCTGTTTATGTAAACCAGGCTCTGATGACCAAGGATAAGCGGAATAACCTTAGCTCGAAGAAAAAGTAAATTTTATCTTCTATAATGTCAAAAGTAATCTGCTATAAGTGAAACCAAATAAAATCCTGAGGATGCCAATATCTATGAATATTTGAATATATTAAGAAAATCAATACTATGATCCTTAGTGTTGTACCATGTTAAGGTGGCTCGAGGATCCTTTGCTCAGTACTGATAGATTATGGCCAGGGTTATTCTTAGATGTAAGAAGGAATAGATAATTATATAACAATAAAAATGAAACAAAGAAGAGAACAGCTCTTCAAAAGAAAAAAGAGCGCCACTGTTTTTAAATATTTGAATTCCAAAATAATAACAGAAATGGGATATTTACAAAACAAAGAGAAAATATATTCAAAAATAATATCACACCTATCGCAAAATAATCACATATGTATATATATATATATATATATATATATATATATATATATATATCTATATATATATATATATATATAATATATGTATATATATATTTGTATATATATATATATATATATATATATATATATATATATATGTATATATATATTGTAGTTTTGAGTTTCTTGAACCGTGTTATATTTAATATAAAATTAATATTTCTTGGGTTAGGTTCAATAAAGATATGTTACATGTGGAACTAGATTTTATTTTCCATTGCAATTAATCAACGTTATATATATAGATATATATATATATATATATATATATATATATATATATATATATATATATATATAGATATATATATATATATATATATATATATATATATATATATATATATATATATATATATATATATATATACAAATATATGGACGGAACTTGGACGGAATCGACTAAGACCCCGCCCACTGACCTGCGCACTGGACCAATTACAAGAGCGCGCGCAACGCACAGTAACTACAAAAGCCAGCTGCCTAACACTCGTAGCGTGACTTCCACTCGAACATCGACAAGAAGCAGACCATCCAGAGAGACTTGAAAATGGCAAGTGAGATCTTGCCGAAACGTCGTCAAAATGGTTTTTATCAACACCAACAACATTTAACGCGGAGTCAAACCCGGAATACCATTGATATAATATATATATATATATATATATATATATATATATATATATATATATATATATATATATATACATATATAGGAAATACTACTGACTTTAATTATCACTCCAAAACGTAATGCAAATAACAATATACATTAATTAAACCATCGTCCAGTCTGTCGTTCTGAGTTTCTTTCCAGCTGATTGTGACGTAACCGCACTGCATGGTTGCCCATACATTACTGTATCTTTATCAAATAAAAAATAAAAGCAACATTATTAAATCTAAATTCTGAAATAAATTATTTATTCTCTTTTAATTAATCTAAAAATTAAAAAAGGCAACTAGCTTTATTAGCGGTAGGTACTTGACGGTCAAGTACTGACCTGTGTCATTATCCGAGTACGATTCAGGAATAGGTGAATATCATTTTTAAAATGCGGAATCCATCTGCACAAGCATTCACGGTTACCATGGCAACGTGACGTCAGCCTATCCTTAGAGATAGCTGAGAAAACTGATGAGTGCAATTCCGTCTAAAAATTCATTATCCGTCTTCACTACCACTGTTGGATGTCTATTTGGTGTTCCTATTTTCGGAAATTTCTCTCAGCGACAATATCTTGAAATTTAGTCTATTATATAGATACGTTTATATAGTATAGTGTATAGTATATACAGTATTTATTAGTTTAGTCACAGTATTAATTTTATTTGTTTAGTGCACTTTATTAATACATTTCTCTCTGGTTTGTTTCGGATTTCGGATATAAAGTGTTCTCGTGGATTTCGTTTGGACAAAAATAATTTTAGACAGACATGAATCCAATTAATGACTTGGTGTGTAATATATTAGAGACTCCGTTTAGGCATTGGAAAAATGAAGATAAAAGGACAGTTCTTTTACATGGTCGACCAACCAGTATTTTAAACATCTGCGTCTGATTCAGAGTGGTCTGCTGCAATCAGCATCTGACCCAGAGTGGGCAGCTGAATCGAAACTCACCAACCCGTTTTAGCAGGCGTGGTGTTTTATTCGCCAAAAAACCCTCAATAAAATGTCAAGGTTCAGAATTAAAATCCCCAGGCAAGCAGAACGAATTGTATCTAGTATAAGTGCCCCAAAAAACTGTTTTAAAGTTATTAGGACCCTAAACTCTATACATTTTTTGTAACGAATTTTTAATGAGATTTGGGCGCCAAGTAGGTACCAAAACTCCTTTTGGCGCCGGCAAGCTTTCCTCATCTTCACCACTTTTTTAGGCCACGAGCCGCCGCTGCCATACATTGTTACGTTGAAAGAATATAATCAATTTCGTTTTTAGTTTCACCGTTAGGGCTAATCCACGTCCATTTTCTTTGGGTTTTTTTCTTAAAGAAAGTATTCATGGCATATAGTTGCTTCTCCTCCAAGTACTTCATCAATGTGTGTCCTCTATCATTTCTTTTGCCGTATCTATGGTGTCCTACTTTGTCTTCTTCTTTCTTTTTTCTTTCCTAAGAAAGTAAAGACATAAAGATGTAAAGACATAATGTAAAGAAAGTAAAAACATACACCTACCTAAAATGGCTAAGCTATTCAAATGCTATGATTTATCAGTACCCATAAAACTCAGGTTACTACGATGTTATATATTTCATACACTGTTGTACGGAGTTAAGTCGTGGACTCTCACAGACGCTACCTGCAAGAAAATTGAGGTTTTAGAAATGTGGCTTAATCGTTGACTCCTGAAGATATCCTATACCGACCACGTTACTAACCAGGACGTTTCATTAAGAATATAAAAAGAAAAAGAGTAGCTAACCGTATAAAAATAGCCAAATCAAATATCTTGGTCATATTATCAGGAACAGCGAAAGATATGGGTTATTGCAATTATTTCTTCAAGAAAAAGTAGAAGGGAAACGAGAACCAGGAAGGCAAAGGATTTTTTGGCTGAAAAATCTACGTACGTGGTTTAACACAACAACGACAAATCTTTTTAGAGAAGAAGCCTACAAGTTGCCATAATGGTCGCCAACATCCAAAACAATTAGGCACTACAAGAAGAAGAAGAACGTTTGGTACATTTTTGTAGCAAGTAGTTAGCGCACATCTCATCGACAGTATCGACATCCGCCCTGGGTGGAGTTGTAAAACAGCAAGATTTCTGGCTTTTCTGTTTCTGAAGATACTTTATTCTCAGAATGCATAGTGCAAAGTAAAGTAACTGACTTGATTTTGTTTGCAGAATAAGTTTTTAATGTGTGTTTTTAGTGTGTACTTTTATTCTTGTTTAGTGTGTCTACAAGTGTAGTGTTCTTTTCAAGTAGGGTCTCAGCCAACGGATAGTTGGTGTACCAATTATTAGTGGGCACATTTCTATATTCTTTTAGAGAACGGCTCTACCAATCGATGAACAATATTCATTATTTTTCGTATTAAGTAGTTCTTTAATTTTATCAGAGAGAGTAGCATTCCCTGTATCAGCAGCTAAAATAAAAATGTTAGGTGGCGATTTAAATTGCTGCATTTAGAATATGACAACGCTAGCCACGTTCTTTTCTATATGATTTGATTAAACGTGTCCTTGAAGTGGTAGGGAAAGTTAGTAAATGAGCTTATTATTATTAATATTGATATCATTTTAGAAAAAAAAGTTGTTAATATTTTTGATAAAAACTTTACTATTTATGTTATAAAGTTTAAGTAACTACTAATGGGTGACAATTTTACAAGATTAAGACGATTATAGATACCATTAACATAGCTTTCCAACTCAGTTGAATGAATATACTTGTCGAAATATGTCACGCAAATTATATAATGTTTTATTTGGAAAGTTAACAACTTTTGAAGGTAAATTTTGAAGTATATTTTAAGTTTAAGTATATAATACTGTATACTAAATATAATATATAGGTATAATTACTTTGTGTAGTTACTAGACTTCCGCTGTTAGTACAATTAAACCTAAAGTTGAGATTAATACTATTACAAGAATTATTATTGAACTTTTGTTTCGCAATTAGATGCGCTAATTTTTTAATAAATTTTTATGAATTAATTTTTTAATTAAATTGCGCTAACTCAGAAGCACAAATTAGCATATCTAATTGCCGAACAAATTCTAGAACCTACATCTTTGAAATCCACTACAGTGGTTAACAACTTTTCTGATACCCCTATTTCGACCATTGTCACTTAAGCTTCAGCAAAAGATTTTTATTACTCTGTTACCCCAAGTCACATTTCAATTGAGACAATTATTTGTCAAATTGAAGAAGCCATTTCCAGTTTACCTTCCGAAGATGCTGAAATAGCTATACAAGACATCGATAGAGTTGTTAGAAACTCAAAACCTCGTACTCCGAACATTAGCCAAACCAAAAAAAATTCCTAAAAGAACTTTAGTGAAATGCAAATTTTTATTCAAATAAATGCCAGATATCGAGCACAGTTTTATTAAATCTTGCCCAAGTACTTTCGCTCCTAGAGCATCTTCAGGGGCAGTTCGTCAAAATTAAGCTATTCAAAAATATATGGAGAATATCATAAACATTAACTAATACATTTACACAACACGAGACAAAGGACAAACAATTTAAAATATATTAAATTCCTGCTTTCCTAAAATATATTAAAACCCTTTGTAAAAGGTATATATTGGGTTTTTATATATATACCTTTTACAAAGGATTTTAACAAAAATTTTTCCCTAATCAGTCTTTATGCTATACTTACCATTTCTTATTACTTCTTTTCCATTTCTTACAATGAGAACAACATTATCAGCGTACGCTAAGCATTGGTGCTCTTTGTATAAAAGAGTGCTGGACCTGTTTATCCCACTAGCCTTTAAATTCTTTTTTAGAACTATATTGAATAGCAAGGTAGACAACGGGTCTCCTTGGCGAACACATTTTTTCACTTCGAATTGTTGGACAGATTCAAAAGTAGTTATAAGGATCGAATTGTTTGATAATGCCCCTTTGTCCGCTTCTTCTCGATCGACAATGATAATATAATAAAACGTTAAAGTTGTGGAGTAAAAATTATGGATTTATTGACAGCTACTACTAATTACACTATAGATGTTGGTTAGGTAACTTTCTATAATAGACTACGCTCAAATAAGTTCAAATCCCCAATTTATAATCTCACAAATAATGTATACCTCAGCACAGAGGTTAATGCTTCTATCACACTAAAAAACTTTGAACTATGAGCTTACAATACAATTTAATCTAGACCGCAATTGCAACACTTAGAAAGTTCAATTAGAAAAATATTTTATTCGGCAATTTAACAGGTGTAAGGACTTTAATTATATGTGTGAAATTATAAAAGGTTAAGAAATTAAGATTATAAATTAAGGGATTAATTTATGATTGAACATATTGGCCAGTATATAAAAGAAACAAAGGACCAATAGAAAATATCTAAACACATATAAAATATAAAATAATAATAATATAACAATAATCATAACACTAATTCACTCGGATTTTAAATTATTATCTCACCCGAGCAGTACTACCTATAACTTGAAAATTTATAATTTATGATTCAGCTAGACTATCTAATTCAAATCTAAGCTCATTAAGTGAAAGTGATCTAGGAGTGACTTTCTTTAAAGTTTTACTTTAATTTGGTTGTGATACCGTATGTTTCGAGGTGCTGGATGAGGTTGGATGCAAGAACCTTGATTGCCTTTGTTTTCTGGCTCTCTTGGAGTTTCGAATATATCTAACTACCTTCCATATAATGACAATCAACATAACAATGGATATAGTGACTAGTCCCGTGGTTAAATGATGAATCCACTGATGGTTAACAATGGTTTTCCACGTGTGTTCGGATATATCTTAATCAAATTGCTCTGCCTCAAGTACAATATTTGGCAACTCATCTTCCCGAATATCTATATTATTTCTGAGAATATTGTTCTGCTTTATGATTGGCCTCTGCATAAGCTCTTCAATGGGACTGACGGGAGTCTATAAATAACTTCCAATTGCTGTTTCCAATCCATTACTGGATGTGAGTAATGTTATGTTTCGAGTCTGAGCAACGCATTTTGGTAACACCTTTATAAAACTCGTTTGATTGATTATATGTTCAGATCGAGAACTATCGCACATAATAGTTCGGTGTGCTCATTCTCAATCAACTGGCTTCCTTTATCGTGTATTCTATTATATTGCAGGTGGTGTCGGTAGTTCTATCGTATAATTCATTTAAGATACAATTTGGATGAGTATCCATAATAATGATTCCCATTGGTGAACATGCCAACTCTCCTTTATTTAATTCTATACACCTTCTTTATCTTCATATGTCACTTCAAAATAGTGTAAGTTATTGTAATCTACTGCAAGTAGATTCCTTGGGGCCACAAACGAACACAAAACACCACCTCTTACCGATAACGAAAGAGCTGTAACTCTCAGTAGGTTGATAGATAGATAGATAGATAGAACGTTTATTGACCACTTTACATAAAGTTTGAAGTCCGTATAAAAAATACAATAAAAGATATCATAATGTAAACTTAAAATTAACTTAACCATATTGGCTAAAGTAATATACATATGTAAGTATTAGCAGAAGAATTAAAATTAAAAATTTAAGATAAAAAAATCTCTAACCAAAACAAACCTAAACTGTCACATAAAAAATCTTTGAAATATGGAAGTAACAAAAATGTACAAATAATTAAGAATATTCCCGAATCGATGACTAAATAAACTAATACATAAAACTTAGTACATTTTAATAGCAATAATACAATGTGATATGTAGATAGTAAATCGACAGTATCTAGTGTTATCAATTATTAGGAAATAGCCAATAATGACGATGTCTTCTTCTACATTTTGTACTACAATATCTATTATTGGCTGCCTTCTTATATCTACTCCTTGTGAAAGGAACCTTGTAGCATTCAAAATTATTGACTCTATTTGTCCGGGAATATCTATGTCCTATTATAATATCTATGAAGTGTTCATGATTGTAATGAAGATTTAATATATTTTCGTATGTGTTCGCATATTCTTTTGCATATTTCATTGCACGGTTATAAGTCGTTTCCACTTTAAGGCGTATGTACTCTTTCTCTAATGTGTCAGAACTATATGAGACATCACTTAAACCATTAGACATTTCCTTAGTTCCGTTTTATCAGTGCTTCTCGAAAAATTTTTAAATTTCCGTTTATTCTATCTTCTGTAGAGTTAATCGAGGCTATTGTTTGTAACATCAGCTTCGTTTGATGTTTTGAATTCTTTATTAGATCCTTCTGATTATTGTCCAAGGAATCTATGTCCCTGTATACTTCATTATTTACCCCAAATACTGATGTAACGACTGTTCCTAGAAGACCCCTCTTTGGCCTTCTTTTAACTTCCAGATCTAATACTCGACTTATCCTTTTTTCTTGTTCTTGTTCCTCTTTTAGCTGGCTTGATATTGAATCACAATTTATTATATTGCTTGTCTTACACATATCTCCCAGCGTTTTTACCATTGAATCTATCGTTCGTTCACCATCTAAAATGTTTTCTTTTCTAGATGAGTTTGATTCTAAATATCCCTCGATCTATGTATAACTCGCTTAGATGTTCTGAATATAATCCGGGAAATGAGGTATAAATTTTGCACAAATCTGCATTTGCAGCTATTCTGGGACTGTACTGTTGCATTTCACAGCACAAATAGTTTTTCTAATTGTCATTTTTACCAATGTTATTTTTTTTGGCACTTCAAATTCTTTTAGCGTTTTTATTAATCTTTTTCTTTTGTCTATAGTATCGTAGGCAGCTTTGTAATCAATGAAAAGTACCTGTGCTGAAATATTGTATTCTAGGCAATTGATCGGGATTTGTTTCAGCATAAGAATTTGGTCGGTTGTTGATCTTCCCTTACGAAATCCTCCCTGGATTCTCCCACATAGATTCTTTTTCATAAATATGTCTAATTGTTTTTTAATAACTATGGCGAGCACTTAGTATATTATCTCTTACAAGAATATTGTTATATTACTCTATAGTTTACACACTTTTACTATGAGCTCACGAAGTTAGTTTCGTAAAGCCTTTTCTTCGTATTTTAAGTTATCTGCCACAATGCCGCTCTCCCCGCGGCTTTTTGATTTTTCATAGCTTTTATGATTTTTTTCTTCAACTTCTATTTGGAGTTTAGGAATATTATAATGTGCTTTAATAGTCACACCACCATTTCGCAGTTATTCGAAATATTCTTTCAGTTATAATGTATTTTTCTTCTTTGTAGACATTTTTTTATTTCATTTTTTTTTTGTAATTTTCTTCAATACGCTTTACTTTGTCAACCATATACTTGCTTTTATGCCACTTAAGATTTTCTTGACTTACTTTTGTTGTTCGGCATATCTTTATAGGTCGTCTTGTTTTTGAGATCACAAACTTTTTAATCTGATCTGAAAATCTGATCTTTTTTACCTCTGTTCTATATTCGCCATCAAACCAGTGGTTTTTTCTACAACTTTTTGTTCTTGTTATGTTCTTTGATGTTGCTTCCTTTATAGTGTCACAGTTTGTCTTTTTCATGAACTTTTGTTTGTATGTGACTTATAGTATCACTATTTTGTTTGGCGTAAGTTTCTTGTATATCCTTTTGGTAATCCTGCACTACCTCAAATTTTTACAGTTTTTCAAAATTAAATTTGGGTTAGGTTGCACTTTTTTACCGTTTATGGTTTTTAATTATTGAATCTTTCATATCAATCCTAACCAAAAAATGATCATGGTCTACGTCAGCCCCTCTGCACGTTTTCACATTTGTTATTTTCTAATAAGATTAAGATGTGGTCTATTTGATTAGTTTCATTTGATCCCGAAATTTTCCACGTTCCTTTATATATATTTTTTCTCTTGAAATATGTACTCATTATTTTCATCTTGTTTTCAATGTCATCCTGTAATTAATCTTTAACGACTATTATTTGTAGTCATATGTTTACTTTCCCCCCTGTTATTTTTTATATAAAATATAACTTCTCTTCCAACCTTTGCATTGGGGTCATCTATAATACACTCACCGGCAAAATTAACGGAACACCTTAAAAATGGGACATGTTAGATGACTCGAATTTCCTAAACCTGTTATCCGATTTTAGTGATTTTTTTAGTATGTTATAGGTATATTATTTAAGAATATCAATGAAATAATATTGTTGCTAGACAGGTCAATGTCATTTTATACCGGGTGTAACAATCATACTGTGTTTTTTCCTTAAAGTTCGAAACACCCTGTGAAATATTCTAGCATATAAAAAATATTGAAATTAAAGCTCAATTATAGTCTCAGGCTTTCTGAACATTTTCTTTTTTGATTCATTTGCTTATGTTGGATAATAAAAAAGTTAGGTACGTTAACAACTAGCCATGTTTTTCATCAATAAATACTCATTTTCTTCTTAGTTTCACTAGCATATTTAAAGGAACAACCATAAAATCTGAGTATTTTCTCTCTAGTCTATATACTGTTTAGATAATATCATAATACGAATGTTGGTGAAGTATTTTGAATTTATATTACAATGGTAGTACAATATAAAATCTGTTTAAGAAGAAATAAAGCACAAAGGTGTCAGACTCAACAAAATACGGATTTTAAACGCATTAACTTTATTGTACAGTTTGAACTTAAATTGGTTTTTTATGCATTTTTTTGGCTTTAATAGCGTGTGTTTCCCCTACGAGCCCTTACAACTGCAGTTATTCGTCTTCTCATACTTCTGATACCGCTATCGATCAGTTGTTGGGCAGTCTCTCCCATTCCTCAATCAAAGCAATTGTGACTTCCTCTCTGTTTTGAATAGCAGGAACCCGTGCCCTAAGTTTTCTGCCTAGCATGTCCCACATATCCTCTATCGGGTTTAGGTCTGGGGAACAAGCTGGCCAATTCATCGTTGTTATACCCACTTGTAATAAGAAATATCTTACACAGTCTGCGACGTGTGGGCTCGCATTATCCTGCATTAAAATAAAATTTTCGCCAATATATGGTGAAAAAGGTACCACATGGTCTTGGAGAATATCTCTGATATACTTATCTGCTGTTAATGCTCCATCATCAATCACCACTAACTCTGTTATTGCTCCCAAACATATACCGCCCCACACCATAATTGAACCTACACCAAAATGTACGGTCGTAGTAAAATTGAAAGGGGCATTTCGTTCTCCTTGGCGTTGATACAATCTTTCTCTACCGTCGATGTAATTTACACAGAAACGGCTCTCGTCCGTAATGAGAATTTGACTCCAGTGATTATCATTCCAATTTTGATGTACTCGACCAAATAGTCGTGCTAAACGATGGTGTCTCTGGAGTCTGGGAGCTTTTATTGGCACATATGACTTGAGACCGGCTTTTTTAAGTCTCTTTCTTACTATGCGCTCAATTAAATACAAGTTTGTACTTGTTATGAACAGACAGAATGACTGTAAAATGTAAAACACAATACAAATGAACAAATTAATTTGACATTTAAGACTTTCTTGTGACAAGGAGCTTTCAAAGCTATGTAGATATAGTCTATAAAATACAAATATAAAGAAATATTGCATTAATAACAGGTTCCTTTAAATTTGCCGGTGTGTGTATTAAATTGTTAACTTCTCATAGCCTACTTTAGGCTTGTTTATTAAACTAAGCAGAAAATGAGGATTTATTGATGAAAAACATGGCTAGTTGTTAACGTACCTAACTTTTTTATTATAAAACATAAGCAAATGAATAAAAAAAGAAAATGTTAAGAAAGCCTGAGGCTATAATTAAGTTTTAATTTCAATATTTTATATATGCTAAAATATTCCACAGGGTGTTCCGAACTTTAAGGAAAAAACACAGTAGGATTGTTACACCCGGTAATAAAATGACATTGACCTGTCTAGCAACAATATTATTACATCGATATTCTTAAATAATATACCTATAACATACTAAAAAAATCACTAAAATCGGACAACAGGTTTAGGAAATTCGAGACATCTAACATGTCCCAATTTTAAGGTGTTCCGTTAATTTTGCCGGTGAGTGTAGTTTTATTATCTTGTCTGGGCATTTCTTCAGATAATCAATTTAATTCTTTATAAAGTTTATCTTTCACTTCTCCTTTTTCTATTGTTGGGGCGTGTATATTTGTCAGTGATTTCATGTTCATTTTCCCTCTAATTCTTATTGCACATATTCTATCAGATTGTGTTATCTGGTTATATCACGGGAGTTCTTATAACACCTGTATAATATATAAGCATTTACAGTACTTATATTTAAAATTGCGAAGAAAACAGCCATCGGCCACATGTAAGTAGCACATTTTTGATCTAAGCTGTTAACACCTCCTTTAGTTGTAATGTAATAAGCGATTATTTCAAGCTTGCTCGTAGAGTTGTCGACTTCATCGGAATGATGCATCGAAAAAACCAGTATAACAGCTTTTGATGGTTTTATGAAGTATTTTTTTGTTTCACAATATATGTATCCATCATAAAAATAATTACTTCTTGCATCAGTCATGCATAAAATCTTTATACCATATTTTGATGGTTTTGCTGGCATGTACATTCTAAATTTACATCAACCTCTGAAAGCCACCAGCATCCCATCAATACACACAGAGGATCCAAGAGTGAAGAGTTCTTCAGAATTGTCAACAAGCCTTTGAAACATGTCCGATACAGCAGCTGCTGCATTTTCAGTTTTTCGTTCATCGGGGTTAGTAAATCTCAAACAAGATAATAGTAGCATTAGACTGTATTGACAAACAAGATAATAGATATCTGTAGCAAAGAGACCCTCGGTACTTTCATTATTTGATTTAAAAATTTGAGTGTATATCAAAAGTCCCAGAAAAGCGCAAATATCTCAAGTAGTGGTTTGTTGAAGGCAGCTTGCTAAAGTTTTATTAGTATATTTTTTTTGTGTAGTCCATTTTGACGTTGGTCTATTGGACGAGTTCTTCAATCATGTCCTCAGTAAATAGCAGTTCCCATATATCTACTACTTCCGAATTGTCACCAAGTATTTTTGCTTTCTGACGTAAACCATTTAATTGCAAAATAATGTAATGATTTCTTGTGCGAACGTTTTTAGGTGGTTGGTTCTTGCGCCATTGAAATCCATTTTTTTCAACAAATGTTCCAGATGCAGTTATATCGTCTTCATTACCTATATCATTGTCGAATTCGTCTTTATCTGCTGATTGTTCAGAGTCACTAAAATGTTCACTCTGACTCACGTGGTCTAAATCTTTATCGCTATCACTATCACATTCCTCTAGCCATTGCTCTGCAACCGATTCAAAACTCAGATCATCAAAACACAGTCCAAAATGTTTTTCATTTTAAAACAAAATAATTACCTTGCATAAAAAATATGTAAAATTACTTTTTTTGGAACAGTAACGTAAATGGTATACTCAGTCTGCGTGACGGCTTCGACAGATTTGTAAGTTAACAGAAAGAACTGACGTGTCAGTATTATTATTTTATTTTTACAATCTTGAAGAGTCCATTATAGAAAGGTAGGGAAAACGGTAAGTGACGTAGACAACCGATAAGTAAATTATGATGTATTTTAAATTTCAACGCGTCTGTCAGACGGAGTATACCAGTTAAGGATTAAGATATACTCATAAACTGCTTACCAGTATGTAATACTGCGCTTAAGTTTTTTCTTTATGCAGTTCCTTTTTCTATGTTTTAGTTAGTACTATCTTCTATCCATCCAGCTAGTCGTATCTTCTATCCATCTAGCGTTAGTGTTAAGAGCGGCTGGTGTGAAAGGTTAATTTTTCAAAAATTCATAATTTTCTTTTTTACTCAATTACGACTTTCTACAGTGAGGTTAAGTTTCCGATAGAACACTTGACATGCTCACAAAACATATTGTCGCATTTCTGGTTGTTAATAACTTTGTACCTACTTAGTCAGTCTGAGTAAAGTAAAAGTATTGTTTTAATGTATCCAGGCACTATTAAGCATTATTTTTTAGCTCTTTCGATTAGCTCTGTACTAGTTGTTTCTCGAATATATTTCGTAGTTTGACCAAGAAACCCCACGAATTAATTCAATTTTCTTTGCAGTAATCTCTCCCAGAGTGTAACTTTGTTATCTGTCCTTTCTATATTAGTACCCTGTAGTGTTCTGATCTTAATGCCCATAATATTTGCAATTCCTGTTGCTACGCAGTAAATTAGTATATGCAAATATTCTAATGTACGTGCTTCTACGAAATGATTGGGTAGAATTTCAGTGTTATAGAATTTTGTTAGTATCTATTGAAATGAAGTGAAAACTCAAGCAAAAGAAACGAGGAATGCTTTGACCAAGATTGTGAACAAGTAATAAATAACAAAAATATAGCCAGACAGAAATATCTACAAAGGGATTCGCGATTAAATAGAAGGGCATATGAAGAACTCAGGAAAGATGGAAAGAAAATATGTAGAAGGAAAAAGAGAGAAATGTTAAATAGAAAAATACAACAAATTACAGATTATAATAACAGAAGAGAGAATAAAAATTTTTACAAGGAAACCAAGCTTTACACCCAAAGATATATGACAAAATCAACAGTTTACAAGGACAAAAATGGGGAAATTATCAGCGAGAGAGAGAAAATAATGAAAAGATGGAAGGAGCATTTTCAAGAGCTGTTAAATCCAGAAAAAGAACTAAACGAAGACGAAGAAATAATTCACCACACAGCAGAACAACTGCGAAAATTATAGGGGCATAATAGTTTTAAATGTCGTCTACAAGATATTATCAGGAATTATAACAGCCGCCTGGAATCGTTTTCGGAGGAGATGATTGGTGAATACCAATGTGGCTTCAGACCACAGAGGTCAACTATAGACCAAATACATATGTTAAGAGGCATACATGAACAATGTGTTGAATATAACATTCCTATTTACAACTTGTATATCGATTTCAAACAGGCGTTTGAAAGAGTAGATCGACAAAAGATATTAAAGCAACTATCTATGTTGGGGATACCCAATAAGTTGGTTAAACTTATACGAATGACTCTGGAGGGTTCCAAAGCTATGGTGAGAATAGATGGAGATATGACGCAGGCCTTTGATATTGAAAATGGAGTTAGACAAGGTGATGCCTTATCAACAACACTTTTTAATCTAACTTTAGAAGCTGTTGTGAGAAAACTGGATATAAACGGTTGTATTAATATAAGATCAATGCAAATATGCGCATATGCGGATAATGTTGCCATAATAAGCCGCAACATAAGGGTATTGTAATGTCTTTTTTAATTCTAATTTATTATTTTTATTTTAATTTACTAAAACACGATAATTTAAATCAGTTTATTAAACCAATGTAGAAGAATTTATTTGACTAATAATTACATAATTTATCTATACGTGCGTTACATTTTAAAACGGGATCGCGATCTTCTTTTCTGACTGCCTGTTTTCTCCAAAAAGGTCCCGTTATATACTAATACTGTTGTTAGACTAGAAGGATGTCGACCCTTGTCGAAAATACTGAAAGGATACGGCTGGTTTTTCATTCAACGTATTTCCGGATCGTTCGAATAGACCATTTCTTTTTAGTACTTGGAATTTCTGCAGGTAGACGAAGGGGTCGTAAAATCTAGAACATATTAATGAATAAACAACATGTTTACAGTTCTTTTTAATATGACTCATTTTTACGTAACAGTATTAAGCGAAAAAGTTATAGAACTGAAACGAGAAGCTTCTACATTAGGTCTACATATAAATGAAAGCAAAACAAAATATATGGAGTGCACAAAAACGAATCAACATGAGAATCTGAAAGTAGACAACCATACCTACAAATATGCGTCCACTTTTTAGGGTCAATAATATATGACAATTAACAAGTAACAAGTACTTTTATGCATACAAAGACTTAATGAAAAGTAAGTCACTGAATCGTGAATCATAAGCTTAGAATTTACAAAACAGTAATTAGAGCAGTGGTCACATATGGATGTGGAACGTGGAACCTCTCAACCACTGATAAAAATCAACTGAGAATATTTGAGCGCAAAATATTAAGAAAGATATTTGGACCAACCCAATGCAGCGATGGTTCGTGGAGAATTAAAATAAACCACGAGCTGGATGAACTAATGCAGAGCGCAGATATTGTTAGATTTGTAAAGTCACAAAGACTAAACTGGCTTGGTCACCTAGAAAGAATGCCAGATAATCGAGCTGTAAAAGTAGTCCAGAGATGGAAGCCCCAAGGAAACAGAACAAGAGGAAGGCCCCGTAATAGATGGATAGACGACGTAGAGAGGGATCTTAAAACCATGAACATCAGGCAGTGGCGAAGAAAAGTATCCAACAGGGCAGAATGGAAGAACATTGTTAAGCAGGCCAAGACTCACAAAGGGTTGTAGCGCCATAAGAAGAAGAAGAAGAAGAAGAAGAAGAAGAAAAAGAAGATATATTGAAATCACCCCATATGTATTAAAACACCGAAAAAGTAATTTGAATCCTTTTGTACCGCTGGAGTTGATAATAAACACATTTTAAAGTTTGTTTATATATCACAGACGCTGTCAAAGGGAATTGGCTTCAGTGTTGGTCCGAATTTTCATCTAATTTGAAATGGTTTTTCCCTATTGTTTTTTTTTGGTATTAGAAATAGCGAAGTATGGTAGTTATAGCAGTTAATAGTACAGTTACAGAGGTTTGGAAAAGATTTTGTTGAGACAAGACGTGGCGAGTGTCGGCCTTAAAAAGCCAGCAAATTTGTTGAAAAAAGTCAATTATAGTCAATGTAATGTGTCAGTTTTGAAAGAGTAATCACTGTTTCTGTTTTTAAGCATCTAAGAGATTTGCTGCATTTGCAACAAATTTGAAAGTTACCCACCTGTGTTCCAGTTTTTTAATAAGCCGAGTGTCAAATTTTGCGTCCCAGTGAACAGCTTCCATCCTCACGTGCAAAAATAAGCAAGTTTTTCATTTATAACATTATTACATTTGTAAATTATAACCACATAAATTTTAATCTGTTTTGTTAAATAATTGCTTTCATAACAGGTTAAGAAATTGTAATCATTAAAATTATAAATGTTAGGGTGTGGCCTAGCTGTCATATTAATTGTTCTCAAATTTTAAAATTCAATATTGACATCTGACAGCTATGTTTTATGTTTGACATTTGATAAATACCTATTCATAATTGAGAATTTGTTTTTTTTTAAAGGTAAACCAGTATACATAGTTCCATTTAAAAGCTATTTTTCATTTCTAATTTTTTCCATTACAAATTGTCGCCCAGTAACAATTCGTTACCCTAATATTACAAAGTTGTATGTAACAATATTGCTAATTTGAGAAAAATCGATTTAAAAAAATGAGCTTTCATAAAAATCAAATTGTTTTATATATTTTAAATTTGAATTTAAATTAAAAATGTACATATGTATTAAAGGTGATTTAAAGAAAAAATTAACAAAAAATTGGTTTTTGTATTAGAAGAAAAGGTATTTGAAAAAAAACATAGAACCTTGATATAGCAAGAAAATTTTACTTATTTAAAAAATTAACATAGAACTTTGTTAACTACAAAAAAAAAACAAATTAAATCTTATTTTTGGAGGAAAATACACTCGTAGTATTCCTTATCAACTTCAGGGATATACTTGAACATAGATTTTAGGGCATCTATCTTATTTGGGGGAAGTACAACAGCCTTATCACATTTTTTTAATTGAAGCGGAATGAGTGGTTCTGTTTCGGTTTTAACATGACCTTTTCGTAATTTCCTTTGATGTAAATTTACAGTTTTTAGCTCTTTGGTTGGATCAAAAGTATCTCTATACTTCAGTTCAAAAAAAGATTTAGAAAATTCTAATGCTACTACTTTTGAAAATGGTACAGCGTTGTAGTTCAGTTGGCTGGAAAAAGACTGAAAATCTATAAAATGTTCTTGTTTCATTTGAATTATTGTATATGGATTTTGCCGGTTTACTTCTAAAAGGTAGCGCAGAAGTGATATAGGAGAATAATATTCTACTTTATTCAACTTTCTTTCAATTGCACTGTGGATTGCATCGACCTCTTGAATACAAGCATGTCCTGGAACAGAAAATTTCATGGAAATATTTTGCACATTCTGATGTTTTTGAATTAGGTAACTGAGAGCATAACTCATAAGACTGTTTCGATTCTGTGGAACGCAGCTATCGCTCCACAAAATGATTTTTGTAAACTCTGGATGGTCCTCCAACACTTTTCCTACTATTTTATAAACTGCGTTTGCAATTTCATTTCCCTTTCTTCCATGTAAAGCTTCTGTCCACACGGCACAATACACCTTTTTCCCAACCGAAAGGTGACCGGTCATATTGTACACATTTAATTTGCTCTTATAAAAGAAATTTTTTATGTCTGCTTTTGGACATGTCAAAACATTTTCCAGATCAAAATATAATAAAGGTATTCCGCTTTCTTTATCTCTTTGTTTTTCTTCTCTCATATACTCTTTCTCTTTCAAATGATCAGTATATCTTCGTTGTGATTCTTCGTCTTCCCTCTTCTCCATTTTTCTTAATTTTATTTCTTCGCAGGTATCACATCTATCTTTTCTTGGTTTGTGAAAAGCTATATTAAAATAGTTGCAAAATATTTTTCTGTAGACAGCAAAAGAAACTGGATTTTTTTTGCATTCTCCAGCAAAATCCAAATAAAGCTCATACAATTTTTTGATACTTAATCCGCTTTCTAAATACTCTTTATTAGTTTTTTTGCGACAGTAATGGGATTCCACTCTTGGAATCATGTTAATGTGCTCCTTGACCAAGTTACTATCTTCGAGTGATGTTACCCGTTTTTGATGTTTGCCTTGTTTACTTTCGGGTAAGGTTTTGGTGGAAGTTTTATTGTTGTGCACCGTATAAATTGGTTTCTGGCTTATGCATAAAGTCCCAGTGTAAAAAGCCTTGCAAACTTGGATCTTTTGATTATTTATCTCAAAATGAAACCTAAAACTTTTGCTTTTTCTCGAATTTTCTGGATTTTTGCCTTTTCTTCGTCTCCAAGGAGTCTCAGCTTCTGTGGTATGCAAAATAAATCTGAGAGTAAATAATAGTTTTTAAAAATTTCCTTCCTTTGTTCGTCGCTAATTTTACGCGAGCACTTCATTCTGCACTTTTGTACACAATCTTTTTTGTTCCTAATCTTTCTAGCAGGTACTACCTTTTTTCGAGAAGAAATATACTCTAGACCTTGATCAAATAAAGATTTTCTTTTGTTACATGTCCATTCAGAAGTGTTTTTCTGTCGTTTTCTAGTAAATGTCTTTTTATCTTTTATTATATTATGAGTTTCTTCTTCTAGTAAAATTTCTTCGGAAATATGTCCAATATTATTTGTATCATCGAAATCAGAATGGTCTGGTTCTAGAATCTTAATTTTGTTATCTTCTGAAGACGGGATTTTCTTGGTGAATTATGGAACTAGAGTTGTAGAACTGCTAGGTACATTTCTAAAATAAAAATAAAAAAAAATGTTTTCGCGATTTAGTTTAACAAAATAATTGTCAAAAATATTACCTATTTAAGTTAGACTGCAAATCACCAGAACCAAAGTTAGATGCATTTTTAATCTTAATATTGCTAACAACTATGATTGGGGCCTTTTTATTCTTTGGAGTGTGAATGATTGAGGTGGAAGACGAACTAGGAGCTTTTCTAAAACAAATTAGTTTTTAAATAGTAACAACAAGCTAAATTATAAAAAGAAATTAATAAAATGTTACGTTGTTTAATTTTTTTGTTTAGCAAATCATGCCTACCTGCTTGAATCCGTTTCTGAGTTAGTTTCGTCATCACTTTCGCTGCTACTTCTTGACACGGGAATATTAATAACACGTCCACGAATTTTAAGTCTGAAACAAAGAACTTTTTGTAAAAAAAGAAATAAAAAATAAAAACCTAACCTCACAATATAAGATATAGAAAAATCTTACCTGCATTCTTTCATCTTCGATGATTTTTGAACTGGTAATACGTAATCCTCATCATCATCAGAGTCTTGGACATAGTCATCACTTAAATTACTCATTTTTTTTTTAATTCTAGACACAAATAACACTCTCGAAAACGCTTGCGATTTGTATTATAAATACAGGAACATAACCTCGCTTTTACAAAAAATACAATAACAAGGTTGTATGTTACAACATAGAACCATGTAATATTTAGATTTTAATCAAATTTTAAATTCCAAAGTTCTATGTTTACCATAGAACTTTGCTATTCATATAAAGCATAATTTTGTACATACACCCTTGGTTTTTTTAATATTACCAGAGTTGTATGTGAGCAAACTAATTTCCATACAAATTGTGATGTAGTGCTAGTCACATAGAACTTTGTAATATTGAAAACTTAATTTAGTAAAAAATGTTACATAGAACCTTGTAATATTAGGGTAACGAATTGTAAATTCTTATAGTATCGCCAACTTCTAGAGTTTGTAAACGAATAGTAATATAGTAAGTTTGTTTTTTGTATTTTGTTATTACTAATTATTTTTGTAACTATTTGTGGTGCAATAATAATAAATATTTAATTTTTTTCCTAAACCATTATGTTTATTTCTTTTAAAAAAGTTTCTAAACCCTTGTGTACTTTTAGGAAGGAAGAGACTTTTCTTTCATCCAGCAGGAAGATTCTTTTAAGCGGCGTCCTTATTTTAAATAGTTTGAGAACCTTCTTGTGTTTTGTTTGTCCAGGAGACTTATGTAAGTACCCCTTTGTTTCATTTTTGTAGTTGCCCCAATCCAATTCCATCTTGTTATTCACTTATCCATGACCCAGCTCTCAAATAAACCCTGATTAGCCGTTCTCAAATGTTTCGGTTTGTTTTGCTTACCCTATCTCTAGCCCAGTAATTTCTGTCCCCAATTTTTAACCTCCCATAGTAATACCCTAGGTGGTAGGCAAAATAATCGTTACAGTGTTTCAACAATTTCTAACGGCATACCTAACTTCTTGCGAGAGTTTTCTGTTGGTAGCGGTGGCCTGCTAAGTGGGTTTGTTCCATTATACTCTTGCACGATAGATTACATTTAGCTTACCAGGTTATCGTGATACTCCTTGTCCTGCTGTGTACTATTATGTTGTGTTTCTTTTATGCCAAGCTTAGAAATCTGCTCATTTATTTCTTTTCCTGTACATCTTCTATTTTTTTTTTCATATACTTGAATCTTTAGATACTCTTCAAAATTCGTCATAAAAATGTCGATAGTTATTCATTTCTTAATCCATGTTAGGGTGCCTGTCCTTTCCGAACGTTGGCGTTTATTCTGGCTATGATGACTTTGTTGGTTGCTATACGAAATAGCTGTGTTGAGGTCTTTCTATATCATGCTATTAGGTTAGCAAGCCAGGATATTCTTCTTCGTCCTGGGGAATTTTTTCCTTTAATTTTACCTTGCAAAATGCATTGAAGTACCTCGTATCTGTCTTGATTTCTCATTATATGTCCCAAGTACTGCCGTTTACGGCCCTTTACGATGTTGACCAAATCTGCAGTTGTGTTCATCCTCCGCAGCACTTCTTCATTGGTGATTTTGTCTGTTCATGGTATCTTTAGAATCCTTCTGTTTAACCATAGCTCAAGAGCCTGAAGTTTTGATAGAGTTTCCGCCTCCAATGTCCACGTTTCTACTCCGTACAGAAGCACTGAGTACACATAACATTTAAGGAGCCTTATTTTTGTTTCTAGGGTAAGGTCATGGCTCTTAAACATAGAACTAATACTCAAGGATGCACTGTTTGCCTTTCTGATGCGATATTTAATCTCTTGGGTATTGTCCCACGACTCATTGATTATAGTTCCCAAGTAGTTGTATTGTGAGACAGGTTCAAGTCTCATTTGGTTCACATATAGATTTACTTCAGTTACGTTTTCCTTGCTGATGATCATTAGCTTGGTTTTGCTGGTGTTTATATCCAGTTCATATTTTCTACTTGTTTCCGTTATTTTGTTCGTTAAGTTTTGCAGCCTTTCTATGGTATTGAAAAACACTATTGTATCATCTGCATACCGCAGATTATTGAGCTTGACTCCATTTATTGAGATACGTTCATCAATATCTTTTAGAGCCTTTTCAAAAATGTACTGAGTACAATTTAAATATCAGTGGTAAAATGATGCACCCTTTTCTCACTCCCCTTAAGATTCTAATAGCTTCTTATAACACCTTCTAATAACACGTTCCAATAAAAACACAAAATGTTTACGTTGATGAACACAGTCAATTTCATGCGCTGCCTCGGTCGTCCTGCTTGAGTTAGCGCCCGCTTAATTATATTACTATTAGTATCATATCCAGATTTAGCCATATGGCTCACACTCCCTCTAAGGGTAAAATTCACTCATTCCAGATATCTACGCTATCAAGGGTATTGAGTTTTGATAGGACTAATTGATGAAGATAGAGAAGTATTAAATGCAACGCTATGGATAAACTTTTCGTATGACTATTTAATCTGAAAATTAAACATACAGTTTTTATTTAAAAATTGTCATTGAATTTATTGATTTTAATTTTTCAGATGATGAATTATATTGGATGATAAATTTTGCTACTATCTTATATCGCTCTCCAGTACAACGATATATATGTGTAGGTTTTTTCTTTTCTTCCATTGTAGGGTTTTTTATAGTAACATGTTACGTAATTCTAATGAAGCCACCTTTAACTGTAATTGGAGAATCATTGGCAATTGGCAGTTTTGGTTTTCATGTAAGTTTTGATCTCTATTAATATGTTTTTGACTGTACCAAAAAAATTTAAGCATATAGGCGAGGCAATGAAGCAGTAAAAAGCCCAAAACCCACCAAATTTTTGCAGTTAATTGGATCGCATTGAAACTTTTTGCATTCGAGTCGTAAGAGTATCATAAAATTGTAGGATTAAAAATGATGATGTGAACGTGACAATTAAAGTGGTCAGAAGCAAAACCGCGGAAGTAGCAAAATACACATTTTGAGAAATAAAGCATTGAAGTTGTTGTTCCTTTACAAATTCTGGATATTCACAATTAAAAATTTTAAAATGTTAAATAGTTCAAAATAAGTATAAAATTTAAAAATACTTCTTTTGAGAATTTTTTTTATTTTTTTACCTCTTTCAATAAAACAATGCACTTAGTTGTTTTACCTTTAAGCAAAAATGGCTTTATAATACACAAAAGCTTAATTTTCAGTTAATATTTATTTTTTCTTTAAAAAAACACAAATTTTTCTTTTTTTTTAACACTAATAGAGTTACTCATAATCTGAAAAAAAATCTATTAGTCGTATTATTCGTCGTTGGCATCTTCTTTGGAAGACTTAACAGCAGTGCTTCCTTTTTTCATTGTGCTTTTTTGCTGTTTTGGCTGATGCGGCAAATCATTATAAAATTTATGGTAAATGGGGGGTGGGGGGTATGAACTAGAAACTGTTTCTAAAAGCATAAAATTTGTGTAATGTCAATTAGATTTGCCAAACCCTAAATTATATACTTATTTCGCAATCAAAGAATTGAAAGGAAAATATAGAATAGAATTTAGATAGGTAGATATAGAATATAGAATAGAATAGAATTGAAAATATATTCTGATAATCTTAACTTTTTGTAAAGCTTGGCATCATTGGTAATATCAACCAATCCTAGCGATTTGAGGAAAAGTAACATGGTGTTGTATTGTTTACCTTCGAGTTTATAATTTCCTTATTTGTGACATTTTAGTGAATTTGTTAATATATTCTAAATTAGAATTGAAGAATAGTTGATAGTTAAGTGTAATAATGGTACGTAACTGTATTGTATGCAGGAAAACTTCATATTTACATCCAGAACTGTCATTTCATTCGTAAGTATTATAAACATTGAAATTATGTCAATAGGCGTAGTACAGGGATGTGATATTACTTAATGCATGACATGAATTGAAGTTTAATTTTGTAGTATTATAAATACATTTATTTATTTTTTCTAATCTACACTATAATTGCTATAAATATATTTTCAATAAAATATATGCAGGTTCCCAGTAAAGAATTAACTGCTGCTGGATATGTGGTTGTCTGTGTTTGGCTTAAACAAAGAACGCATATCCAAAACTGCTACGATCTGCTCAGAACACTTTAAGAAGCATGATCTAATTATACAACCAAGTGGACGGGTTAATTTGAGTAAAGCAACTGTTCCAACTTCCAATAAATATTTACCATAAATCACCAGAACCAAGGTAACTATAACGAATTTCTATGTAATTTACCATACAAAGTTTAATAAAGATAACGCTAAATTGAATTTGAGTACAATGAACATAACATTGGCATCGAATTATATGTTTGTGCGTCACAGTGTTGCCACATTTTTTTGTATAAAGTATAGAAGTTTTTAAAATAGAAAGATACTTGACGAAATTATATATGTTTTAAAAAACTTGTACAGAAGTAAAATGCTCAGTATTATTTTAACCTTTGTGGAGTGCGGACGTTTTAAAAATAATTTTCTTTGCCAAGTACTAATTAGCAGTTATCGAATTCTCATTAAAATCCAATTATCGCTTTAATAATTTTAGGTGATTCGAACTAAATTTGATGTTTTGATAAAATTATCTAGCTTTATAAAATATAAAATAATTTATTGTGAGTGCAACTGTAAGTGCAATAAATAAATAAATTAGTGTGGTGATAAACTGTAAAAATGGACGATGAACCACCCCTGGACAAGGGTGGAACAGTGGATGATGGAGGAGCAAGCGTAGATATGGTTACGTTTAACACCACGACAACCAACAATCTAGATGGTAAAAACACATCTGATAAAGATAAGGACACACCTTTAGATATCCAGAAAAAAAGTAAGGTTTTCAATCTACAAAAGCCAAACCTGTATTCAGATTTTGTCTACGTATTTATTGAAAATACCAATAATGAAAATATAGGTAAATTACATCCTATGGCAGTCGGTCATATTTTACACAAAAAATTAAATATTCAAAATATTGTAAGAATTGATAGAGTAGGCAAAAACAGAATTAGGGTTCAATTAAAAACAATTAAAGACGCCAATAAACTAGTGGCTAATGATCAATTAAAAAACGAAAATTTAATAGCTTATATTCCAAATAATTTATTATCGAGGAAGGGAGTTGTCAAGAATGTTGATACTTTTTTTGACGAGCAATATCTTTTTACAAATTTTCTATCTGCGATAACTATTACTGAGATTCGGAGAATCAAGCGAAAGATTATTTCTAATGGAGAAACAATATTTGTCCCTCGACAAACAGTTATAGTTACATTCGAGGGTAACATGTTACCCTCAAACATTTTCATTAACTCTGTATCTTGTCCAGTTGAACCCTATATTCACAGTGTTACACAATGCTACCGGTGTCTTAAATATGGTCACGTAGCGAAGCAGTGTCGTAACACAGTGGCTCTTTGCATAAACTGTGGTAAAACAAAAGATGAAACTCATTCATGTCGGGATCCACAGGATAATTGTTGTATTTATTGCAAAACAAACTCACATAAATCTATATCTAAATCTTGTCCAACATATTTAAAACAAAGTGAAATAAAGAAGAAAATGGCTGAGGAGAATTTAACTTTTACGGAAGCAAGAAATTTAAATAAAACATCATATGCTTCAACTTTAAAAACTAACAATAAATTTCAAGCTTTATCTCATTTATCAGAGGAAGAATTTCCCCCTTTGCCCACACGAAGGCCTAATATCAAAAATCCTAGACAACCTTTTTCATCTCAATCAACTAGTTCTACTGCCGTACAAACAGGGCGAAATCACAACGCTCCAACTCAAATCGAGTCAGGTAACAAAAAGCGAAAAGCCACATCTCCCATTCAAATATCAAATCCCCCTCCAATGTTCCCATTTAATTTTGGACCCGAGAAACCTATAAATATGCCACCTAGAGACAATTTTGAATCTGATATGTCAGACGAATTCATTAAAGGATTTTTCACGGTCTTTCAGAAAGTACTAAGTGAAGTAAAATCTTTTGAAGAACTTTCAACCATTGATGTAAATTTTATTAAAAATATTGCGTTTAATTGTAATGAAAGTATACCTGATGATGACGACACATTCTAATCTTAACCAATTAAAAATTTTTCAGTGGAATGCACGTTCCGCTGTATCCAATAAACATAGCTTAGTTAAAATATTATCAGATTATGATGTTGATATTGCTTTAATATCAGAAACATGGTTTAAACCAAATGTAACTTATACATTTTATGGATATTCTATTGTGCGAAAGGATAGGATAGATGGTATGACGGGTGTCGCTATTCTTATAAAAAATAATATCAGCTTCAAAGAAGTATTTCTTAACAATGTAGTAGATGGCATGCAAATCTGTGCAGCAGAAATTTTTGTTTCTAAAAACTTATCCATCACTTGTGTTTCTGTGTATTGTCCTCCAAATGTTTCAATTACTGTAAACAATTTTTCCAATATTTTTAATAACATAAATGGTACCTCAATAATTGGAGGAGATTTTAATGCGCACCATGACCTATGGGGCTCATATAAAGTCAATCAATCTGGGAAAAATATGGTAAATGCATTAAATCAAAACAACCTGGTAATTTTAAATGATGGGTCACCTACAAAAATATCTCGGTCGGGACAAAATTCTTCTGTCGATTTAACACTAGTATCTCCGGATATCGCGGATAAAACTAACTGGACGGTGTTAACAGATACTCTTGGATCGGATCATTTTCTCATTTTCATGAAACTTAATATATTGAGGGAACAGTTTAGCAACACAATACAGCCAAAAACCAAATGGAACACTAGAAAAGCTAACTGGATGGAATACGAACAAATGTGCATTTTATATTTTAGTAATAAACCGCAACTACTAAATGTAAATGATAAATATAAATATTTCATGGAAGGCATTGAATATGCCAGTACATTTTCAATTCCAGTCAATAAGCCTTTTAAAAGAGCCAAGCTGTCACCCCCTCCTTGGTGGGACGATGAATGTGATAAAGTCGTTCGTTATAGAAAAGAAGCTTTAAATAATTATACCAACAATAGCAATATAGAAAATTATATACACGTTAAAGAAAAAATGGCAACATCAAAAAATTTTTTAAAAAACAAGGCTAAGAGTTACTGGGTTAACTACTGCGCTAAACTTAATAAAAATACTCCGTCTAAGGAAATATGGCAACAGGCAAAAAAAATGCAAAGAATTCATGCTCCTAAGCCTAAATGTAGTAACTATGACTGGATTGAAACCTTTTTGCAAAATATCACACCATGTTCAGCAGATCAGGAAGTAAAGGATTTAATAGATAATACAGATGTACAAAATGATATATTCAATTATCCTTTGAAATTTACTGAACTACAATTTGCATTAAAAAGTACCAGTAACACAGCTCCAGGTATGGATCAAGTTACATACGATATGTTATGGAATTTACCAACTGTGGGTAAATTATTTTTGTTAGAAATTTTTAACGATATTTGGTTAAAAAACGTTGTCATTGAGGAGTGGAAAAATGTTTTAGTTGTACCAATCCCCAAACCACACAAAAATCCCAACCTTGCAGAATCTTATCGGCCTATTTCTTTGTTGTCCTGTGTAATGAAAACTTTTGAAAGGATTATTAAACACCGATTAGAATTTCATTTGACTAGCACCGCCTTTTTTCCGTTGGAACAATTTGGTTTTAAAAAAGGGTTTAATACTATTGACGCAGTTTCTTATTTAACAACAGACATTCAGTTATGTTTTTCAAATAACTATTACCTAGGTGCTGCATTTCTCGATATAAAAGGTGCATACGATGCAGTTAGTATCATTATGTTAAGAGAAAAATTGTTTCAGGCAGATGTCCCTGCGAGAGTGTGTAATATCTTGTGCAATCTTTTAACACAAAGAAAAGTTTATATAAGGTCAAATAACAATGCTGTAATAGGTCCCAGACGATCATCCACAGGTTTACCACAGGGTTCCGTTATCTCTCCCCTTTTGTTTAATGTTTTTACAAAAGAAATTCACGAGGAAAAAAATAATTATAATATTATACAGTATGCTGATGATTTTGTTGTTTATAACACTAATAAAAAATTAGAAGTAGGTATAACTGAACTCACGTCCCATATACAACTAACTACTTTGAAATTTGAATCGTTAGGGTTTTCTCTAACCCCTCAAAAATCTAGTGTTACCATCTTTACAAGACATAATCTACCCAATATTGATAACATAAATGTAAATGGTACCTTATATCCAGTATCAAATAAGGTAACTTATCTTGGAATTATTCTTGACAAGAAGCTTAACTGGAAACCATTTATACAAAGTATAGAATCAAAATGTTTAAAAGGCATAAATTTTTTAAAATTCATAAGGAGAACATGGTGGGGAGCAGATCCACAATCGTGTTTAACTTTTTACAAAGCCTTTATTAGGTCGATCTTGGATTATGGATGTACGTTATATGGGTCAGCCAGTCCTTACATGCTAAAACGACTGGAAATAATTCAAAATATTTCCCTAAGACTCTGTTTGGGTGCAATGTGTTCAACGCCTGTGGAACCACTTCGAATTGAAGCTCTAGAACCACCATTATTTTTACGGAGGGAATGGCTAGCAGAAAAATTTATTATTAAGTCTTTCTGTAAAAACCGTACTCTGCTAGATAAAATAGCCTTATTAAATAACCACGATTTAACTAACGCGTACTGGTCAAAAAAACCTTCTCCTCCATTATGTATGGCTTTTAGAAATACAAGTAGTTATAATAGTGATTTAAAAAGAACTATTTCAGTCGAAAAATCTGAATTCTTTGACATGTTGGAACCACTAGAAATTAATATTCCTGTATATAATGAAAATTTGTTGATAAGTAAAAATATATTAAGCACCTGCATATCAAATCTATCAGATTTTCTGGAAATATATACCGATGCATCAAAACAAAATAATGGTACGGGATGTGCATTCTATATACCATCAACAAACGTTCAAGAAAAATTCAAACTGAATAATAATACTTCCATTTTTTCTGCAGAAGCTATTGGTATTATTAAAGCCTGTGATTATGTCGAAAAAAACAAGTTAAAAAAAATAAATTTTTTGAGTGACTCATTATCTGTTCTTAAATGCATTGCTAACCCAATTAATGTGATGGCTACTGATACAAATCCTTTTATTAGAGAATTAAAAGTAAGAATTCATAAATTAAAAAAAAGTCAATACGAATTAAAATTCACTTGGGTAAAAGCTCATATAGGACTTTGTGGCAATGAAGTTGCAGACTCCTTAGCCAAAGAAAACGTTACAACCGGAGAGCATATCAACAACAATTTAGGTGCTCAAGAATATTTAATGATATCAAAGAGTAATTTTAAGGCAAAGTGGGAACTGCATTGGAAAAACTATTGCTCTAATAACCTCACACGATACACACTATTACATCCAAGTATTCCGACAGATTTTTGGCACCAAGATTATGATTTTACAAGAAATGATATTGTGACCATATGTAGGCTGAAATTCGGACATGCAAGCTACCCTCAACACTTATATAAAATCGGTGTAGTCAACACCGAACTTTGCGAAACTTGCAATGTGGTTTGCGACTTAGATCACATTTTTTATGCTTGTAGTAAATTTGAGACACAAAGAGAAGAACTTATTAATAGTTTAATATTGCAAAAATTATACCCCCCTTTCAATCTACTTTATTTGATGTCATTAAATATGTACAAGGTATATAAAATTATCCTTAAGTTTATTAAAATGTGTAAATTAAAACTTTAGAGTAGGTATGTAGGTGTTAAGCTCGTTACCTCTGTTTAATCACCAAGTATCTTACCTTTTTACCTATACTTTCCGTGGTCTACACTTTCTGTCTGTGAGTCACCTTGAATGACCCCTAGGTGCGAAAAGTAATCCTAGTTCCTCTCCCATTGTAATTCTTCTTTTAATTTCCAGAATTGTAGTGTATTTAGTTTAGTTAGATGATTAGGTTACTAAGTGAACGTTATTTTACACATTTGTTGCTGGCTAGATGGGCACTTAGCCCGATTGCCATAAAAAAAAAAAAGTAAAATGCTTCACATTTGTATTTAGGTATATAATAACATTAATTTTTATATAATATTTTGTTATGAGAAGCCACAGTTTTTGAATTCATATTAAAAAACATTCATAAAATAGTATTTTTTACTTTAAATATAGCTAAATATTAAGTGTATTCTTTATTCGTTAATCTTTGGTTTAACCTAATTTTTTTATTTTCATTTAACTTTACTTTGTTCTGTAGTTTGTAGTTTAATGGTTTTAAGCCTAATTTTAATGGTTTTTATTATATAAGTGTTTTTAAATGTAGAAATGCAAGATATAATTTTATTTTATAATATTGTTACGATTTTAAATGTTATGGCATATAGAACTGTAAATATTTTATGACTAATTCTTTTTTTTATTGATTCTCGTAATTTGTAGGTCAAAATCTACCTGAGCTTCGATACCAGTTGTTTACAGAATAATCTAGACCCTAATTTTAGTGAGTCATCCACGACTCGAGGTTGAAAATGTCGCCCAGCCTCCTGAATTGGGATTGGTCAATATGCAACCTAGGTGCAGCCAATCATAATTCTGGACGCTGTTGCTCATTTTCGCTATTATCATTGGCCAAAATGCACCAGAGTTGCAACCAATGATAATACAGAAAATTGGGCATTGGTCGTCGTGCGATGTAGGCAAAGTGGCGGTTAGAAAATCCGTTACACTTTGACCTACTTTTTCCTCTATAAAGGAAACGCACCACGGCCAGGAAATCAGACTGGGTCAGGATATGTCCGCCAGTCCAGCCTCCTAAGGCAAGCCGAGATCTCAGGTTGATTAAGTTCCTTGAGCCTCTCAACCCAACTTCTGCTTTTTATTTCGAACGCACCTTTTGGCAAAGTTCTTACCAGAACCCTTGTCGGTTTCCGAGCAGGAACCACGCGGCCATTTTTGGACATTTATTTATGCAATTTCGACTTAGTCGAAATTTGCTGATAAAGCGTCCAGAACGTCGTAATCTGAAGGCGTATTTAATCTGTGCTTTCGCCCTTAGGCGAATTCTGAATAAGTACGTATTTGCAGCCGAGTTAATCTTGTCTTTATCAAGATTTAAGATTAACGCGGGAAAACTTACAAGTCGTGTAAGAAGATTCCGCTAAGTCCTTTGTTCAAAGGGCTTGGACGCTAATTTCGCGGATATCCTTAAGGGAGACCGCATAATAAAGATAAACCTTGTGTTTTTTTATTTCTTTACCCTTATTTGTACTGTATATTTCCTCTTTCAGCGATACACTGCAATAAGTAGGTAAGAAATTTTGGTTTTCTTTATGTGAATTTTACATGCGAAATTACACTGTTATATATTTCTTGATAAATTGATATTGTATGTATTTTTATTGTTTTATTGTTTTATATATGTCTTACAGGTATTTGTGAAGAAATCATAATTATAACATTATTGATTTTCTCTTTCAGCACTTGACCTTGACTAAACTTGTTTCTCTAGTTGTACTTGTATAATATCGATTTTCTACCTCTTTCAGGACGGTGAACCTTGTTTGTTCTCTTTCAGGGATTTTTTAATTCGTAATATTTGAAATATTTAAAACTACACTGTTATTTCATTATTGCCTTATTTGCTTTATAAACAATTGAATTATTATTATTTATTTACAGGAAATAACTTATGTGTTAATTTAACCATTTTATTTTCTATTTATCGACTTAGCAAATTTTCCGTAAATAATACCTGTTTATTTGAAATAACTATTTTTACAGCGTAGTTTTACTACAATTTTATTGTTGTTTATTTCGAATTAAACTATTCCTCACAGGTTCCCGAAGGAATTAGGTCTCTACGACACCTAAAAATATCCTTTGATTTTTATGACAGTTGATAATTTTCCTATGTTTACTAATTTCACATTTTGCATAAACATTTGACTTGCAATTATTTATTAATTAAAGTCTCTTACAGATTCTTAGGATTAGACTAATGCGTAATTGTCCTCTAGATCAGTGACCTAAAGGCAATTACGCACTTTTCCCTTTCAGATTCTTAGTCTTAAGATATCTATTGTTATTTGCTTGATTATTATCGCATTATTAATAACAATAAACTTTTATTTATTTACTTAATCCTTTTGCTTCCTTATAATAGTGGTCTATGGACACGGACCGTATTTACTCTCTAAGGTCACATAGGAACATGGATAGAGCGGATAATTTGGCTTCTCCAGAGGTTCCCTCTCCCGAGGGAAATCCAGGACAACCAAATTACCGACAAAAAAGAACTAGTCTCAGCGGTTAATTGCCTTCACCGAAAAAACCAGTATATTCCATGGAGTTCTTTGCAAAAGTAGGTCACCGAACTTTCCAGATAGCGGAAGTTTCTTTATATATAAAGACGAAATTTTATTGAAGAACTTAGTCATAAGAAGATCGGGGAACGCGGTTTACTTGTAACGAAACGTAAATAAATTATTATTTGTAATATAAATTAGGATTAATAAAGACTTTAATAAATTCGTAATTAGTTATCGTGAGTTTTAATAAATTAGAATATAGACAATAAATTAGAATAAAGACAAATAAATTAGAACTATATAAATATACAACATTTGGTGTCAGGTGTGGAGTTCCAACATAAATCCAGCAGTGACTTTTGAAAAAGACTTTAAAACTTTTGAAAAGTATTGTTCGTCGGGAACATCCGCGTAGTTCGGTAGTGACCTTTGTACAAAAGAACATTTATAAAAGTACGTGTGTGCCTGTACAAAGATGCTGCTAGTACAACTCTCGGTAAAACAGTTGCGTGAGCAATTAGAAGAACGGGATGAAGACTGCAGCGGGTCCAAGAAGATCCTCCAAGAACGACTAAAAAATGTTCTTAACAAGAATGGAGATGACCCAGAGACATTCCATTTTCAATCAGCAGAAGAAGCAGTTTTAATGAAGATCGAAGAGAGTTCTAAAAAAAATGATGAAAGATTCAATGAAACGTCTCAAATTATTAAAGAAGTAGCTAGACAAAACGACGAGAAACTCGAAAATGTGTCAAAAAGATTCGACGAGAAATTTGAAAATGTTTCTCAAATGATGGAAGAAACTTCGAAAAAGAATAATGAGAAATTTGAAGAAGTTTCCAAAACATTCGAAAAAGTAGAAGAGAAAATCAAACAGTTAGTGACCATGATAACTAACACGAGAGTGCTACCACCAATTAATACGGTAGCTTTAGATCCGGTAGAGATAAAAGAAGACGAGACCAAATGTAAGTTGGAAACACGGCCGAAATTTGAAGGAAGCGGAGGTTATGTTCATGTCAAAGTCCCAACTTTCGATGGAAAATCGTCATGGAACAACTACAGAAGCAGTTCGAATCAGCTGCAAGAGCGAATGGATGGTCTGAAAAAGAAAAGGCTGTAAACCTAACTATCGCTCTTCGAGGAGATGCCTTAGATGTGCTCCAGACCATAGCCGTAGAGGAGACGGATGATTTCGAACAACTGAAGAAGAGGTTAAATATGCGATATGGCCACGAACACTTGGAGCATGTATATCAGTCGCAGCTCAAAAATCGAAGACAAAAGAAAGATGAGGCTCTTCAAGAATATGAAGTAGATATCGCCAGATTAGTGCGATATGCTTATCCAACAGCTCCCGAAGACATGATGGAAAAGTTGGCCGTTCAAACGTTTATTGATGGTCTTCGTGATCATGAGATGCAAAGAACACTACGATTAGCTCGTCACAAGACGCTGGTTGATGTCTTATCCGCCGCCCTCGAATACGAGTCAGCTACGCAGGCCTCTGGCGGTTACAGTAAAGTTAGGACTGTAAAAGAGGAAGAAGATGAAGATAAACTTGACCAGCTCGTTAATATGATGAAAAGCATGACATACAAGAAAACGAAGACCATAAGATGCTGGAATTGTGGCGAAATAGGACACGTACGAAGTTCATGTAAGCATCCTAGGTACGACACAAATCAAGAAACTCACCATCAGGAAAACTAGAACGGGTCGGTCTTAGGGGGGCAGCTTCGACCCAGAACTTTTCCAAAGACCCTCTCATACTGATAGCTTCTTTGAAATGTCGTGTATATGTAGATGGAGAAATAAATGGTAAAAAGCATACGTTGTTGGTGGATACTGGAGCGACAAGAACCATTATTCGACCGACAGTTATAAACAGCTGTAAGAAACTGTTACCAACGAGGTTGCGACTTCGGACCGCTACGGGTGAAAATGACAACATTCACGGAGAAATCCAGATACAATTAGGAATTGGAGCAGAAAAGTTCGTCCATACTGTTATAGTTGCTGACATCGAAGAGGATGTTATATTAGGAATGGACGTAATGAATACGCATGGATTCCAATTGGATTTTAAGAATAAGGTAATCAAAGTTGGTAACGAGGAGGTATTTCTCCATCCACATGATGACAACACTATGCAAGCAGCCGTTAAAGAAGATACAGTCGTGCCTGCGAGAAGTGAAACGATAATAGTAGCGCGGCTACAGGGAATTGTGGACGAAGGAACACCTGTTTGATGGAGCCTTGGAATCATGACGACGAAGTTGGCCGTGGAATCATAATTGGAAAAGAATTAGTGACTTCGGCTAAATAAATTCCTGTGAGACTTATTAATGTCAATGACTACCCAGTGACCATCAAGAAAGAGACAAAAGTAGGAACTTGTGTACCTGTCACATCCATAATCCGTCAGACGACAACGTCTGATAATTCCAACGATAAATTTGATCAAATGGTTGCGGTTGCTGGACAGTCTCTGAATCAGATTGAGAAAAGGAAATTAAGGGAATTTCTTCGGCAGTATCGTGATATTTTCGTACCGAAAGGAGGAAAGACGGGAAGAACTACCGTTGTTAAGCATAAAATAGATACTGGTAATGCTAAGCCAATTCGTCAAACAGCTCGACGATTACCACAGGCGAAAAATGAGGAAGCTGAAACGATTGTTCAGGAAATGAAGAAAGACGGGGTGATAGAACCTTCTACGAGCCCATGGGTCTCTCCGGTGGTCCTGGTTAAGAAGAAAGACGGAACAACGAGGTTCTGTGTGGATTACCGTTTGCTGAACAACGTTACCAAGAAAGATAGTTATCCTCTGCCTCGGATCGATGACACATTAGACACATTGGCTGGAAGTAAATTATTTTCTACTTTGGATTTGAAGTCTGGATACTGGCAGGTAGAAATGGACCCGGTAGATAAAGAAAAGACAGCCTTCACCACAGGATCTGGATTATGGCAATTCAACGTTATGCCATTTGGACTTTGTAACGCTCCTGCGACATTTGAGAGGCTTATGGAAAATGTGTTGAGAGGGTTATCTTGGAAAACATGCCTAGTTTATCTAGACGACATAATCGTCTTGGGGGAGACATTTGAAGACCATCTGAAGAATTTAGAAAACGTTTTTAATCGACTTAAAGCTGCCCAATTGATGTTAAACCCCAAGAAGTGCCAGCTATTTCAAGGTAAAGTCAATTATTTGGGTCATATAGTCAGTAAAGAGGGAGTGGCTGTGGATAAGGGAAAAATCGATTCCATTAAGGAATTGCCAAAACCAACTGACAAACATCAAGTGAGAAGTTTTCTTAGACTATGTACTTATTACCGGAGGTTTATTAAGAAGTTTGCAGATATCGCTAAACCATTAACGCGACTTACAGAGGAAGCAAGAGAATACCGCTGGGATGTAGACTGCCAAAATGCCTTTGAGACCTTAAAAAAGCATTTAATCACAGCACCAATTTTAGGGTATCCACTGCCAGAAGGAGAGTTCATCTTAGATACAGATGCAAGTAATGTGGGAATTGGAGGAGTGCTGTCTCAGATCCAAGGAGGACAGGAAAGAGTCCTTGGATATTTTAGTAAAGTTCTCTCAAAACCTGAGCGGAATTATTGCGTCACGAGAAGAGAACTTCTGGCAGTAGTGAAATCAGTAGAGCACTTCTATCAATACCTCTATGGAAGAAAGTTTTTAATCCGAACCGACCATGCCGCCCTTAAGTGGTTGATGCAGTTTAAGAATCCAGTGGGTCAGATAGCCAGGTGGATCGAACGACTCCAAGAATATGATTTTAAGATTGAGCACCGGGCCGGAGTTAGCCACCGAAACGCTGATTCTCTTTCCAGAAGGCCATGCCCAGCAGAGTGTTCCCACTGCAACAAAACGGAACCCAAGGAAGCAGCAGTGCTAAGAACGACGGTGATCAACGACGACTGGACGCCTACCAAGATCAGGGAAGAACAAGAGAGAGATCCAGTTATACAGAAAATCCGAAAATGGAAAGAGGAAAACCGTCGACCACCTTGGCAAGAAATATCGAACCTAGGCTCAATAGTTAAGACGTATTGGGCCCAGTGGGACTCATTTATCATGGAAGATGGCTTGCTCAAACGAGTCCTGGAAAATGATGACGGTTCAGAGAAGAGAAGACAGTTGGTGATTCCAAAGAGCAGAATAGCCGAAGTACTTCGTCAGTTACACGACAGTCCATCAGGAGGGCATTTTGGTGTGAAAAAGACCCTTCAGCGAATTCGGGAACGGTTTTATTGGATGAACAGTTCCGACGATGTAAAAGACTGGTGTAAGAAATGTACTATTTGTGCTGCGAGTAACGGGCCTTATCGAAAAAGGAGAGCTCCTATGAGACAATATAATGTTGGAAGCCCGTTTGAAAGAATAGCTTTGGACATTGCTGGGCCATTTCCAGAAAGTGATAATGGAGGCAAGTACATGTTGGTAGTAATGGATTACTTCACTAAGTGGGTCGAGATTTACGCACTTCCAGACCAGAAGGCCGCCACCGTTGCAGATAAGTTGATCCAAGAATATATCAGCCGATTTGGAGTGCCTTTGGAGATCCATAGTGACCAAGGCAGGAACTTCGAAAGCGATTTATTCCAAGGAATATGTGATAGACTAGGTATGAAGAAAACAAGAACTACGGCTTATCATCCGCAATCGGATGGTATGGTAGAACGAATGAATAGAACGGTTGGCAAGTATTTGACAAAGATGGTATCCGATCATCAGCGAGACTGGGACCAATATCTTCCGTTCTTCACAATGGCCTACAGATCTGCTGTTAATGAATCAACAGGCCAGACACCAGCCAGAGTCCTATTCGGACGCGAGATGCGACTACCTTGTGATCTAGAGTTTGGGTGTCGACCTGGAGAAGATGTAGCAGGTGAAGATTATGTGATCGAATTACGAAGAAGAATGGACGATGTACACGAGTTGGTCCGTTCCCATCTCCAGATCGCTAGTGAGCGAATGAAGAAACGGTACGATACGCAAGCCGAAAAGGGGTGTTTTAAGAAGAACGATAAAGTCTGGCTTTATAACCCCAAAAAGCGAAAAGGTTGTTCTCCCAAATTGCAGCAGTTTTGGGAAGGTCCATACCTCATTATGGAGAAGATCAATGATGTTATTTACCGAATAAGCAAGATTCCGAGGGGAAAGCCGATGATAGTACACCATAACCGGCTGGCGTCTTTCGAAGGTGACCACGACGTAGATGAAGAAGTGGAAGTAAACCAAGTCCAAGATGTGTCTGACCTCACGTTTAAGGAATTCATGGGTGCCTATGGAGGTACCGGTAAAGCAAGACATGGTGTTACCACTGAAGAAAGGCAAGATCTACTCGCGCTTCCCGATGACTACTCACTGGCCCTTACCATCCCGGCCAGTATCAAAGATGCACCAGGGTTGGCATCCTTCTTTCGAAGGAAGTTTGGTCGAGTTGCAGAACTTCAATGCCAAGTGCCAGCTCCTGGTAAAACCTTGAAACTTCAAGATGCATCACGTTACCTTTTTTACCTGGTAACAAAAGACACTGCCCGTGACCAACCTACCTACCGAGATGTATGGGAAGCCTTACTTCAGTTGAGGGAGCACGTACTAGAGTCGGACGTGCAAAAGTTAGCCATGCCAAAGTTGGAGTGCCGCCAATTAGATTGGAGGGTTATACGAAACATGGTGGAGGAAATCTTTAAAGACACCGAAGTCCAGGTGTTAGTCTGTTGCAATCCGCATAGTTACTGGTACGGAGAGAAAACCGTTTCTTGTCATTTCTATACAACTGGAAGTTGTAAAAGAGGGTCCAGTTGCCGATATCAGCATGTCGTTCCAGTTCCAGTCCCGACAAGGTTCCAGGAGGAACCATCTTTTAAGAGGGGGGCAATGTTACGATTTTAAATGTTATGGCATATAGAACTGTAAATATTTTATGACTAATTCTTTTTTTTATTGATTCTCGTAATTTGTAGGTCAAAATCTACCTGAGCTTCGATACCAGTTGTTTACAGAATAATCTAGACCCTAATTTTAGTGAGTCATCCACGACTCGAAGTTAAAAAAGAACTAGTCTCAGCGGTTAATTGCCTTCACCGAAAAAACCAGTATATTCCATGGAGTTCTTTGCAAAAGTAGGTCACCGAACTTTCCAGATAGCGGAAGTTTCTTTATATATAAAGACGAAATTTTATTGAAGAACTTAGTCATAAGAAGATCGGGGAACGCGGTTTACTTGTAACGAAACGTAAATAAATTATTATTTGTAATATAAATTAGGATTAATAAAGACTTTAATAAACTCGTAATTAGTTATCGTGAGTTTTAATAAATTAGAATATAGACAATAAATTAGAATAAAGACAAATAAATTAGAACTATATAAATATACAACAATATTTATGGGTATAGTTTTAATGCTTTTAATTATATATGTATTTTTCACATTTTTGTTTAATTATATATGTATTTTTCAATTTTAAATTTTCATTTCATATAATATAAATCTTACCCATAATTTTATATGTGAGTGTGAAATAATTAAGTATATGGCAACACTGACGTATATTAAGCTTACATTTAACGTCAAACATATCTATAGGTTATGTTCATTGTACGAAAATTAAATTTAACCAAATCTCTGTGAGGAGAATTCCCTTCTATAATTGAAATAAAAATATATACATGAGCTGGCCACGTACCTAAAAGGTGGAGGCCATAAAACGAAAGAAGAAGAAGAAGAAATTTAACCAAATATAATGCGTACTCGTAGCATATTCCATAATATTGATAGCTTGTCTTTTTTTCTTTTTTTTATAAATTCAATGTTTCAGTTCTACAAACGATATGGAAAATAAAGCAACAGCTTCCAGTAGTATTGATAAGGATGTTTTTGATGGACCGTCAAAAAGGTGGGTTTGTATCGAATTTGTTTATTAAATTTACAAATAAAATCTAAATTTGGATTTTGATTACTTATTTCATTTTAATATTAAAATATTTTAGAAGATTTATTGATACTGAAGAATGCAATATGGAGACAGACTTGGGCTTTAATGTAAAATCTAATTCTCTTAAACTATTAAGAAGGAGGTGAGTTTTGGCTAAATTTTGTATGAATTATTTCAATCTTAAACCAATTTTAATATTTTTTTTAATGTACATAAATTGAATATTCTAGATGTTTAAATGACAATGTAGACAACAAGGAAAATATAGATACAGAAAACGCATCTTCGAGCACCATGTATCACGAAGACAGTTCAGCTTTTTATCTAATAAATATACCAGATATGCTAAGTTTTCTCTACTACATGAGGTTTATCAAGCACTAAACAATCTTTACATTGCCACTGCTTTTTGTGACTATGCCAAAGCTTTTGATTGTGTAAATCACGACATTTAGATAAAAAAAAATTAATTTCTACGGAATTCGAGGTATTTCTTTGAATTGGTTCAAATCTTACTTGAGAAATAGGAAACAAATAAAGCAAGTGATACTGACTCTAGTCCATACCACAAGATAGTGATCCACAAGAGACTGGGTCCTCTACTTTTCGTTATCTTTATGAATGATCACTAACTTAAAAATCGATGGAAAATTTTTCTTTCTGCTGATGATACCAGTATTACCTAGAGGAACTCTAATATTACAACTCTTCATGCAATTATAACTTCTGATCAACTTTACATAAAAACCTGGTCCGACTCTGATTTACTATCTTTCAACGTGAATAAGACAGTAGCATTATCCTATAAAGGAACTCTTCAACCCTTGCTTCTATTAATAGCCGAATCAGTATCGTTGATTCTGTAAAATTTCATGATATTTTTACAGACAACAACCTTAAATGGTTCCTTTATATCGATTTGTTAAGTAAGAAACTAGTCTCAGCCTGCTGTGCAATAAGATCTGTTTTAAAGGAAATCAAATTAGCATCTTCCAATAACATATTTTTCTTTGTTCGAGTCTCATCTTCGATATGGCCTTCCTTTTTGCGGTTCTAGTACAGCTACCAAATATAATGTTATTTTTAAATTACAAAAAAGAGCAATACGGTATCTTTTGGACTCTGAAGAATAACACATTGTAGAAGCTACTTCAAAAATCACGTGATTTTTACTCTTCCCTCTTCGTATATTCTATAAACTGTTCTCTTAATTGGTAAATACCTACATGTTTTTCCAACGAGACCCAATCATGACTACTCCACCAGAAATTCAACCTTTGATGTGTAATTATCGATCCCGTCGGCTGACTTAGTAAAGAAATCTATATTAAATGAAATCGTAGGCTTCCACGGCCAGAGTCAGAATTATAGTTTATTCGTCTTCCGGGTTTGGACCGTGTCATTTGTGAGTGACCCAAAAGTGGGTTCAACTCGACGTTTCGCTACAATTGTATGTAGCTTCTTCAGGAGAACAAAGAAAAAAGAAAAAGAAAAAGAAGACAGGAAGATGGGTAGTTAGCAACGGTAACTCAGTTACTCAACGCAACCAGAGTAACTCTCTGGTTGCGTTGAGTAACTGAGTTACCGTTGCTAACTACCCATCTTCCTGTCTTCTTTTTCTTTTTCTTTTTTCTTTGTTCTCCTGAAGAAGCTACATACAATTGTAGCGAAACGTCGAGTTGAACCCACTTTTGGGTCACTCACAAATGACACGGTCCAAACCCGGAAGACGAATAAACTATAAATCTATATTATATTCGTCAAAAAAATTATACAATTATCTCCCCCTGCAACTTACAAATTCTATCCTTAAGTTCCGTAAAATGAGAAAAATCTATCCATCTGAAAGACCATATTATTCAGTGGAAGAGTTTCTTAACGAGTAACTAAGAAATTACAGTACAGCAATTAAAACTTATTCGTAAACTACTTCGTAAGACAGGCCATTCACGTTCCAACTTGTGGTCCAACTTAGTAGGACTACTAGTTGGATGTTCGTCTCCACTCACGCTCCGACTTTCTATCCAACTAGCGGTCCAACTTCAGTTCCAGGTTGTTTTCACAATTTGTGTCGTATATTTTTAATAGGAATAATTTTTCGTGCAATTGAAAGTTATTTTCTACTATTTTTTTGCGAACTAGTGATCTTTTGCTACAACTATGATTTAATTTTTATTGTTTGTTGATAATTTACCTGTATGGGAATGTCCGAATAGATCTACAGAAAGGCAAATGATTTGTCCTAACAAAAAGGTAATTTTCATGCAATTGAAAGTTTATTTTCTAGTAAATATTCGCGAACTAGAGATCTTTGCGTAAAGTATTTCATGGAAATCTAATACGTAACAGGTGCCGCAGGTCAACTGACTGAGGAAATTTTCTATCCAACCTGATCCGACTTCCAACTTCACCATTCACGCTCCGACTTCGTCGCCAGTCGGAAGTCGGATCTTCAAGTAGTCCCACTAGATGTTCCGAGTTGGACCACTAGTTGTCCAACTAATCCAACTAGCCCACTCACGGTCCGATTTCAGATCCAACTGCAAAAGTTGGACCACTAGTCGTACCTCAAGTCGGAACGTGAATGGCCTGCATAAGGTTTTACTATGCAACAATTAGACAGGCCATTCACGTTCCGACTTGTGGTCCCACTTAGTAGGACTACTAGTTGGATGTTCGTCTCCACTCACGCTCCGACTTTCTATCCAACTAGCGGTCCAACTTCAGTTTTAGGTTGTTTTCACGATGGTGTACATCGCTTAACCAAAAAATGTATCGAATAAACACTACGCAAAATATAATAATATGATATGTATGTTTAAAAATTAGGTTTCGTTTCTCTAGTTATTTGTCTAGGGCTGAACTAATTAATTTTTTCAACTCTTGATTTTTATGACTTTTTAAGATGTAGGAAAAAACTATAGTTTTTAAAGATTTCTATAGGTATAAAATCTATATTTTATTTGTTTTAAACTGGAGCTGGGATTTATTTTGTTGTGTGTGTGTCGTATATTTTTAATAGGAATAATTTTTCGTGCAATTGAAAGTTATTTTCTATTATTTTTTTGCGAATTAGGGATCTTTTGCTACAACTATGATTTAATTTTCATTTTTTGTTGATAATTCTTCCGTAGCCAATCCGGAGTATCGGAAATTTACCTGTATAGGAATGTCCGAAATAGATCTACAGAAAGGAAAATGATTTGCCCTAACAAAAAGGTAATTTTCGTGCAATTGAAAGTTTATTTTCTATTAAATATTCGCGAACTAGAGATCTTTGCGTAAAGTATTTCATAGAAATCTCATACGTAACAGGTGCCGAAAGTCAACTGACTGAGGAAATTTTCGATCCAACCTGTGATCCGACTTCCAACTTCACCATTCACGCTCCGACTTCGTCACCAGTCGGAAGTCGGATCTTCAAGTCGTCCCACTAGTCGTACCACTAGTTGTCCAACTAATCCAACTAGCCCACTCACGGTCCGATTTCAGATCCAACTGCATAAGTTGGACCACTAGTCGTACCACAAGTCGGAACGTGAATGGCCTGCATTATATTTTGCAATGAATTGTATATTTTATAGTATTTATAAAGTCAGTTGAAACACCCAAAAAACTGGTTGCCGACAAACATTAAAAGAAGAATATCATATTACCAGACATGGGCGCATAATTTATTTCTATAATCGAATATAGATTAATGAAGAACAGAAAAAGGACAGTTTTAATTTACTTGAAGCTGTCGTAAAGTACATAAGTGTATAAAAAAGTTTTTAACATGTCATATTAAGCAACAAAAATAATTAATAATTTTTATAATGATTTAATTATACTTCGTAAAATAATAAATATTTTAGCTGTACAGCACTGGCATGAATCAACAGCGTTTCTTATCTGTGCACAATCGCCGCCGCGCCGGCTGGAAGCGAACCTCCAAGTATCGTGTTAAATATTGGTGATTTTGAAAACATATCAATATCCAATATCTATTTGATGGGATGTATCTTTTATTCTCTCTTTCTTCCATCTATTTCCTACGAAGTACGGGGATTGTTCAAATACGTTTAAAATATTGACGCGTGTTATTTAAACTTTAACTTGATTACCGGTAAATGTAATATTGAACTGCCCTTATAAATTTAGTCAGAGAGAAATGTTTCAACTGACTTTATAAATACTAGACTATCTTTTATTTTGTGATATTGACGATTTTTGTAAGTTTAGTAAATTTTAATTTTTATTGTTGTTTTTTTTTTACTTTTTGTAAGCATTGTATAATTTTCAGTGACAATAAAGCATATTTCTATTTTAGAACCCTACCCGTTCCATAAGGTTTAATGTGTTTGATATATTTTTGTACATGTGCTTTGGAATTTATGTTTTGTTAAACAATGGTTTATGGTTTTATTACGTTTATTAATATTTTCTTAAATACATATTCCTGAATTTTTATCTTTCTTCTAACGTGACATACTAATGTTGCCAACTAACAATTAAACTGGAGTTATACACCATAATTCACTATATTTTTTCAACATATCACTCACTGGATAAGAGAAGAACATACTCAATACCCTGAACAGGTTAATGTTTGGGGAAGAATTTTTAAAACTTTTTATTGCTTGTGTGTTATTTTAGTTTAAATAAAATATTATATAAAGTACTTTACGATTTTATTTACTCCATCTTTCTTCTTTTGTGTAAATTAATTTTTATAAATATATTTCTATAAACTGAAAATTAAAATTAATCACCGTTTGTTATTTCTCACTTATTCGAAATATTTCATATGTTTACGATACTAAAAATAAAAGCAATCAAACCAATAGTCATTATTTATTCAAGTGAAGAAACTGTTTCAAATAACTTTCAAATATTGGAAGGTACGCCGCTGACTTAAAAGGAAATGTCATAGTCTATCACCTCGTCTCTTTCCCCGCGCCTATAAATTTTTCGACCTCAAATTTAGGTGAACAGAGTGCAGGGCATGCCTCATCATCCAGCCCCTATTTATCACGTCCACTGCTGGACATACGCCTCCCTTAAACTCTTCCATTCCTCACGATTTTGTGCTCTTTGTTGCCAATTTTTAGTGATACGCCTGATGTCGTCGGCCCAACGTGTAGGTGGTCTTCCTCTACTGCGTTTGTCTGCTCTTGGCCTCCAATTTGTAATTTTGCTCGTCCATCGTGAATCGTGCATTCTCGCTACATGGCCTGCCCAGTTCCATTTTAGTTCCGCTATGCGTTCCACAACATCAGTAATACTCGTCCTTCTTCGCAGATCTTCGTTTCTTATTCGGTCCCTCAACGTCACTCCCAGCATAGACCGTTCCATTCGTCTCTGTGCCACTCTCAGTTTCGAAGCCGTGGTCTTGGTTAAAGTCATAGTTTCCGCCCCATAGGTCATGACCGGTAATACGCATTGGTCAAACACTTTTCTTTTGAGGCTGATTGGTATGTTGGCCCTAAGTGTATCTCGCAGTTTTCCACAGGCTGCCCATGTTAAAGTAATTCGTCTTTGGATCTCACATGTTTGGTTATCCCTGCTGATTCTTATTTCATGACCCAAATACGTATATTTCTCCACCAGTTCTACCACTTTGTCTTGAATAGTCAAATGGTTATTGGGGACCAAATTTGTCATAAACTTAGTTTTGGTCAAGTTCATTCTCAGGCCCACCTTCGAACATGCAAAATCCAATTCGCTTAACATATCTGTAGCTTCTCCTAAATTATCTGTGATAAGGACAATGTCATCTGCGAAACGGAGATGGTTAAGCTTTTCGCCGTCTATCGTTACTCCTCTGTGGTCCCAATTGATCATCTTAAAGGCATATTCTAATGCCGTTATGAATAATTTCGGCGACAATGTATCTCCTTGCCTTATTCCACGATTTATTTTTATTAGTCGGGTTTTATTGTCTATTTTAACAGTCATAGTGGCATTTTTGTAAATGTTATAAATAAGCTCACTATAACTATGGTCAATCCTGCTGTCATTCATTGCTTCTATAAGGCTGTCTAATTCTATCGTGTCGAACGCTTTATGAAAATCTATGAAAGTGAGAACAAGAGGTTTGTTATATTCTATAGATTTTTCAATGAGTGTCTTTACTGTGTGGAGGTGATCATTGGTACCATAATTTGAGCGGAATCCTGCCTGCTCTCTCGGTTGATCTAATCTTTTTTCCAATCTTGATGTCACTACCCTAGTGAAGACCTTGTATATGTGGTTCAATAGGCTAATAGGTCTATAATTTTCTAGATCCGTTCTATCTCCTTTTTATGCAAAAGGATGGTTGTAGCATTGTTCCACTCTTTGGGCACCTCTCTTTGCTGCAAACATAGATTGAATATTTTCCTTAATTTATTTAATAGCATATCTCCTCCATTTACGATAGCTTCTATTACGATTCCATCCTCTCCTGGGGGTTTGTTATTTTTCATTTTTCTTAATGCTTGTCGAATCTCATCTAGCTTTATCTCTGGCATTAGTTCGGAACCTTGATTCTTGATCTTCTTTGAAATGGCTGTTTGTATTCCTGTTTTATTTTCTCGTCTACTTCTATATAAGTCCTCGTAAAACTCTTCGACGACCTGTATTAACTCGTCTCTACGTGATATTATTTCATTTTGCTTGTTTCTTAATTTATGAATTTCGCATTTCTCATTCGTTAGCTTTCTACGTAGAACTTTTAGGCTGTTATTTTCCTCTATAGTAATATATTCGGTATTAAATTTCCTTAAATCTCTCCTAATTGCTTTCGAGATAGTTTTGTTCATTTTTCTTACAGTGTTGCTATCTACGTTCTTATCGCTTCTCATTTGTCTTCTTTGATCCAAGAGCGTTTCAGTATATGGACTTATTTTACTATCTAATTTTTTTTTAGGACAGTGCACTCGGTGACTTTCTTGTAAGGCGTTTATGATGCAGTTATTCAAGTCGTTAATATCGTTAGCGGAGGTTTCCTGCAATAGAAGCTTATTATTGATATGTGTCTGATATTGGGTGATATCTAATGGGGGTGTCCAGATACCATGAAATTTATTTTTAATCATTATATTCCTTTCTCTTTTTATATTGATTTGAACTTTCGCTCGTATCATCCTATGGTCGCTGTTTGTGGTGAACTTGTTGAGTACTGTTACATCTTTAATTATTTGTTTTTGATCACTTATGATGTAGTCGATTTCGTTCCTTGTTCTACCGTTTGGACTTTCCCAAGTCCATCTTCTGTGCATCTTTTTGTGAAAGAAGCTGTTCATGTTGAATAAGATATTCTGGAGTAGGAATCCTAGTAGCTTTTCTCCTCGATCATTTCTTCCTGGGGAACCGAATTGTCCTAAAGATGTTTCTAGATCTGCTTCTTTTACCCCTATTTATGCGTTGAAATCGCCACATAAAATTGTGAATTGAGTACGAGAATCATCAAGCGCAGTGGATACATTGTCATAAAACATTTCAATTTCTTCGTCTGTATGGTCTGTTGTTGGAGCGTATACTTGGATAATTTTAAGTTGATACCTACTGTTCAGCTTCAGAATAAGATATGCCACTCTAGATGATATACTTTTGATGTTTATTATCTTGTTCGCGTGATTTTTATGGACAAAGAAACCGATGCCTCCAACTGATGTAGTTTCAGGACCAATCTGATAGAATATATGCCCTGATTTGAGTGTTTTCAAAGTTTCACCTCTCATTCTAACTTCGCTAATACCTATGACATCCCATTTTATTTTATTCATTTCAGTTTCCATTTCAGTGAATCTTTCCTCGGACAGTAGACTTCTGGTATTGTATGTACTAACGTAGAGAGTTATGGGTTTTGGGTTTCCGTATAGTCAGTGTTTTTTGTCCCCCCCCCCCAGAATCCTTGGGACAGACTGATAAATCAGTGTGAGATTCTGGACGCATCCTACTCACCTGGGGTAGATCTGTATTTGTTTTAAAAACTGACATCGCGTTTTTAAGGGGTATATTGGCATTAAAACACCACGCTTGCCAGACGAGTTGGTGAGTGTTCGCAGTATCACAGCCGGTTAAATCTACTTGATTGCCGCCTGCGACTCTGTGGTTTTGCACCTGTCAGGAATTTTATTCCTCAGCCACGGGCCACTAATAACACAGCTGCTGACCTGTGTCATGTCCTCAGTTGATCCGCGGGTATTTATTTGGCTAAGCCTTATTCATACCTGTCCTGCATATCTACAGGATCGTTCACTATCACCCATCGGGACGCGCCATGTCGGGGTTGAGGACTTCCCCGCCCAGTCTGTCTTGCGTAAAGTGCTGAAGGACCCCTACTCAGTTCACAGTCCCTCCTCTACGCAAGCTGAGACCGCCACGGAGGGCATGCCTAGTCCATCTTTATTTATACGTCCATGGTCTTACCGCACAAATATCACAACTAAGAATTACTATACATCTGACTTATAAAATGCGATTAAATCTAAAACGGTTGATCTTTGAGATTACTAACAAGTATACCTTTTCTTTATAAAAATAATGTATCGTTAATATTTTATAACGGTCGATCGGATAGCCAGGCGGACTGAGCGACTGGCTTCTCATTCGCTTCAATGCGAGAGATGTCAGTTCAATCCCCAGCTCGTTGTACAGAAAACAAAAAGACTAACGCAGCAGTTTAAAATTCTAAATTAATCTGCGGCTTAGTCCAGAATATGCTGGTATCTGATTGGCCTATGGTGAAGCAGTACAGCAAGAGAGGGCTTGCGGCTCGGTGATACTCCTCCATAGATCCCCACCGGAAGGGCATGAGCCGCCTAAATACCGGGTATATATATATATATATACATATATATATATATATATATATATATATATATATATATATATATATATATATATATAATATTTTTTATATGCGCCACATATGAAACACATGTTTCATATGTGGCGCCATTTATCAGTTACATTAAAGTATGTATAAAATTTTAATTTATCCTACTTAAAAGCATCCAATTGTAAATTTTTGTTTAAAAATATTTACAAACGTAAAAGTTATAGCGAAAACTAAATTTTAAATTTGCACTTTAACACCCTGTATCCTTCTTAATATCAACATCGTATTAAAGTAAATAATCTTAAATCGTAATATTTTAAAGTGCAAAATCTATGGTTTCTGTTTGTACAATTACTTAAGGACCACCCTGTATAGAAATACTCGTAATCTAAACAATATGCTTCGACTAAATGGGTTTCCAAAATTTTAGTATAGTATATAAAAATTTATCGTTCAGATTACTATAACTAATTAAATTTTATGTTTTTAGATGATCACGTGTTATGGAAACATTATGTGTAATTTTGAATCTATACAAAAAATAATAAATTCTCTAAAATGCACTCGCAAATTATTAAAAATTTCAAAATACAAACTATTAAGAAAAAAAATGGAGAAAATAAATTTAGTATTCAAAATAATACATTGTATATCAATATTCTTGATTATAGTTTGTTTTACTTTATTATTATCTAATGCAAACTGTTATAATCAGCTCATACCGCTGCTTTTAAAAGACGTATTCTTTAATGCCAATTTTGCCAAAGTAGTAGTTTATGGAATTTTTATTCCACATGGAATGATGTTTTCGTTTAGCCCATTGTATATAGCAAGTTATTTTGTTATGCATTTTAAATTTCTGATGCAGTGTTTAAATGAAGATGTTGAACAGTTTATTGAAGAAGACATAGAAAATAGGCGTAGTGATATAAATGATATACAATTTCAGAAATGTGCAAGACAACAAATAACTCACATTTGTAAGAAATTTGTAAGAATTAAAGGGTAAGTATTATTAACACACAGGTGTTGACTTGGGTGCAACTATTTTAATTATAAAATTGAATTTTTATTTTTACTTCTATTTTCTATTTGCAATTTATTTCTGTTTACATTAATCAATACCACGGTTCCTAGACTTACTACGGTTGCCTCTTCCGCCTAACCAATGAACATTAAGCCGGACTGTACTCCTGTGACGTAATTTGAATCTTAACATTCAGCCCTGTGATTGGATGGATGTATCAAAACAAAAATGTTTTATAAATAAAGTAGGTTGATTTCATGTAATCAAATGAACTAGTTTACAATAAAGCCAAGTTAAAGTTATTTATTTATGTTAATATACAATAAAGTACTTACATATGTCAAAAAATAGTATAAAATAAAAATTAACGTATTAAAAACATAAGGTATAATAATGCATATATACGTTAAGGCAAACATTACACAGAATATTATATTCTGGGTTCCCAGGTATACACAAAATAGGATTCATCATCATCAATACACAAGCCAGTTCGAAACATTAAAGTTAAAATTTAGGAATTCATCACTTGAAAACTGCTTCCCCTTCAACCAATGGACTCTTTGCTTCACCACAATACTCAAAGATATCATTAAGGTTAATTTCCATTATTAAATGATACAAATAACTCGTCTTAAACCAAACTAAACATGGAAAAGCAATGGTAAATATTCGAATGTTATGTTTGTTTTTGTTTATACCATTTATATCGGCCATGACACTGCAATCGACCTGTCCTCTACATTCAGTTTTAATCGCGAATAAATGGGTTTTGTATTCTTGTGTAATCCTGTGACGTAACTCAAGCATCCCCACCCCAGTCGGAAGAGGCAACCGTAGTAAGTCTACGAACCGTGAATCAATACTACATATAACATTAAAATTAAAATGCCACATACAGTATATTTTACTTATAAAAATATTATTTTCTTAAGGTATCATTAAACTTAATTTCGGTTATCATAAAAGATTTACAAAAATTAGTTCAAAATATTAAAAAAGTTATTTACAAAATTTATAGGCAACATGGTTGAGTTTACCGAAAGTACATGCTGATTGTACCCGCAAATGTCAAAGATGGAACAAAAAATTTTGGTTTAACAGTTCCATGAATATTTTTATACTGTATTCGCTTCGTGCGTGACTGACGCGACACCTACCGCCTTTATCTGACAATTTTGGACCTCCCGATTTTCAGGTTAAACAAATGACATATGTTTGACATTGTTAAATACATGCGAAATTGACTATTATTATTAATTAGTTTTTTAATTATATTTTTTTAGTTTATGTACAAAATAAATGTAGTATTAAAAACTTGGTTTCTCAAAATTCATCATAATATATCTTTTCAAGCCCAAACGGAAAAGAAATGAAAAAATCTAGTACGGCAAATCAAGTTTTTCACGTGAAAGAGCATAATAATTAAAAACAATAATAGTAAAAGTTATGATATAAAAAAGCTAAAGTCATCAGGCACTCTGCAGTTAGCTTGAAGCCTTATAAAATATCATTTAAGGTAGATTATTTAAATTGTTCCCATTTCAATTGCATAAAAATGAAATTATGTGATACTAACTTTTTCATATTAATAGCACGAATCCATCTTTTTCTTTTCTTTAATTTATATTTAATCTTTGGGAACCTATAAAAACTACACTAATTATTTTTGCTATTATTAGCACAAGCTAATACGCAATCTGTATTTGCACACACTTTTGATAAAATTCATGAGTAAAAAGATGGGTCCTGAGGTCCAATTTTGTCATATTTCGCCGCTACGCGCGCTGGCATCGTTTCATGGTATCCATACCATCACAGACCACTAATAACTACACGTTTCACGTAGGTAGCTCAAGGTCAAACTAAACTAAATGTCATTTGTAGTACCGATACAAATCTTTTGATGTCGCTATACTCCACATATAGTCTATACTCTGCAGTTTAGGTTTAGAACCAAACTAAAATTTATAATTGTCAATCACCAACTGTCAATATCAGTAATAATAATTGATTAGCGTCTATATAATCAGATTTCAGATGGTTATTATTCGTCTAAATTGTTTGATTTGATGGTTATTATTGTAAAGAAATAAAACTATTCTTGGTTTAAGTTTATTGGGTTATTGCTAGCATTAACCTGTGGCTTAGTGTTATAAAAATCCTAATTTAGCTGAGAACAAATAGCTGATTAATTTTGGATTCCTCTTCTAACCTACATCCCAGAAGTATTTCAATGTTGTGCGCGGAAACAAATGTAATATAAAGTAAGTAACCCTAATATGTAATAATGATTTAACTTGAAGTGAATCATGGTATAAATTATTATACATATCGACTTTTTGTTTTAGTTGAAAGTTCTTCAACAAGTGGAGATGCACAATCTACAACCATGTTTCAATCATTTGAGATACCCTATTGTAGTATATAAAATTGTACAATTTTCAGTCGTAATAAATCATATTTTTATTGTATTCTAAAGTAATATACAAAGTTGTTTTACATGTATTAAATAAATAAATAAATTATATTTTGTTTTATTTTTTCGTAAATGGTATTATGTATATTTGAAATTAAAAATAATTTGCACTTTTTAAAATTTAAAATGCAATTTTTTTTAAATATACCAAATTATATTTAAATATTTGAAGCTTTATTTAAATTTTCCCACCAAAATTAAATTTTAAAATTCCCGCGTAATTTCCCGCTTGAATTAGTTCCGATACAAATCTCTTGCAGCGCTGAATTTCATATCTTAATATAGTATTGTCGTGAAGCATCTATAATATAGATGCTTCACGAGTCCACTAGATGCAAAACTCTGTATTTGCAAAAATTGTAAAAATTGAGTTTTAGCTGACAGTTATTTGTCACTTGTTATAGCTATCTGCTGATGTAGAAATTCAGCAGCAAAGTAAGGTATTTACTAAGAAAAATGCATTAGAAATCTTGAGTCAGACGCAAAACTCTGTATTTGTCAGCCTATGCCAGTTGCATAACTGTGTAATTGCAATTGGCCAATCGCTTACATTGTTTGAGTCACATGACACGTCTCATGTGCACATGTCAATTATTCCATCATTCACTATTACCGGTTTCACTGTTTGTTATTTGAGTACTAAAAACACCAAGTTTATTGCAAATAATTAACAATATGGATCTTCATGTGCATATTAGACCTTGTGAAAAAGGAAAAGGGAGAAAACGAGTTGTACAAACAGAAAAATGGAAACGAAATGTAATGAAACTTAAGAGGTCAGAGGTGTCTACAATTAACTAGATAGGTTTGGGACTTATTGTCAATATTTTTAGGCATAAACCTAAGGATTTACCCGATTTTCCCAACTGTAACCATACAAAGAAAGTGTATTGTTGTATAGTTTTAAAGATGCGAGACATTCAGCGTTTCCATAATAATCCGTATTCAACAACTGACAAAATAAAACAAGATATTTTTTTGCTGAAATTTTGTGAAGGTCAAAAGCCCAAGAGATCAGGTACAAACCTACATGGAATTTCAATTAAATATTTTGTTCCTACAGTAGAGGGTGGACTTTTAAGAGTATGCAAGACAGCATTTCTTGGAATAACTCATTTAAGTTCTGAAAGAATAGAGCGTGTTGTAAGAACGTTTGTTATCCGGGGTGAAATACCAAAAGAGAGAAGAGAGGGAGATACAACAAAAGGTAGATTTGATCCAATAAAATTATCTATCCAAACATTTATGGAGCGTTTGAACGATGCAGAGAGTCATTATAATAGAGGACGATCGACTAGATTGTATTTACCATGTGATCTGAATTTTACAAAGCTTTATAGAATGTATTGTCAACGTCATCCACATAATTCCGTAAAGTTATCATATTTCCGAACATACGTTAATGAACACTACAACATATCATTCGGCACTCCCTTAGTAGATGCTTGCTCTGCGTGTCTCAGAGCGAAGGAAATTTTGAGAGAAGAAAATTCAGAAGAAGAAAAGTTAAAGGTTATAACAGAGCAGAGAGTTTATAGGTTAAGAGCTAAAGCCTTTTATTCTTTGTTAAAAAATGAATCAAATCATAACATACAAATATTTTTTTTTGATTGTCAAAAAAATCTTTCTTTGCCAAAGCTTCCCGACCAGGCGGCTTATTTCTCACAGCAAATAAATTTTTATAATTTCACCATCGTGGCTGGAAATTCGAAATCCCATCTTTCTTCTGCAAATGTTACGTCATATGTGTGGTTGGAGTTTGAACATCCAAAAGATTCAAATGCTGTTGCCTCTACTGTACGTGATACTCTCATAAAATTCAACTTTAAAAATCAAATCGAAAAAGTTCACCTTTTTGCAGATGGATGTGGTGGACAGAACAAAAATAGCACGATGATGTCTATGATAATCTACTGGTTGGTTTATGACGCACCTGGTCACATCAAGGAAGTGGAGTTTACGTTTCCTGTTGTTGGTCATTCCTTTTTTCCACCAGATAGGATTTTCGGTATGATAGAAAAGGAGATAAAAAAGAAGAACGTTGTAATAAACAGAAAAGAATATGAAGACATAATTGGAAAACACTCAAAGATGCTGAGACTTGGTAAAGACTGGCAGATATCAGACTGGAGAAAGACGAGTGACGTTGTTGTTAAAAAACCTTCCCAGTGGCATTTTAAATGTAATGCAACGAAACGATTTATATTTTCTAAGGACAAAGATTATATGGCTACGGTAAGGGGGGAAATATTTTATCGTTCTGACATAGGGTTCAGTAGGTCTATAATATGAAAATGGAAAAAGATTTCTTTATTGAAACCAAAGTTACAACAGATTGGATGTTCATTGAAAGGATATAAATCGTCCATAGGCACTCTCCTTAGAAACCATTTTGGTGAAAATTGGAGAGACCAGTCGGATCTCAAATTTTATAAAATTATAGATACTGGCGTACAAGCAAATAATAACGAAAGTGCTGCAGAAAATGATCATATTGATGATGAGGACCCAGAGGAACTTAGAGTTTAGGAATTAATATAAATATATACATATTATAATTTGTAATACCTTTTGTACTTTGTATAAAAATAAACTTCACTAAAAGTTTACTTCCACATGCTTTCTTCCTTATTCCTAACACACTAGGTTTAGAAAACAGACTAATATAACAACCACTAATATCGTTAATGGTTGACTATTACCATGTATTTGCAAATGTTAGCTGCATAAATCTGTATTTACATAGTTCACTTGCAAAACTCGGTATTTTCAAATTTTTCTTCCTTTTCTAGCAAACCCAATGACTTTTCTAAGAAAAAATCAATATATTTGACCTAATGAAGCATTTATCTATCACAAAAAAGTGCCATTTATTATGTTCAAGGTTTTTTGCAAAATTTATCAGTTTTTTGCAAATAACTCAGTTTGACTTATACAGTAAATACAAAGTTTTGCATCTAGCGAATGAGTAAATATTTGTTTCTTTGGAGATTAATTGCAATTATTTATTAATTTTTTTTTTGGCAATTACCCTTTGATATATTAGGGGATAGATTTGGCAATCGTCAAATCAGCAGTTGCCAGATTGCAACAGATATTTGCAATTGATCTCGAAGGAGACTAATATTTACTCGTTATTGTTTCATATAAATTAAAAATTTCAGTATTCATAAAATTGTTTAATCAAAATGAACTTTTTAAAAGCTTTCTCTCTTTATATTTGAAGCATACAATATATGCATTATAAAAACATCCCAACACTGCCAAACCGAAATATTCTATTTCATGGTTGACATTTGCGGCTTTATTCAGCTTATACTTTCGGTAAACTCAACCGGCAACATTATAATATTTACGTCAAAAATTTCCAATTTTGTGTATTCGTATTTTTAGGCTATACCGGATACACATATCTACAAGTCTTCTACTTTTACTTACTACTTTTACACTTTACAGTACTTTATACTGCCCGACTAGAATATTTATGTCTTTTTTTCAACTCTATGATGCGAGAAAAAATACCATATTTAAACTTCAAGCTATTTGTGATCAAAAATTTCAGCTGATAATTGGTAAAAAGCTATAAGATATATCAATACAAAGAGAATATCGATAAGAACCGAAACTAACCTGGCTTAGAATTGCCAATGAAAGAAATTCTTCTTCTTCTACGGCATTACAGCCCAAAATTGAGCCTAGACCTCCTTTATTTTTACCTCCACCCTTGCTTGTCTGTGGCTGATCTTCTTCAAACATGGAGTCCTAAAAGGGCTTGTGCGTCGTTGTTTACTGTGTCTTCCCAGCACTTTCTTGGCTTCCCAACCGGTCTCTTTCCCGTCATTTTAGAAGTCAGTATGACACTGGTGCTTCCTTATAAAGTTAATAAAGCTCGTTGTTGTATCGACTTCTGCAGTTTCCGCTTTCCCTCACAGGTCCTAGTATTCTCTTCAGTACTTTACTTTCGAATGTATCAAGTTTGCTTTTTGTTGTTTTTTTCAGGACCCATACTTCACTGCCATATCATGGCTATTGGTCGAATTAAGGTTTTATAGATTTTTATATTTGTATTTCGGTGGACAGTTTTAGACCAACGTATATGGGAGAGGGCAAAATAAGCGCTGTTTGCCGGCGTTATTCTCTTCCGTATTTCTCCATCTTCTGATCCGTCGGCATATAATTCTACTCCCAGATATGTAAACTTTTCAACCGTCTCCATAGTTATTGTTAGTTGTTGCCCTAGAAACTATTAGGGTCTTCTTCTAATGCAACAAATTGATGGCATTGCTCCTGTAGTGATCCTTTCCCAAGGTAACATGCTCGTTTTCTAACTTGGCTGCACCGTACAGTTGCTTTTCACCTTTTATCTATTTTTATTTGTATTTTTACGATATGATTTACATTTACATTTTTAATTTGATTTTAGAGATGTAGAGGCATTTAATGTGTTTATAAAATGGCGCTATGTTTCACTTATATTTACTGGAAGTTTAGCTTTTGCGGGAGTAATAATCTCTGTTTTGGTAAGTATACTTATTTATTTTTACTAGCACCAACGTTTGAAAGGTTTATTTTAAACAGTCAAAGGTTTATTAAGACATCAGTATATCATTTAAGGCAGTAACATCTTTGGATTTCGTTCTAAGATCGTAATTTACTTAATTACGTCGTTACCTTGGTAATTTGGGCTATTATAAATTTAGCAGAAATTATTTAACTAGTTCAGTGTTCTGTTTAATAATTAACTTTTACCTATAATTAACTTATTCATTATTGAATCAAATATTTGATGATAATTCGATATAATATGAATTCCTTTAAAGTATTTTTGTTCACAAGTCAGCTATTGTTCTTAGTATCTCCCTGAAGACTGGATATAACTCTTTTTAATAATAAATACTGAACTATATAAAGTAGTCAACAGATATAGGATAAACAATAGCTTTAGGGCAAAACAATAACACAGGTCTGCGACATAAAAATTGTTTAAAATTGAATAAGTGATTTTTATAGTATTTTCAACGCTAATTTTAGGAAAAATAGTGAAAACATTCCATCACGTACAGTTAATCCACAAACTGCTTGGGGCCCACACAAAGTTTGTTCAGTGTGTGTTGAAGAACTGAGACAATGGTTTCAAGGTAAAAAGCAGTCATTTCGTTTTGGAATACCAATGGTTTGGAGGGAGCCCAAAGACCATAGTGATGACTGCTATTTTTGTTCTTGCAATGTTCAAGGTTTCAATTTGAAAAACAAAAAGAATATTTCTTACCCTAACATCAAATCAGCCATTCGCCCTGTTCCTCATGGACCTGAAGTACCATTACCCTCTCCACCAGTTTCTTTTGATGGTATTTTAGACGACCCCGAGCCATTGGCTCAGCTAGGTGAAAGTGAAGAAGGCAGTGATGGCTACGATCCTGGCACGACCGATCCCGTTCCATTCTTACAATCTGAACTGAATGATTTAGTTAGAGACTTCTAGTCTTCCTAAAGACTTGGCAGAACTTTTAGGGTCTAGATTAAAAGATAAAAATATGTTGGCTCCGGGTACGTCTTTTTCTTGGTATCGTTCCAGGGAAAAGAAGTTTGTATCTTTTTTCTCTTAAGAAGGTGACTTGGTGTTTTGCAGTGATGTTCCTGGACTTATGGCACGTTTCAAATTAGAATATGCTCCTGATGAGTAAAGACTTTTTATAGATTCTTTAAAAAGAAGCCCTAAAGCAGTCTGCTTCTATGCCAGTTGGACATTCTGCACTTGAAAGAATGTTATGAAAACCTCGAACTGGTTTTAAACAAACTCTGCTATTCAGACCATAAATGGACACTATGTGGTGATTTGAAAGTGATCTCAATGCTGCTTGGTCAACAAAGTGGTTATACAAAGTTCCCTTGCTTTCTCTGTGAATGGGACAGTAGAGACAGAAAGCAACATTACATTAAAAAAGTTTGGCCCTTGAGAAAAACCTTACAGGTGGGGGTTAAAAATGTTGAGAGCAAAAGCCTTGTGGATCCCAAAAAGGTATTACTACCACCACTCCACATTAAGTTGGGGTTAATGAAACAATTTGTAAAGGAGTTGCCAAAAGAAGGAAAGTGTTTCAAGTATCTTTGTGGACAGTTTCCTGGTTTATATGAGGCAAAACTAAAGGAAGGAGCCTTTGTCGGACCAGACATTAGAAAACTGATGAGAGATCCCAATTTTATGGACAAAATGGAAACAAACGAAAAAGCAGCATGGACATCTTTTAAACTAGTTGTTACCGGTTTCCTAGGAAACAAAAAAGATCCTAACTACAAGACAATCGTCGCAGACATGCTCGACAACTTTAAGAAGCTGGGATGTAACATGAGCATTAAAGTTCATTTCCTCCATTCACATCTAGACTACTTCCCTGCAAACCTTGGTGATGTAAGTGAAGAGCAGAGTGAAAGATTCCACCAAGATATCGAGGAAATGGAAAGAAGGTATCAAGGAAGATAGAACGTCAACATTATAGCGGACTACTGCTGGATGCTAAAACCAAATGACCTTCAACGAGTACATAGCGGGAAAAGCAATAAAAGAAGCTTCGACGGAAAGCAAAAGCGTTACTATAAGGACTTATGAGCTTAAAGAGAAATGTAAGTGTACTAGCACTGTATATGTAGTTTATAACATGTATTAAACCTGAAATAAAATACATAAAAATCAGTTATGAAATTCCAAACAATTTTAAAAAATATTTTTTTTGTAAACCTGTGTAATCCACCAAAGATCAGAGCTTATGCCAGATATAACTCAAAAAGAAATAATTAACTCTTTAAGAGAAATGAAAAATAATGAATAGTTATAAAGGCTGTAAAACTTGATGGAGAAACACGATTAACTTATTTAATCTCTATTTCTTGGAAATGAAATAATCGTATCTGAATCGAAGGAGGTGAAAAAATATCACCAAACTTGTGAACTACAGACCGATCAGCCTCCTTGGTTACTTGTATAAGCTATGCGCCAAAATCATTGCCAAACGCTTGAAACGTAAACTAAGGGGATTCCGCTTGGGATCTTCATAATTCGTATAGAAAATTTTTATATTTGAAAACAGCACATCAAGTTTATTAAAATCGTTTTAATACATTTCGTATAATAATTTTGCGATCTAAATTAAAAAAAAAATGAAATTTTTACAATCTTGCTTAACAAAACTGAATAATTTAGAAGTTTCACCATTGTTTCCTCATAAAAAAGCACTTTGCCTATCTAATGTACTTTATGGAATTTAAATCTGATTATTTGTTCGATCTCGGGAATGTTTTTAAAGTATAAGTAAAGCTTAAGTTAAAGGAACAATTTTTTGGCTTATAAACAAATAGAATATCTTGGTAGCTATTAGAGTAAATTAAATTCAGAAACAGTGTTGAAAAAATCCTGAATTGAAAAACACCACACAAGCTACACACAAGATTATTGGCTAAGTAAAACTAGTGAAGAGATGATGGTGAAATACCGGTGAAATACCGGAAGACCAAAAAGATGAATAGCCACCACCTATATTTATACAAAATGTCGAGTGTATCAAACCGTTACAGGAATTACTACAGCAGATAACTCCAGGTAAATATACTTTAAAATGTCTTGCTAATAACCAAATTAAAGTTCAAGCTGACTTTATCCAGATATGAAAGACGTGATCTAAAAACTATTCATTAATTGTAAAATCTTTAGCAGATAAAAATACTCAGTACCATACATACCAATTAAAACAAAACCGTGGATTCCTTGTTGTTATACGTAATTTACACCCTTCAACAGATCCAGATGACATTAAAAAAGCGTTGCTAGTACATGTACATAAAACACTGAACATTTCCAACAATAATCAAAGAGGCACAAAAAAAGATCTGCCACTATTTCATATAGAACTGGCTATTCAAAGTAATAATAGAGACATGTATGATATGACAAAACTACTCAACTCTATTGTCACAGTTAAGCCACCGCAGCCGAAAAGGGAACTACCCCAATTTAAAAAATGTTAGCATTTTGGCCACACGCACAATTATTGCCACAGGATCCGCACTGTGTAAAATGCGTGGGCAATCACCTATCTTCTGAATGTCCAAAACAAAAAAATATAAAAGATGTTCAATGTGTAAATTGTCTAGAAAATCATCCTGCCAGCTATAAGGGATGTTCAGTGTATAAAGAGCTGCAGAAAAAAAATTCCAACACTGCGAGAAAAAATCGCAAGTAAACCACCTCGTGCAATAAATTCTTCAATCACTCAACCAACCATCAGCTGTGTGAAAATAATTGTAGGAAGAGATAATAGAAATACATCTACCATAGATGAGACTTCTTATGCAATAGAAACAACAACTCCTCAATATATACAAAATAATCTAGAACCACTAGTACATAAGTAAATGGAAAGAATGGATAAGATGTTTGATCTCATAATGTCTCTGATATCCAAGCTTAACCTTCAACACTAAACTAAAGATGTGCTGTTGAAATGTTTATGGCTTAACCACTTATTTCCACGAAGTTAAAGCATTTATTTACTCTCATAATCTAGATGTCATATTTATTTCCGAAGCACACATGACTAATAAGAGCCATTTCTTTATTCCCAAATATTCAACCTATGTAACTCAACATCCATTAAGTAAAGCCCACGGGGGTACGGCAATGATTATAAGAAAAAATATTAAGCATCATGAAATAAATAAAATTAGTAAAGTTAACATCCAAGCCACATCAGTGTCGGTCGAAGATTGACAAAGCCCAATTATTCTATCTGCTGTTTACTGTCCACCGAATAAAATAATTAAAGCTGATCATTTTACTGAATACTTTAAAATGCTCAGACACCGTTTCATTACTGCTGGAGATTATAATGCCAAACATCATAAATATAGTTCCAGAATCATAACCTCACCTGGACGACGAGAATTATTAAAAAGTATTAATGAGAATCATTTAATACCTTTCTCTACTGGAAAGCCTACGTATTGGCCCACAAATCGACAAAAAATTCCTGATCTTATTGATTTTGCTATAGTAAAAGGAATATCACATACCTATCTCCAAATTTCTCCTTCATTTGACCTCTCATCAGATCATTCCCCTTTCTCCATAGATGTACATAACCAAATTCATCATCATCTTCTTCTTCTTCTTCTTCTTAGCCTTCTGTCGTCCATGTTTGGACATAGGCCTCTTCCAATTCCTTCCATCGGTCTCTATCCTGAGCAACATATTTTCAGTTTGTTCCGGCTATTCTTCTAATGTCATCAACCCATCTCATCTGTGGTCTTCCTCTTGGTCGTTTACTTTCGTAAAGTCTCCAACATTGTATTGTAGTATTCCAACGTTGGTCTTTCTGTCTAGCAGTGTGCCCCGCGAAGCTCCATTTAAGTTTTGCAATTTTTATTGTTATGTCCTCGACTTTTGTTTTGGATCTTACCCAGTCATTCTACTTTTTATCTGACAGTCGTATACCTAACATTGCTCTTTCCATTGTTCTTTTTGTTGTGGCTAGTTTATTCATGTTTGCCTTAGTTAGGGTCCAGGTTTGACATCCATATGTCATGATAGGAAGGATGCATTGGTTGAACACTTTGCTCCTCAAGTATTGGGGTATTTTGCGGTTCTTAAGTATCCAACTAAGTTTTCCAAATCCTGCCCATGCTAGCCTTGCTCTTCTAGTAATTTCCGCACTTTGGTTCTCTTTGTCAAGTCTCAGTCAATCCGCTGGTCACTGATCTGCTCAACATTTCACACGAAAGCAGATTAAAACGACCAGACCCCCTGGACCTATGGAGAAACAGAGCATAGTATCATAGTGCGGTGAAATAACAAGTTTTTATTCTGGTATTTTCTAAATCTTTTCTTGATTTATTTTTTTCCTTTTTTTTTAGTCTTTTTATATTTATATGTGTGTTAGTGATGTTTATCTGTATTAAACTTTGATTGTTACGTTGACGTTTAAATTAATTGTTATATCATATCATATATTATATTTATATAAGGTAGGTAAGACATAACCTGGGTGCTTGCTACTGGGCGGCTTCCCACTATGTCATTTTACATAAATTATACATTTTGATTATTGTTTGTAATGAGACAGATTGCAACATTGGATGTTAAATAAAAAAAATCTGTTTCCTTCAGAGCTTTTCTCGATACAAATTTTCATAAGATATTTATAATATTATTATATATTATAGTATTAAAAACCATCGGTATAGATCACATGCATATAGGTGGCGCTGGCGATAGGGTTTGGTAATAAAACATAACCATATTTTATTCTGCCATTTATTTATATTGTTTGATACTCTGTTTCCTAGTTGGTATGCAATTTTGTGAGTGATTTAAGTTTTTAGTTAGTTAAGTTTTTAAGGATATTTTAATTGATTGGCACTTTACTAAAAATTTACAGTATGACTTAAAATTGTTGTGTGCTACAATGCAATTCAGTTTCCAATAAAACTGACAATGTTAAGTTCCATAAATTCCCCTTGAATAAAGCTGTGCAAAAACAATGGTTGATCGCTATCAAAGTATCAGCAATTACACAAAAATCTATTTCAGGCACTTTTTTAAATGAAAGTTATACCGTTACAAGTTTGGGTAAGTTAAAAAATACTTACCCCAAATTGAAAACTCTAGTGAAGGACTCTGGGAGAAGTGATGGATATAGAAAAAGACTTTATGCAGTAGTATTGCCAACAAACAAACAAAAAGAGCAAACAGAAACAAAATTATTACAAACAGTTAAGAATGATACACAAAAATGTTGTTCAACAGAGACACCTGCTAATGAAATAAATCAGAGAGTTCAAAAACATGTATTACAACTTAAACCGTGATAACATGGAATAGAAGTCAATTAATTTCTTATGACTTTTTGACAGAAAAAACATTTTATTGGTTTCTAAAAAAAATATTTACATTTTTTGTTGAAGAGTTTGGAAAATCATACATTAATATTCATAGTGCTCTTTCAGTGAAAAAGGAATTGTTAATAACGCTTATGAAATATAGACTTAATTTGTTTTATTCTACATTAAAGCATTGTTTTGCAGTAGACATGCGAACTGTCCGAAAAATATTTGTTAAGTGGACCAAGCATCTTTACACTTGCTTAAAAATACATAAATTTTGGAACATTGCAACAACTTCAGAACATTATTACAAAATTATTCTGGACCGTATCGAAATTCCAATCGACCGAAGCAATGACCACAATGACCCTATTATACAACAGACATATTCTACATTTATTATTATCTACAATTATTATGGGTCTAATAAAAATAGTTAAATTTTACATTGTTTAACAGTACATATTTATTAAATATTATATTTAAATAAACTGTCGTTACTATATTTAAAATAATAAAAATAAAATAAAATTATCTTTTGTAAATACTACATATTTAATTAAAATCATTTCCCTACTTTCTATTTCTTGTTTCGAATAGGCACTTTTGGTCAATTACGTTAAAAAACGTTAATTTTAATTAATGTTTGTGGAAACGAAAATATAAACAATACAACCCTGAATCGTGCTTGTGTTCGTCGTGGCATCGCTGCCCTTCTATCATCATCATTTTCGTTTTACAACTCTGTGTGGGTCCTAGCCTCCCCAAGAATTATCTTCCAGTCGTCCCTATCCATCGCTTTTCTCCGCCAAGCACGTATTTCCATATTTCTCATATCTTGGTCTATATTATCTAGGAATCTTGTTCTGGGTCTTCCTCTTCTTCTTTGACCAATAGGTCTATCAAGGAGTGTTTTTCTAGCTGGGTCGGTTTGCTCCATCCGTATTACATGGCCTACCCACGTCAGACGTCCTATCTTAATGTGTTTTACGATATCTGGTTCCTGGTATATTCTATAGAGTTCGAAGTTGTATCGTCTTCTTTAGACACCATTTTCATTTACCGCTCCATAGATTCGACTCAGTATTTTTCTTTCGAAACATCCTAACATGTTTTCATTGCTTTTTGTTAAAGTCCAGGTTTCTGAACCATATGTTAGAACTGGGCGTATTATTGTTTCGTAGAGTTTTACTTTTGTATTTCTTGATATAACTGTAGATTAAAAAAGGAGATTAAGCCCAAAATAGCATCTATTAGCCGTGCAAATTCTGCGGTTTATCTCTGCGGTAGTGTCATTTTCAGTATTGACGAGCGTTCCTAGGTATACAAATTCGTTAATTAGCTGCGCTTCTAAGGTCCATAAGAAATACATGGCCCTATCTCCGCAATGTTATTTTCTTAATGTGGAACGCTCTATAGCATGCTCTGAAAAAGATGAAATTATATATTTATGTATCGTTGAATCATTGTTAAAAATATTATAGGATTGTATAAGTATAAGTATACCAAAATCGGTATACGGAAAAGAAATATTTTGTTGGCTTCCATTGAAACAATTTTATTATTATTAAAAAAAGAAGTTGAAACTACTGGTGATTTTGAATGTCAGCTAAGCCCGCTAAATCAATTTTAAATAAAATATTTGTATCAATTCGATAGTAAAACTTCGATATCTTTCGATCACTTTTTCATTAACTGCCACTGTGGAATTTCCATTTTTAAAAGCCCATTATTCAAAATTTATGACATGCATTTTTAAGAGAACTGTTCATTTTACACAAAAAGTGCTAATGGATATTTATATGTAAAATATTATCTCAGCTACATTTTTATTTAAAATATTTTTTCTACGACGTACAAATTCTTAGTAAATTGATTTTTTCAGTTATTTTCCTCTACGAGTAACGGTGGTTTTAAGGGGAAGCCGGGGAGGAGGAGTAGTAAAATTTTTTTAAATATTTTTTGGAGTCCCAAAATTAACATTCTTAGCAAAATTCAGCTTATTCGTATGATTTTTAGAGGTTCAGTGGCAGTTTCGTCTCTAATAAATAAGTTTAATTATTTATAACAAAACTAAAGCATTTTTGTGACTTGGTAATGCATTTTTAGGTGTCTATATTGGAGTTACATCGAATGAAAAAAAAAAATAAAGAAAATTGCTTCAGTGGAAACGGAAAAAATATATTTTTCTTGCATATATCGATTTTGACTTTAAAATCCAATTTTCCGCATTGGTACTCATATATTTCACTCGCAACCGATGGTTTTTATCATCATACGGTATGTTATAAATATCTTGACGCTATAAAAATTTGTATCGATAAAGAGCTCTGAAAAAAAAAAGATAATGATTTAACGATTATCATCCTATTGTTTATAACTTCGTCGCAGATGCCGGTTAACTTTGGCGGGTTATACCTCAGGAACCACTACTCATAATTTAACTTTTTTTCTTTTAGTTGAAGCTATTATTATTATTATCCCGGTTTTTTATAGCGTTCGCTATAATGGTCGGTCATTCCATTCGCCAGGGTGAAGGTTTCTTTCCGACATTGCCTTTTGAATGCCGCCCAGCCATGATTGTTTTGGCCTTCCTCTCTTCCTTCTTTCCCTTGGCGACCATTTTAAAATTTGGTTTGACAGCCTGTCGTCGTCTATTCTTTTCACATGACCATACCAGATCAGTTGTCTCCTTTGAATTTCGTCAATGATGGTTGACTTGACTCCCATTATATTTGTGATATGGTCATTTTGTATTCTATTAAGCCTTGATTTTCTAGCTAATCTTCTCCAGAAGTCCATTTCCAATGCAAGTAGGCGTCGCTCAAGGGATTTAGTAAGTTGCCATGTTTCGCATCCATAGAGCACTACACTTTTAAAGATGGAGTTAAAGAGGAGATGCTTTCTTTGATTTGATAGTTCTTTTGACCATAGCATCGGGTTTAGGCAACCTATCACCCTTTTTCCTACCACGATTCTTTGTTCTATCTCTTTTTCGGTGCGCCCACTCTTGTTGATTGTTGTTCCCAAATATATATATTCCTCACAGTTCTTGATTGTTTCATGTTCGTTGACCATTAGATCTTCTACTTCATTCCCGATGCATAAGTATTGCGTTTTGTTTCTATTTACAGAGAGGCCCCATTCTTCATATGTTTTAAACAACCGTCTCGTCATGAATTATAAATCTTCCTTGTCTGCTGCCACTACTACTTGGTCGTCTGCAAAATGTAGAGTATATAATGTTGTATCGTCGTCAATTTGGATCCCCATTCCTGAACAGGATCTTCTCCAGTGTTTTAGTGCTTCATTTAAATAGATCTTAATTAGTATTGGAGAGAGGCAGCATCCTTGTCGTAAGCCTTTTGTTACTAGAAATTCTTCTGATAAGGTGTTGTTTAGTTTGATTTTTGATGATGCTTTATTGTATAATTGTTTGACTGTGGCGATGATCGTGCTAGTTGAAGCTTTTCTGAATTTAATTTAAGCTAATAGTTACCGTGATATTCTATTTGTTTATAAACCAAAAAATTGTTTTTAATTTTAAAACACTCCTGAGGCCCCCTAAATAATCCATTTTCAATAAACTAAGGTACGTTAGATAGTAAAGTTCTTTTTAATTAAAAAAAGGGGCAAACTTCTATATGATATAGTTTTTGCTATGTAAGATTTAAAAAAAAATCAATTTAAAAAAATGTAGACTGCAAACTTGTTATGCAAAATCTATTAACTCTATTTTAATGAAATTTGGTGGGCTGTTTTAATATTAAAACATATTTAACCATCCTTTAGATTTTTAAAGAAAACTTAATTGAAGTTATATTATTTTGTTACCATTTTACTCCAAAATGAATCGTTTTAAAGTTATAAGTAAGGAAGGTAGAAAAGATGGATGTTTTTATTAGTTTTAATTTTTTGATTAATGTTTCCGACTAATTTGAGAAAAAGGAAGAGTCAATTATTAATATTGCTGAAGTTCTTACACAACTTTTTTTGCAAAAATCCAAATGCAACCTCTCACATCTAAATATAGCCGTTTTTTCACAGATCCGCCTTCTTCTAATATTATTTTTTAGAATTTCTTCATTATTCCACATTTAAAACAATTAACAATAATTTTTTTTTTAATATGATTTCCTCTTTTTATTTTTAAACTTATTATTTAAATTAAATACTTTCAAAAATCTTTCAAAATATACTATAATAATTATTTAACGGTTTCATCAGTTTTGTTTATACAGTTTTGCTTGTATTGATATAAGGTAAAACTATCTATTAACGGCCTATACAAATTCTTGATGTAAATCCGGCCTCTTAAAAAAGTGATTTGTAAATACGGTTAAAGGTCGATTCAGACACATCAGTCACGTCTCGTCACAGTGATTGCGCCGAACCGAACAATCCGTCATACAAAATATTCTTTAATACAAATATGTTGCCGGCATTCACACTCATCAGTTGACAAACAGTTTCCCAGCTGTCAGATAGTTGATAGTTCTGTGACCAAACAGGACCGGTTCGGCGCCGAGACTATGACGGGACTGATGTGTCTGAATTGACCTTAAGTTGGTTAAATTTAATATTACAGCGGGTGAGTATCCCAGCGAGAAATTTATTAGGCCATTTTTTAAGTATTAATAGTAAGGTGACGTGTTCTGGCTTTTGTTTTAGTCAATTCGATTTAATCAAGCGACGTAATCAGTTTGAGAGTGGTCGTCAATCCTTAATTTATCCAAATATGTATATATTATATATATATATATATATATATATATATATATATATATATATATATATATATATATTATATATATTATATATATATATATATATATATATATATATATATATATATATATAATATATATTGTACAAAAAGGGTGTACATATGTGGGAAATTATTAGTATAATTTCAGTGTATGTGGACTGTATTATATGGGGCTGGTTCAAATAAATTAGGATATGTAGTGAAAGGTATACAGACAATAGCAAATTACGTTTATACAAAGTCTTACCAATATTTCTGCTCTACACTCTCGCGGTTTTTCTGCTCCACACTCTCGCGGTTTTTCCTCTTATGCGGAATATGTCCGAGGACACTCGCGGATTTTCTAAACACGTGTTTCGCGGTAATAAGACTTTGCAAGATAGAGTACACTTTGTCTGTACACGATTTAAAATAGTATTTGCGGTAGTTTTTTGCGTAACTAAAACGAGAGAGAGATAATTAGCCATAGAAAAACAGCCAAGATAGATGCTGTTCTTCTTGATAAGCGAATAGAGAGAGAATGGTCTATCCTTAGCGACAGCCAACCATCAAGAGAGGGTCTTTCTTCTTTGATATCTTAACTGTCTGTATTTATTAAGGGAGGGGGTTGAATTGGAATAGGAAATGTTGTCAAGGGTTGGACTAAGGTATTAATTGTAAAATTGTGATATAAGGATAGGTAAAAATACAGTTGGTACAGTAAACTAAATGGTTAATAGTTGTATTTTTTTACAAAACACTTTAGTTTTTGGGTCAAAACAAAGTAGAATTTACAAAAATAGATTAGACCGGTATTAGGGCACAATTTTAGTATCTAATCTAATTCCGACCCAATGGGCCGTAATGCCGAATATTTTTGTTTTTTGTTTTTAATTCAGCTTTTTATTTTTTAATATAAAAATCTATTAAAAAAAAGTAATATATTCTAATAAAATAGTATTAACAACAACGTACTATCAAATTCCGTCTCATCTTTTTTTTTGCAAAATGCAAATGCAAAAAAGGAAGTTTACAAGTATGAAAGTCAGGTAGTTATTTCTAATGGAGGAAAATTGAAAAAATCTCGAATTTGTTCCCCAAAAAAATTCATATTTTTTTGTAACTTACTTACTTAAACTTACAAAAAATTATAGTCTGACAATTAATTAATTACAAAAATAATTATATTATATTCTGGGAGGATTTTATTTTATTTTGCATGTACTCTAATTTCGGCTTAACCCAAATTTAGCCTGACATGGTATCTACAAAAAAAGACTCAATCATTCACATTTGATTTTTTTTTTGGATCATGGTCAGAACTAAAAAGCCTAAGCCAATGCAAAAAAATATTCACAGGAGCTACTCGATCGGACCCTAAATGATATGAAAACTGGCGTGCCTGCCTAAAAAACATCCAAGATGTATTGTATACCTAGACAACCAGTTTTAACTAGTGATGAGGAATAGCTAATCGTACATAAGATATTGTTTTTGACTGGCGCTGGTTTTTCCGTGACACACGAATACCGTAGCAGTGCTAATTAAACATCTAAAGTGAGTCAATTCATTTAAGAATGAAATTTCTGGAAATAGATGGTACTGACATTTCCTAAGCCAGCATCCGAAAGTAAGACCTCGTGTATCGCAAAACTGACAGCTAGCCGTTCCTTCGTTACAGAGGAAATAATAAGAAATTGGTTCAAGAAAGTGTATGATTATTTCAGTCAAAATGGCAGATGTGCTCAAAGATCCAAGCCGAATATTCAACTGCGAGAAAGCTCTTTTCATGGCTTCTTGGTCTGACCGTATTAGCAACAATATCCGCAAGTGGAGATATACCACCACCAATGGTTTTGTTTTTCTATACAAGACTACCTAAACATTTAGTTTCAACTATGCCAATAGGTTGGGCTATCGAATACAATGAAAGTGGATAGATGATACAGAAATGTTTTATGAGTATGTCGCAAACTATTTTAATATGTGGTTTAACCAAAAAACCATTAAGCGACCTGTCATGTTATTTTTGGAGGAGCATGTTTTCTCTGGCACTGAGCAAGTTTTGTCTTGAAAATGGAATTGTTTTGGCAGCACTGGTTCCAAATTCCATATATATCATGTAGCTGCTTGATGTTACCATATTACGATCTGTTAAAGCTTAAACCTATTTGGAAAATCAATCGTCCATAAATTCTGCTGAATCTTATTTTTGCTACTCCTCCAAAATCTCCAACACCATCTAAAAATGCATTTTATTTCCTCGGAAAAATTTCTCAAACGTATAAAAGGAAAGCTACAAAAAAATTAACACTTGTAGTAACGATTGCTGATGATTTCATGGAAGAAGAGTTGAAGCTAAAAATAATGAAAAAGAAGCAAGGAAAAAACAAAAGCTCGAAGAAAAAGAAAAACAGCACGTAAGGTCACAAAGAAAAATAAGAAACGAAAGAAAAAGTATATTCAACTAGATAATAGGATAAAGCGTGCTTAAAACAGAACTATTAAAGAGCTCTTGTGATATAAAATCATTTTTGGTGTTCGTGGCAAATACTAAAAAATTTCAGTAAAAAACACATTAAAATAAAAAATGACAAAAAAGACAAAGATAAAAACAGAGAAATAGATAAAAAAAAAGCTAAAAAAAAATAAAAAAAAATTAAACATGTTTATGACTAGACTTCGGCAAATATGCATATTGCATATTTTGCATATTGTGCATATTTTATGCAAATATTTCATATTTTGGCATATTTGTATAAAAGTTTGCATAAAGTGCATAAAAGTTCAGATTTTTATACTGTATTTGAAAATTTTTAAACATACAATTTATTTCAATTCTTGTATAAAATTTTGTAGTCATTTTAATGAAGAAATGATCTAAGTACGTAATCTCTACAGGTACAAAACATTTACAATTTCAAAGAAGATCAATTTAAGTAGCCCTCAACATTCTTAGAAAGTCTCGGTCACTGAGGCATTCAGTTATTGGATAATCGCCAAGGGTTCGCTCATTTGCATTTTATGATCTAATCCCCAAATCTATCTACAATTTATTGTATCTTAACAGCAGGTAAACGGCTAATAGTTTTGTTCCTAATTTAGGGATTTTCCAAAATCTCCCAGTTTATTGAATTAGGTACCTAAACATTTCTAATTTGATGCTCAGATTTGTAAATCATTTTTGTTTTGATATTCAAAGCGTAAACACTCGTTGTGCGTAACAAAAAGGAAGATTGTGATTTTATAATGCCTAAAATAACCAGTGCTTCAACTTGGATTAAACCGTATAAAGAGCTGTCTATGGATATGGGAAAAGTCTACTGTTCAGTCTGTGGCAAAATTGTAAGTATCTAATATTTTCTATTAAATATCTAATATTTCATACATACAGGGTGTTTCCTAATGACACTTACAACGTTTGACTGTAGATACTTCTCGAAAAATTGAACAAAACGATATAGTTAATGAGGGGTCAAACTTATTTACTTTTCGAGATACAGGGTGTTAAAATTTAAAAAAATTAAATTCTTTTAGTTAATAACAACAATAACTTTAAAACCAATAAACGTATTTACTTGAAATTTAGTACTCGTAGGTTGTTTTTAAATGAAAATAGCTTCCTTTAGTGAGAAAAAATTGTCCATGGTACAATACAATTGTGTGTATTTAGAAAAATTTTTCACCTTTACTTTTTTTTATGAAGTCAGCTATTCTAAAACACAATTATTTTTATTGTAATTGAATTAACAAAAAAACTTTTGTTGAATTTTAAAATAAGTTATATGATGTACTAATGGTTAGTAACAAAAACTAATTTGTGGATTAATACTGCATTTAAAACACTTAGCGAGTGTTTTTTTTCAAACCAGTTATTTGATTAACCAAAAACACCTTGTATATTTTTATATTTTAAAGGTTAGGTTAAAATAAAGGTTTTTATTTTTATTTATAGATAGCATGTGAGAAGAAATTTCAGATAGACCAACATGTGAGAACTGCTTCACACATTGCAAAAAAAGGAAAAATAGGAGGAAAACATCAAACTTCAATGGCTAAATGTTTCCAATCTACTTCAAAAAAATTAGATGAGCAAGAAACTTTTAATGAAGACTTGTGTCGCGCATTAGTGTCTGCAAACATACCGCTTTCAAAATTAGCAAATGTAAATTTTAGTTCGTTTCTAAAAAAAATTGCAAACTTAATGTTCCAAGTGATCGGTCTCTAAGAAGAAATAATGTGAACGGGCTATACTCGTCGGTGTTAATTAATATTAAGGAAGAAATTGCAGATAATTATTTTTACATATCTGTAGACGAAACCACTGATTCCTCAGGAAAGTATATTGCTCATTTATTGATTGGTGTTCTTAAAGAAGATACCTTACCAAAATCTCATCTTATTTCATGCCAGCAACTTGAGAAAACAAATGCTTTAACAATTTCGCGTTTTATACAAGAAACATTAGCAACTTTTTTTCTTCCGACAACTATTCCTTCTAATAAATTACTGCTTATTTTATCGGATGCTGCTTCTTATATGGTGAAAGCAGGACAAAATTTAAAAATATTTTTCCCAGATTTAATACATGTTACTTGTGTAGCGCATGGATTAAACAGAGTTGCAGAGGAAATACGAAAAAAGTTTCCTCTTGTAAATACCATGATATCCAGTGTCAAAAAAGTATTTCTTAAATCTCCTATAAGAATTCAACTTTATAAAGAAATGCTACCTAACATTACTCTTCCACCACAACCTATTTTAACGCGATGGGGAACATGGTTAGAAGCAGCTAATTTTTATGCAGATCATTTTGTTAAAATAAAGAACATAATTAATACGTTAACAGATGAAAGTTCCCAATCTCTTTTGGATTCTAAACAAACTTTTCAGAGTAACTTGCTTCAACAAGAACTTTCATTTATAAAATCAAATTTTAGTTTTGTTCAAAAAACAATTACTCAGTTAGAATCACCAAAACTGTCATTGTTCGAAAGTACAGCATTAATAAAAGAATTTGCGTCATGTTGTCGGAACGTTAGAGGTAATATTGGAAAAGGTATTTTAAAAAAATTTAAAGCTACTATGGAAAAAAATAAAGGTTACCATATTCTTTCTGAAGTAGTCAGTGTTCTAGCTGGAAATATTTCGGAAACAATTAATTTAGAACCAAATGTTTTGGTTAGTTTGAAAAATGCTCCCGTTACATCAGTTGATGTTGAACGAAGTTTTTCCATATATAAATATATGTACTCAGACAGAAGCCACAAGTTTTTGTTAGAAAATTTTGAACACCACTTGGTCATTTATTGTTACCATAATTCTAAATAAGTTTATTTATACTTAAAAATGATGTAGTTACTTAAAATAAATGTAAATCTTAATGAATAGTAGGAAATATTTAGTTATGTACACTTTTTTTTAAAATAAAATTGTTACTATTTTACGATTTTTTTATTTATTTGTATGCATATTTTGTAAAATATTTGCATATTTTCGGGTAAACACGTGCATATTTATGCGCATATTTTCCACATTTTTATTTGCATATTTGCCGAAGTCTATTTATGACATCACAGCCAGTCCTAAGCCTAGACAAAATGTAAAGGATTTTTTGAAATGTTTGTACTTAACAAATACACATTAAATCAATATAAGGTTGAATGTTCGAATAATTAAACTTTGAGGGTATACAAGGCAACTATCGAACACGGTGATTAATTTAATCTTGCCCAAGTACTTTCGATCAATAGATCATCTTCAGGGGCATTTCGTCAGTTGTGGCCTATCCGACATAGTAGAATGTCATAAATGTAAAATTTGGACATAACAATACAAAATACAATACACTAAGACAAACAAACACTTTAAAATTTTTTATTTTTAATGAGAAGCTACATGTTGTATAGAAGCCGGAGACAGAATCATTCTGTCTCCGGCTTCTATACAACATGTAGCTTCTCCTTAAAAATTTTAAAGTGTTTCTTTGTCTTAGTGTATTGTATTTTGTATTGTTATGTCCAAATTTTACATTTATGACATTCTACTATGTCTGATAGGCCACAACTGACGAAATGCCCCTGAAGATGATCTATTTATCGAAAGTACTTGGGCAAGATTAAATTAATCACCGTGTTCGATAGTTGCCTTGTATACCCTCAAAGTTTAATACACATTACATTATAAAAAGATATGAAAGCATCTTAGGGAATGAACTCCAATTTTTAAATTTATAATACTTTTTAACATTTGACACAAACAGTAAGGTAGCCAATTTATATAGAAATAATCAACAATTCGTTAATAGTTTATTTATGCAATTTACTATTTTAATGGGAAATAAGCCACAATTTATGTTGAAAATTAAATTTATTGACGTTTCGACTTTCAAATCGGATGTTGTTGTCAAAATACAACATATTAATAAAAATAAAACAAATTTTGTTTATGTTGTTTGCTAAAAAATTCTTCTAATAATTTAATTCAATCTGATTCATTTATATTGACAATTCAGACATATATTATACATTTTAAAGTAGACAAGAATTGTTTCTGTGTTGTATACGCTTCTATCAAACAAAAAAATAAAAACGTATAGAAGGCTGTTTACAATACTGACAAAAAAACTAGGTGGATGGAAACCAACAACAGTGACGCTTGATTTTGAAGATGCTGTTATTCGAGCTCTTAAAACTGTTTTCCCAGATGTTAGACTGCATGGATGCAACTACCATTTTAATCAGTCAATAAATTTAATTTTCAACATAAATTGTTGCTTATTTCCCATTAAAATAGTAAATTGCATAAGATTCCACAAAGAAATAGCTTCAGAACAATATTGTATTTATGTGACACTAAGGTTTATTAAATCAACTATCTTCATTTTTTATTAATTAGTGCACATAATCCCACTAAACTCTCAAAAGAAGCAAGTTTTTTTTATATCAAAATATTTTTTGCCCTAATAAAATGATTAGTAAACATTTTCTCCTCTTATCAACGTCCCGTGGTAAATTTTATTTAAATCTAACAAAAATTTGGTTATAGAATTATTCATGAGATATTAGTAGAAAAAGGTAAAAATATTATTTGCTTATTAGGCAATGACCGCACATGCAACGATAAAATCAACATATTTTTGTACAACCGCAAATGCAACGATAATAGGGTTTCGGCCGATATGCGCTCGACCGTTTTGCGCTCGTACCTGAAATCGGCCGGTTTGCGCTCTAATGCTGGCCACTCACTTGCGGATATCGAAGAGGCCATGGCATGCAGGCCGCGACTGAAGGCCGTTATCGAAAACCGACACACACGAGATGAGGTCGTTATCCGACGATCATTTCCTTCAGTTAAAAATCTCTATGAAAATGCAGCTCTTCACCATACACAGTGCAGTTATCGAAGAGGAAACATCTCTCTCTCAATCAATATGAAATTGATTACACATTTTAGATATATTATAATAATTCTTAGAAACGAATAACAAAAAGGTGAAAAAATAAGTAATTAAAATTGTCTAAAAAATCATATATATTCTATAAATTAAGTTATATTCTAAATACCGACATTTTTATTTGGTACAAGTAAATAATTGGATAAGTCAAAGTTATTATTGGACTGTCTATTTTCAAATGATACGTCACTATTGGTATAATTTATTGGTATATTACTGGGAGTAGAATTAATTTGACGAGGCGCAGGATACGCAATATATGTTGCTTCATCTAGCTTATCTTGTACTCCAGCAAAAAAAATTTGGTTTATTAAATATTCTGAAATATTTCTTTGGCGCTCATTCATTCTTCTTAGTTTAAATGCGACCGTCGTACGAATACATTCGTCGTCAGGTTTGGTTAAAATTTTATATGCTTCATCAATAATGTCGTCTCGTTTAGTTTTTTTCCTTTACTTATAGTGTTATTGGAGTAGATAGGCACTCTAGATGAAGTGCTAGATAATACTGGAGTAGACGCATGTTCCAAAATCGATTCTTGGCTAGTAACCGATTCAACATGAATCGCCTCACTACTGACCTGCAACAAATAAGTAAAAATTACTTTTCTTTTTTAGTTTCCAAAAACTTTACAAGAATGAGCTCAAATTGGAAATTATTTTGAAAATAGATGGAACTTTCCAAACTGTGGGGGAGCAATAGATGGAAAACATGTACAAATAATCATCTAATAACCACCTAATAGCGGTTCCTATTTTTATAATTACAAGGGATATTGCAGCATAGTTCTAATGGCAATAGTTAACGCTGATGATGAGTTTATTTATGTGAAGTGTGGCTGCAATGGTAGAGTATCGGATGGAGACGTTTTGGAAGTAACAGATTTTTTTGAAAAACTAACTGAAGGAAACTTACACTTGCCTAATAGTGATTCAACCACATCGAATTTAAATTTTGTTTTCGTAGACGATAATGCGTTTGCCTTGAATGAACACCTACTAAAACCATACGCTAACAAAAATTTAAACAACGATCGGCGTATTTTTAATTATCGATTAAGCCGGGCACGAAACGTAGTAGAAAATGCGTTTGGTATTTTGGCGAATCGCTTTAGAATACTTCACACAGAGATAAATATGAATCCAGAAAAGATTGACCTAGTAGTTATGGCTTGTTGTGTCCTACATAATTTTTTACGACGCAATGCGAAAGCTATATACATGCCGCCAAGCTCAACAGATATAGAGGACTTAAACTCAGGAACAGTTATTAACGGAAACTGGAGAGAAGGGTACAGTATGGATGGACTTCAGGCCAGTGCTTCCCGGAATGTATCACAGCAAGCAAAGGATGTCCGTGAAATGTATGAACAGTTTTTTGTTGGTGAAGGTAAAGTTTCTTGGCAAGATCGGTTTTTGTAGTGATAACTAATATTTATAAACATGCTAGGTATATAAAAATTATAATACTTACATTTTCATTTTCTTTATCTTCTACCTCATCCTCACTACTGTTAATTGAAGAAACAGTCTCACGAGTATCTTCTTGATTAGCGGTAAATAACAAAAGTTCATAATACCACAGCCCTGGTGTATAAATATCGTCAGTGGATGCACCACTTCTTTTGGACTTTTTAACTTTTTTCAATTCCTTACGGAAAGCACTTCGCAAATTATTTATTTTGCCGCGCACTGTATCCTGAGATGCTTCAACATTAACCGTTTTATAAAGGTTTATTAATTGTTGATACGCTTTCTCTCTTAAATCCCGATTCGCGTAAGATTCATCTTTTACCTTCCATAGGCAAGGGTGTAATTGATAGATATCAATGAATTTACGTAAAAATTCGGGATTATCTGCACTTTTGTTCGCCATCTGTTCTTCAAAAAATCAGATTTGTCTAACGATGTCAGTTAAGTTAATGGACTGCAGATGAGATGCCACACACGTGCAGTTTCGATAAGCGAGCGCGCTGATGCCTTTACGATAACTGCGTGGATGTGACGATTTTGGCCTTTAGTTAAGGGCCTGTCAGTCGCTTGGCCTCTTCGATATCCGCAAGTGAGTGGCCAGCATAAACACTTTCGTAATGGAGATGTATAGCTAATTACTTTCTTATATCGACCGTTTTGCGCTCTCATGTAATCGACGGTTAATTTTATTCTACCATAACGACCAGGTAAGGTCGTTAGGCTTGTAAAATTAGTTTTAAAAAATCATAAAACTATAAAAAATAGAAATAAACCATCTTCCCTTCACACTTTCATTCAGGCTTAGGACTGTAGTAGTTTATACATCATATAAACATTGGCGTGTTTGGAAGATGTATTTTTTTTATTTTTTTCGTTTTTTTTTAATTTGTTAATTTTTTTTGTTTTTTTTAGATTTTTCTTGTTTTTTTTTTCGTTTTTTTTTCAAACTTTTATATAGTAAAATACAAAAAATTCTTAAGAATAAAAAAATGTCTATTTATTGTAGCTTCTGGATATACGCCAATGTCCTTAAACACAACCTTAAGTCCCTTGTATCTTTATATTTCTGTAAAGTTTTGGATATTCTTTCATCAAGATTAATATATGTTTTCTTGCTCTGCTTTCCTTTTAGATTGAAAGTAAATCGATCATAAAGGTGATCACAATATTCTGCTTCTTTAACCAGGCACTTCACTAATTGGAATACATTGGGATGTGGTCTTATTAATGTATTCAGATCAAGATTTCAACCTTCTAAAATGTTATAACTGCGATGTCTTTGATCATGGCAATTCCACATTTCCTTGGTAATGTGAGTATTTTCTAACCATTGTTTGACTGTAGTTATAAAACTGTTCCATTTTTTCAGAAATAGGAGAGGTTTCTTGAATGCATAACCAGCCATCATCGATATCTTCTATGGGTAGATAAGCTAACGAAGCACACATTCGTATGTGCAAACGTATCTTCGTTGTCAGTGTATTCAGAAACAAGTCCAATATTTTGTACATTTTTCCATATATATTGATTGAAATGAAAATTACAACCAGAAATTTTGGCTTCGAGAAAATAATTTTCTAAGGCACCAATCACTGCCTGTTCAAAATCCAGTTTTATAAGAGATGGTTTCCAATTTGGTATTTTCTCTTTCATTGATGAAAATAACATATCGTATGTCTCTTTGATTTTGTTAGGAAGTAACGCTAATATCTAAGGAAGTGTATTTGTTTCCTCTGACGTACTACCAATATCGATATGAACGGTATATATTTGACTAAATTACTTACTGCAGCTTTTGAATTTTCCATTTATAAATACAGTGTCCTTACTGTTAACCAAAATCTCCCTAGCTTTGTTGCTGGCAAACACCAAGATTCTGTATCTCGAGCGAGTGGTCTTGTCGATAATAAAAATTTCGTTTTGTCGCTCATTGTAATAATTTCTTCTGGAAATACTATTTCGGATGCTGCCGCTGGATCTGTGAGCAGCCCACGCGCACGTTTTCTACAATCGTTTAAACCACTTTTCACTGAAGATAATTTTGGTATGTCTGTCACGAAATCCAGTCCTTGACTATATAATCTTTGAAATTCATCTTGATATATTTTTGACATCGGCAAATAACTATTGTCCTCCCTAGCTCTTTTTCGAGCATTGAATACACATTGCTTCACTTCTGTCGCTGCAACACTCGGCTTAAACAGATGTTCGGCTTCCTTAATTATTTTGTTATTATCCATAATTATGTGGCTTCGACATTTTTCAGTTTTCTCTTTCAGACAACTCCAAAAAACCCAACCTTTCAAACAAAAACTGTACCCTTTATACAATACACATGGTTTTCCCTTCGAAGTTTCAATAATTTGCACATCCATTTTTAAAACACTAACTCACACTAACTCACACTTATTCACAATAATTGTTGATCTTACTATCTCAAAGACCGCAATAGAAATGATTGACCATCAACATGGTCATTATCACGTAGAATTTTCAGGTAATTTTTTTGTTACCATACCCTTTGTTAATGACTTAAGTAGTTACCAGTTCGCATTTTGGGAATTCTAGTTATTAATTATATCTAAACAATTAACTTCTAGGCAGAAGGATTATAAACAGAGGTATTAAAGATTAAAGAACACTGTTGTTCGACAATATTAGAAAAATTTAATAATTTTGTTATTTTTGTTTGACATTTTTTTTTCAAATCTAAAGGAAAAAGATGTTTCTGTTTATTTGACATGTTAAACAAATAATAATATAATTCAATAAAAAATGCCTGGAAGAGAAACACAAAAATATAAATTCAAATTATATACAAAAATATAAAAGAAATAAAAAGCAAATAGAAACAAAATTATATTTAGGTATATTTGTTAAAGTAAATGTACTATACCAAATTTTATTGGATAGTTAAATGGCATGATTATTGCGCAACTCATTATTAATTACAAACAAAAAATATCTCTTTGAAAAATAGTTATAAATAATTTAGTATCCTCAAGAATTAGAAAAAGGCAAGGAACATTATAATTATATCTACGTTAATATTTGGCAAGCAAGTGAATTTTACGCCTTGAGGATACCTGAATATGAAGTTACTAGGTTTTTGATCGTGATCACTTCAAATCTAAGAATAAAATTTATCAGAAATATAATCTACATATAAAATAAATTGTCCGTTATTTATACGTATATATTATCCTGTATTTTTATAAAATACTCAGTCAAACTAAACCTCCATAAATAAGAAGGTACACTGAACTGGAGTCATAAATCAACTTCTAAAGATTTCGTTATCACAGTTTAGTCAATAAAAATTATAGGTACTCACAAAACAGGTATATTCCAAATAATGGTATTACGCCCTCAATAAGGCACTTGACAGGAGACAGCTAGACCGAAGTGTAGTAGAATACGGTGAGAGAAGAGTAGTAGAAGAACGGTGTAGAGTAGAATATGAACGGTAAAATCTGAACGATGTAGCGAATATGAACGGTAAAATCTGAATGGTGTAAGATCCGAACGGCAAACAGAAGTGACTTCAATTGGAAGACGTCTGTTTAAAAAAAAAGAGAAAATAATTAATATAAAACACACTGTATAAAGATAAATAAGGGTGAATTGAAAATCCACTTACCGCCGATTGTTGAAGATAAGACCGCTTGCCACAGGAACCAACTTGGAAATGAACATCCGATTGTGAACTTAGAAGGGCTTAGACAAACGAAGGTTGAAAATTGGGCGGTAATATTGGCTGAAGAATGCCATGCGAAATTGACATTAAATTGCTGGGCTACTCGGGTTGATTTTCGTAGCTTTTACCAATGGAAAGTAACTTTCTACGAAAAACAACTCTTCTGTTTTTCTGAGAAGGTAGCTCGGAGATTTCACAATAGAGACCTTTTTCTTTTGTTATTAGCAGAGATTTTTATGTACCAAAACAAGATAAACAGAAGAAAGGAGCATTTGGCGAAGTTATTTCTTTGTTAAAAAAAAGGCGTAACGAATCGCTCGAAGGTGTCGGTTATTTAGAAGATATGCAGGCATGAGCGGCGTGAAAATAATTTACTAAAGGGAATAATTTAAAGAAATTATGGACATGCTTCATTAGTTTGTTCATTGCAGGTTCACCAGACTATTATTGTAGAATGAAATTAAAATTATATTGCAAGAGAGCGTAAATCGGCCGATTAAGGAAACTATAGTAGTTAGATATTTCTATTATGAAAATTGCAAAGCGCAAACCGGTCGATTTCAGGCAAGGGCGCAAAACGGTCGAGCGCAAACCGGCCGTATTCAATAATAGCCGTGATCGCAAATGCTACGACCGCATCTGCAACGACACTTTTTTCTGTATCTGAGATAAATAATTTTTAGGTCATTCATGGCTCTTTACTCTTATGCAATAAATGAAAAAAAAGACTGTTGCTAAGTAAGTTATAAAAGTATTTTCTGTTGTTTTTATGTTCAAAATGTATTACGTATGTACATCGTTTTATTTTATTTAGTTATTCCATGCTGCTTTTACATAAAAATTATGTTTTTATGCTTTGTATGTTTTATACTACTTCGAAAATATTAAAATTCATATTTACAACAAATTGTGTGTACAGTTTAAAACAAAACAAAAAAAGATAATTATTTTAATGTACAGGTCGGAATTAAAGTTTTTTGCATTTTAGTGACTTCAACTTTTTTTTCCGTCCAATTCCGAGACTTCTGTTCGGTTCTACGAGTATCGATTTTTTTGACAGTAGGTAGGTTGCTAACCTTGCTCACCAACCTCCTTTTTGGAAGACCATTTCTCCGTTCCTCGTCAGCTCTGACCTTGCCTTCCATTGGGGTTGGTTACCCAATCTCTAGCAAAGTTGCTCAGGTTTTCCAGGGTTCACCCGTGCAGCCCAAGCCGCACTTCGTGGAGGTGAGAATCGGGATTGACTAGGAGAAGCTAGAGAATGCTAACTGGAAACAGCATCTTATATTGTGCCCCTTTGAACCCCTTTTTTTTGAGAATATCAGTAGGAAAAATCTAAATACAGAGATCACAAAGCAAGCATCAAAAGCAGCAAGAGTAAGTGGTTGCCTCCGAGAAACCATATGGAGAAACAAATATCTGTCCACGGAAAGCAAAATAAAAGTATACAAGACACCAGTAAGACTAATTCTAACATATGCAGCGGAGACAAGGACCGATACAAGAAAGACGAAACAATAAATCAACAATATCGAAATAAAAGTAATAAGATCAATAGCGGGCATATCATTAAGGGACAGACAAACCAACAGAAGTATACGTGAACAATGCAAAATTCAAAATATTAACAGGTGGATAAAAACAAGAAAAAAAAACTGGAACGAACATGTAAACCGAATGGGTCCAGATAGATTAGAGAACATCTGTAAAAACAACAAACCGTATAGCAGAAGACCCGTTGAAAGGCTAAAAAAAAAGGTGGAAAAATAATGTACAGTCAAAAACGACTGAAACAGAATAAGAGGTAGACAAACAGAAGTAATCCTAGTCGCACGAAGAAGAAGAAGAAAGAACTTTTTTTGGTGAATAAAAAACACATGTTCATTTTTTTATTAATTATTTTGATAAAGAAAACATCAAGCAATCAAATATACTTTAAATCCATTTTTTTTCAATTATTTCGTTTCCTTAATATTTACGTCTAAAGTCAAATATTCCTTAACTGAAAACTTATTAGTTTTTTTTTTGGTTTAAAAAATTAGTATTATGAAACGTGTCCACAAAAGAATGAAAGATAATAATTACGAATGATAGATATATACTTATATACTTTTTAGTATTTATCATTTTTAGATTTCAAGTGACAATCAGGGGAAACCATATATGGAAATGGTTTTCGGTGCTATTTTTGTATTTTTTATTGGATCTGAGATTGGACATCAACTGCAGATTGAGGTAAAATCATTATTTTGAAAGTATGTTATGCATTTTTTTTGTAAATAATTATTTTTTAGAGCGAGATGTTGTTTAGAAATACCCTCAAGTTTAAATGGTACCAGTATAATAATAGTAACTGCAAAATGTTTGTTATACTACTATTGCAAATTCAAGATCCAGTAGTTTTAAAATGTTTCGCATTTCCTTATATAAATCGAGAGTTATTGCTAAGAGTAAGTTTTCGTTAGTCCTTATTTTATTTCGTTAAATTTGTGCACTATATATAGGGTAATTGAGTAATGAGATAAAGCTCAGTAGATTCGCTATAATAATAGATAGCAATTTAATAACCAAAAATTGTAGGTAATTTTGAGGTTTACATTATAAAATTAGTAAGAATGTTACAGGATAATCGATAACATAGTGGCAGAACAAACTTATATATTTTTTAATAGAACATCTTGCATTTTATTTATTGTAAAAAATCTTCTTTACTTCCCATCATCGTATCAAAACTGTATAAAGTTTTATTATGTTATACAGGATATTTACAAAATTATAACTAATTTTCTATGAAAATCGTAACAAGTCCAATTTCCTGTACAATTAAAACGAAGAAAAATAACAGTGATCTATTCATCATCATTGGCTCCACAACCCATAATGGGTCTTGGCCTGCTCAAGGATAAGTTTTCATTCTCTCCTATTCTTCGCCTTGACTTTCCAGTTTCGTACTCCCAACATTCTCAAGTCTTCCTCCACCTGATCCTTAAATCGTGCTCTGGGTCTGTCTCTCCTTCTTACTCCATCTAATCTTTGATTATAAATATGTTTTGGCGGCTCCATCTCATTCATTCTCTCTATGTGACCTAACCACCGCAGCCGGTTTATTTTGATAGACCTAATAATATCAGGTTTGTCATACAGGCGGTAAAGTTCAAAATTATAGCGTCTGCGCCATAATCCACCCTCCTGTACTCCTCCATAGATATACCGGAAGATTTTACGCTCAAAGCATCTTAAACGTTTTTTTTATCCATTTTTTTTTTAACCATAATAGGCTCTATTTGCCAGATATATCCGTTTGTTAATTTCTGCACCCACTGCAATATTTTATTTAATTTGTGAGCCTACGTATATAAACTCTCTTACTCCTTCTAAAGTATATGTTCCGATCGTTAGATCTTCGGGTTGTGCTGCTTGTATATAATTTGATACTTTCATATACTTTGTCTTACTAGTGTTAACCTCTAGTCCCATTTTTTTTTGTTACTGCTTCAAGCGCATTGAATGATTCGACCACGTCCGCATTTCTTTTTGCAATAATGTCGATGTCATCGGCGTACGCTAGTAATTGTACGCTGCGATTAATAATAGTTCCTCTGGTTGTTATTCCAGATTCTCTTATCGCTTGGAGTCTTCTATATACCTGATTTTTTCTTTGCGTTTCTTGTGCGCATTCCTCATCGTACCAGTCTGACCTTAATTTTTTACATACTTGCTTTCCGATAACTTCAGTTGCCACTTCTTCCAATATGGCACTACACTACCTCCAATAGTTGTCAATATCTTCAACTATATTATCCGTGTAGCCTTCCAGCTGGCTTTCGAGACTTTCCTCGAATCTCTTAGCTATCTCAGGGTTCTTCAACGCTTCAACAGTGATCTATTGCTTCCACATTTTTTGTTAATTAAATAAACTTCTGTTTAGTTTCTGTAATTTGAAAAATAATTAGTGTCCTTGTTTTAAAAAATTATAAGAAAACACACAAGCCTAGCATAGTCCACAAGCTTTATTTTTAATGGAACACCCTGTATATTTTTATGTTTTGTATGGACCACTTATGGAATAAAATTGTTTATGGCCTTATTTTAGAAAATTATAAAAAACCAGGGGTAGCGGGTTGGAACTCCTTTGGATAGTCCTATCAGGAAAAATTAATCAATCCCTGCCCTCCGCAGATTCCAGGTGTTTGCTGACCCGAGAAACTAGTAACTGCTTAGGGTCCCTTGTCCAGGGTCACGGATGAAGTCCAAAATGGCAGCCACGGCGGAGAAGAATACCTTCGGTACGGTGTGGATGGCGGAAGTGGCAATCCAAGGATTTAAGAGGTTGTATAAAATCTCCAAGCAAGAGGACCCCGGTTGATAGCACCTTGTAAGGGCTCCTTGTCTAGGATTGCAGACGAAGAGTAGATGAAGCTTTTAAGCTACAGTGACAGTAAATTGTCTAGGAGAAGGAAAACTACAAAATTAAACCCTGACCCTCCAAGTCGGGGGTTAAGGCATCGGGCTAACTCCCCATTGCTAAAAAAAAGTAAAATGTTAAAAAATCCAGCAAAATGCCTCGGAATGAATCGATTACTAGACTAGAAAGAGTAACGAACAACAGAATAAGAGAAATTATGAAAGTAAAAGATACAATGATAGACGATATTGATACAATAGTACTCAACAACTCAGATGGTACGGTCATGTACAGAGAATGTCTGAAGAACGTCTCCCAAAAACAAGTCTTAATGTGGACCCCTCATGGTAGAAAAAAAAGAGAAAGACCCCGCCTTAGTTGAAGAGAAGACATCAATAGAGAAATGAAAGACAGAGACATAGAAGAATACGTATGGATGAATCGAGAGGAGTGGCAACTAGATATCGGAAGGCGTCAGCTTTTAATTCAAATGTGCGCTTTTAAAACATAAATTTAAATGTACAGAGTAATTTACGCACAAGTCTAGCATGGTCCATCATCTCTATTTTTAATAAAAATGATCGACCTGTATACTTTTATATTTTTACAAGCTACTTAACCACCCAATCTAGAAAGAGAATATTATGTAGGGTCTATTATGAATAAATCAGGGGATATATAATTTTCGTCAACGCATTAAATACATCAAATTTTTATATTAATAATTTATCACACTTTAAATAATGGTATTTTTTTAATTCCCCCTAAAACTGCCCTCGCAGGGGGGTAAAAAAGTAAAAAAAATAAATTTACCAAGAATATGTACGCCGTAGAAAAAAATATTTCAAATAAAAAATGTAGGACAGATAATTTTAAACAAAAATGTTTCAAAGTATTTTTTGTGTACAATAAACCGTTCTCTTAGAAACAACGTTTGAAGTGATCGTCGATTTTGCATGTCAGTTACGTGCGCGAAATCAATGTTCAATAAAATTTGTATCAGCTTGACGGTAAAAATTCGAAATTTTTGTATTTAAATGCCCTATCGACAAAAATCTAGATGCGTTTTAACGACAAAAAGTGCAGCTTTTGTATGCAGTTTTTGTATTTTGCCGAGAATAAACTCAGTTTTTATAAAAGGCGTTAAATAAATTAATGTATCGCGATTTTTGCTATTTCTTTGCAGTTCTCGTGAGATCAATAAAATTGATTACGTTCATTGACCAGTTTTAGTAACATTTTCATTTTTGGAGATCAATCTTTAAAACCTATGACATGAAATTTTAATTTTGAGTTGTGGTAACAAATATGAGACATTTGAAATATGCATAAAAAACGAGAAAGAGCACGTGAAGGAGTTGGTTGTCTCATAAATAGAAACTTGACTAGTAGCATTAAAGATTGGGAATGTATTACCGAAAGGATCCTAAAAATTAGAATGACAACCGATGAGAAGAAACTAGTCAATATCTTTGTTATATATGGACCAAACGATACTGAAAGAGCGAACACCAAGGACATTTTTTGGGAAAAGGCGACAGAGATCATAGATAGCGCAGAAGGTAACATAATAATAATTGGCGATCTCAATGGTAGAGTAGGCGTAAAAGACCAAGAATCCTCGGATGTACTAGGACAACACGGAGAACAAGTAAGAAACAATAATGGTCAACGAATTATAGACTTTTGTAGAGAGAATGACCTGATAATTATGAATTCCTTTTTTCAACACCAAGATGTGCACAAATATACCAGAGAAGTCAAGAGTAGAGGAGAAAAGTCCATTATTGACTATGTATTGGTAAACAGACCCTTAAGACAGTGTATCAAAGATGTCAGAGTCAGAAGGGGAGCAGAAATATATAGCGACCATTATCTGGTAGTATCCCGAACTAGTATCGGTGTGGAACAAAAACGCACGCAGAAGGTACCAAGAAAAGGAGACAGAACCCCAAGAAACCTCACCAACGCAGTTATTAGATCATACAAGTTAGCAGATAAGAAAATAGCACAGAAATACAAAAGCTATGTGAACAATAGTCTACAAAAGCACTTAAACCAGAACTATGACTTAGAAGAAACTTGGCAAAAACTTAAAGATTCTCTCCTAGATGGAGGCAAGCAAATCTGCGGAATAGCTAAAATCAATAAAAACAGACAATGAATTGGTGGAGTAATGAAATAAAAGAAGAGGTCAAATCCAAGAAGCTAGCGTGGAAAAAATATCTAGGGAACCAGAATGCAGAAAGCTATCAAAAATATAAGCAACAGAGGGCAAAAGTAAAAGATATGGTGATTGAAGCAAAAAAGAAGAGCTGGGAGGATTTTGGGAATAAGCTGGAGAAAGACTACCACACTAACCAAAAACTATTTTACAAAACTCTGAGAAGCCTAAGAACAGAGAACAGACAACAAACACCAAAACAAATTAAAAACAAAGATGGCCACATCCTCTGCGAGAACGAAAGTATTATGAACAGGTGGAGAGAATATTTCGAAGACCTTCTGACTCAAAAAGACTATAATAATAAAATAGACAACACTGAAGAAAACACATCTGAGAACCCAAACCAAAACGAAATAACAATAGAAGAAATAAGAGAAATAATACTCAGGCTCAAAAGAGGCAAGGCAGCTGGCTATGATACGATAACTGCGGAAATGCTAAAAAATATGGGAGACAATGGAAATGAAATGCTTAGAAAAGTTTGCAATAAAGCATGGAATGAGAACAAGATCCCAAAAGACTGGGAAGTGGGCGTTATTCTACCCATTTTCAAAAAAGGTGACAGACGAGAATGCAACAACTACAGAGGTATAACTCTCCTGAGTATCCCTTCCAAAGTTTACGAACGAGTACTGGAGAAAAGACTACTACAAGAAGTAGACCATAAGCTGGAGCAGTCACAGAGCGGTTTCAGGAAGGGAAGAAGCATCCATGACCATATTTTTACACTCAAGCATCTAATACAAAATGCACGAAATACAAGTACGGAACTATACCAAGCCTTCATAGACCTCGAAAAAGCATTTGATAAAACCCCGCGAACTGAAATAAACAAAAGCCTAAGAAACAGAGAAGTAGACGGCAAACTCAGAAAAGCTATTATGAGCCTATACAAGAACACAAGAAACAGGGTAAGAACAGATAATATGGAATCAGAAGAGTTTAGAGTCAATGATGGCTTACGACAAGGAGGTGTACTAGGCCCCATCCTGTTCAATATTGTACTACATGATGTAATGAAGGAAACTAGAGAAGAAACATCGAGATTATTTGTTGGACATAGAAACCTGGAAATCATACAGATTGCGGAGTGCGCATTTGCAGATGACCTCGTCGTATTTGGAAGAAACGAGGACGCACTTAAGAGAAACCTCCAAATGGAGAGATAAACTTGAGAAACGCAATCTGAGAATTAATGAAAGTAAAACCAAAGTGATGGTATGTGGGAAAATAGACCAACATACAAACATTAAAATCAATAACTATACTTTAGAACAAGTAGAAACCTTCAAATACCTGGGAGTGCAACTAGAGAGTAAGGGTACACAAGAAGCAGAGATAAATAATCGAATAGCAAACGCTTCCCGGATATACCACGCAATTAAGAGCACATTCCTATCGAAAAAAGAAGTATCCCAAAAAGCAAAGATAGCTATCTACAACACAGTTTTTGTACCTATCTTAACATTTGGATGTGAAAGCTGGACGCTCACCACCAGACTAAAAAGTAAACTGCAAAGTATATCAATGAAGTATCTAAGAAGAGTACTAGGGGTGACCAGAATGGACAGGATACGGAACAATGAAATAAGAGAACGCTTTAAAGTCCAGTCAATAGAGAAGAAAATCGAAGAAGCCCAACTGAGATGGTACGGCCACATGGTAAGGATGGATAAAAAAAGCCGAGTGAAACAAGTGTGGGAAGCGAGAAGAACCTTGAAAAGACCGAGGGGCAGACCCATGAAGACCTGGGACGATGAAATTGCCGCCATCCTAGACAGGAGAGGAGTCACCAAGGAACAAGCGAAGAAGTTGGCAAGCAACAAGAAGAATTGGAGGAAGTTTGTACATGAAAACTAAAAGAGACTTTACACCCAACATCTTAGGGTAGAAGGGTTATTGATTATATATATATATATATATATATATATATATATATATATATATATATATATATATATATATATATAAACTTAGTTTTTATAAAGGCGTTAAATAAATTAATGTATCGCTATTTTTGCCATTTCTTGCGCTTCTCGTGAGATCAATAAAATTGATTACGTTCATTGACCAGTTTTAGTAACATTTTCATTTTTTGAGATCAGTCTTTAAAACCTATGACATGAAATTTTAATTTTGAGTTGTGGTAACAAATATGAGGCATTTGAAATATGCATGAAAAACGCAGAATTTAATATTTTACATTACAAACGATCACACATCATGGTATATGCGTTTAAGAAGACGGTTTTGGATATAGCTTATTGCAGAAGTTGTGTTCTTTTGATGAACGGACTAGTGTTATTGGAAAAAAGGTTTTAAATGTTTTAGATCGTCGTGAGAAAGTTTAAATCTAGCGTTTTTAATCATATTTCAAATGCCCCATCTTTGTTGCCAACACTCAAAACCAAAATTTCATACTACAGGTTTTAAATTTTGGGCATTAGTAATCTAAACTTAATAGTGGCCAGTCAATGAAAGGGATATATTGTATTGATCTCATTAGAATCATAAAAAATGGCAAAAATCGCGCCACGTTTATTTATTTAACACCTGTATACAATATTAGTTTATTTGAGGCAAAGTACAAAAACTACATACGAAAGCTAAACTCTTTATCTTTACAACACATCTTGATTTTTGTCATTAGGTCACTTAAATCAAAAGATATCGAATTTTTACCGTCAAGCTGATACACTGACGCAAAATCGATGGTCTCTTTAAACGTCGTTTCCAAGAGAACGGTTTATTATACACAAAAAATGTTTATAAACAATTTTCTTTAAAATCATCTAAGCTACTTTTTATTGGAAACATTTTTTTCTTTTTTTCTGCGATGTACAGATTCTTTTTAAATCGATTTTTTTGAGTTTTTACCGCCCTGTGAGGGGGGTTTTGGTAGGAAGCCCATCGATAAAAGCGATAAACTTTTTTGCATCTTTTTTGGGTCCCAAAATTAATATTTTCGACAAAATTCAACTTGTTCGTATGATTTTTAGAGGTTCGGTGGCATTTTCGTCTCTGACGACTGAAGTAATATTGGGTTTTCTATTTAATTTCTTGACGAAAATTATAGATCATTTTAAAATTTTACCTTGTATTATTCATAATGGTATTATTCAGAAGTGTAAATTTCAAAAGATCGAAATGGAAGAAATATCCAAACACACAAATAATTGAGATAACAACCGGATAGTTAAACGATGCCCTCAAAAGATCGAAAAATCGGTAAAGCAGCAGGACCTGGAGACATTCCGATTGAGTTGGTAAAGTATGGACCAAAAATATTACATCAGATGTTGGTTCAACTATTTAACAAATGCTTAAAAGGACAAAATATCCCTGACGATTGGAATATGGGATACATCAGCTCAATATTTAAGAAAGGGGATAAACGCAAATACTCTAATTATAAGGGAATAACTGTTGTCAGCTCAGTGGGTAGGTTGTACATCGAATAATAAAAGAAAGAATAGACATAGGAATACGAAGACATAGAAGAACAAAATAGATTTCGTGCAGGAAGATTGTGCACTGATGGTATTTTCGTTCTGCAGCAGGTAATCGAAGGTAAGGAATCTATCTACCCACCTATTGTTTGTAGATTTAGAGAAGGCATACGATACGATGCCTTTGAAAAAACTGTTTGAAACATTGACGAAAGTAGGTCTCAGTAGAGAGTATGTGAATACTATTGCAAATATATACAAAAATGCAAGAAGTGTCGATAAAGAAGGAAACTTTAAATCTGAATCATTTCCAATAACGAAGGGGCTTAAACAAGGATGTTGTCTTTCTCCGACCCTATTTAAAATATATATTCAATCATCGCTAGAGCAGTGGAGGAAACAAGTATCCGGAATGGAAATAGATATAGGCGCTAGTAAATGTCTAACAACTTTATTTTTCGCAGATGATCAGGTAGTCGTAGCGAATGATGAGGAAGACATGGACTACATGTTTAAAAAACTAAAGAAAGAATATGAAAAATGGGGCCTCAATATGAATATGTCAAAGACAGGGTATCTTAAAATAGGAGATGACGAAGAAGATCCAGAGTTAGAAATTCTTCTTCTTAGAGTGCTATATCCCTACGGAACGTCGGTGACTACTATGCTTATAATATTATTATACTGATCTCGGTCTTGCGCTACGTGTAGCAATTGGTCCGCTGTCAAACCTGTCCACTGCCGCAAATTCCTCAACCAAGAGAGTTTATTCCGTCCTATCCATTTCTTTCCTTCGATTTTACCGTTGAGAATTAGCCGAAGGAACTCATATCTTGGTCCTCTGATTATATGTCCAAGATATTCTAGTTTACGCCTCTTAATAATATTTAATAGAGTTCGTTGATGTCCCATTCTTCGAAGAACTTCTTCGTTTCTGGTTCTGCTAGTCCATGGAATTTTTAGTATCCTTCGATACAACCACATCTCAAACGCCTCGATTTTATTCATGATATCGGCATTTAAAGTCCAAATTTCACATCCATACAAAAGTACAGACTACACGTAACATCTTGTAAACTTTTTACGGATTTCCAAATTTAATGAGTTATTGGATAATAGAGGCTTGAATTTTTAAAATGAGTTTCTTGCCTATTCAATTCTACATCGAATTTCGAAGGATGGATCTAGATTTTGGGTAATCCAACATCCAAGGTATTTGAATCTCTGAACTCTCTGCAGCGGTTGTTGGTTTAATATCAGTTGGGTTGCGCCGATATCCACTTTACTGGTCACCATGTATTTAGTTTTATCGATATTTATCGACAGTCCCCAATTTGTGCATTCCATGTCAACTCTATTGATTAGCTCCTGCAGATCGTCGATGTTTTCAGCTAGAATCACAGTATCGTCGGCGTCCCGTATATTGTTAATTATTTCTCCTCCTATGATAATTCCTTTTTGATCTTTTAAAGCTTCCCTAAATAGATTCTCAGAATACACGTTAAAGAGGGTGGGAGATAGTATACAGCCTTGTCTTACGCCTCGTTCAATACTGATTGGCTTTGATTCTCTGTTGTTGGTATTAATAATGGCTGTTTGGTTCCAGTAAAGTTTGGCAATAAGTTTGATGTCTTTCTCATCTAGTTGGATGCGTTAGAAATTAGAAACACAAAAACATGCAATGAATATAAATATCTCGGATATATAATGTAGGCTCCGTTAATAAATAATATTGTTCTAGTTTTCTTAAGTTTATTTAGCGGAAAGAAACACTAATTGTACATAATTCGACATAATAGTTTTCATAACATTCAGATGGCCATAATTCATAATCACAAGTGTCAAGTCTAAACATAAAGTGTGTGGTTATCTTCTTTTTTTTTCAAATTGAGTGACAATCAGATCTGTCAATGGCGCGAAATTCAAATAAGACTACAGTTCGGCCATCCTGACACGTCTGATCGTCCTCGATCAACCTAATATTACAGTATATTAATTACATAACTAAGATATTTAACATTCATGACTTTCATAAGACATAACATAATGGATATTTGAAATGAACATTTTCCTTTAAAGTTTAAAACATACAGTAATAATAATAATAATTCATAATGAGTTAAATAAACAAATCATAATAATCATAATTCATAATGGTTTAAATAAGCAAGGCATAACATTCATAATAGTTTAAATAAGCACGACATAGCATACATAATGGATTGAAGTGTCCATAGGGGTACAAATGGAAATCATAATATCCATAACACACCCTAACTGTCTCGATGTAATGGTACAAGTAATGGATTATAAATAAGCATAAACATAATTGAATAAAAATTAAACATAATTATTTTAACCCTAACTAATAATGAAATTGATTATTTATCATAAGCTCTAATCCTACTACTGTCTATAATTCCCTCATATGGTACTTGTGTTGTTTGGAACCCAACAATATCATTCACAATATACCTATCATTTGGTAGCTCTTTCACAATCTCATACGGTCCTCTAAATTTTGGTATAAGTTTTTTAGCTACTCCAGGGGTTGTGTCTACGTTGGAAATCATAACATATTGCCCCACCTTAAACTTTTGAGCCTCCTTATGCTTCTTGTTATAATACTGTTCATTTACATTTTGTGCCTTAATTATTTGTGTTTCTGCCTTAGTTCGAATCATTTCTAAATCCCGTTCTTCCTTATCAATATCTTGTAATGCTTCTCTTAAATTATCTCTAATCTTTCCTATTTGATCTCTTCCAAAAAGTAACTTAGCTGGGGTTTCTCCTGTTGATCTGTTTATTGTATTATTGATGCAGAATTCCACTTCATGTAATGCATTTGGCCAGTTGATTTGTTTTTCATCGGTTATCTTTGCTAGAAGAGGTGTCAATAACCTGTTCATGCGTTCTATTTGCCCATTGGCTCTCGGACAACCACTTGCAATCAGTATGTGTTTGATTGTATACTCCTCCAAAAATTTCTTAAAATCATGAGAGGTAAAACAAGATCCTCTGTCTGAACTGATAACGCTCGGTACACTATAATTGGCAAAATGTTCAGTTAAATATTTAATTACTTCTCCTGTATTTGTTGATTTGCAAGGATAGAACTTAATAAATTTAGTAAACCCATCAACAACTTCAAATATATATTTATTCTTATTAAAAGGAGCTAATGGCCCATAGTGATCAATATGAAGCATTTCAAAAGGTAAATTGCCCTTAGGTATACTATGTAGATATCCTTCTGATTTGCCACTTTTAGGATTGAATTCAATACACTTTAAGCAATTTTGAATATGATTTCCAATCTTAAATTTTAATTTTGGAAACCAATATGTCTTGGAAATAATTTCAAATGTTTTGTCTGTTCCGAAATGACCCAATTCATTATGATAGTGATAGATAACTGCTGACTCCATACTCTCTGGTACATAAAATGCAATGTTATCTTTCAGTTTTCTATATACTAACCCATTTCTTAATTCAAAGAAAGGATGATCTGTCTCCTCAAGTCTTTTTCGAAGATCTGAAATAACTGTATCCTTGGACTGTTTTAAAGCCAAAGTTTGTTCAATAGTATTTCCTTCTAATACCAGTACATAACTCACTCTGCTTAAGGCATCTACATGTTGCATTCTTGTATTTACTCTGTGCTCAATAGAGTAATCATAATTTTGCAATAACAAACACCATCTCATAATCCTTGGAATTATATCCTTTTTACTCATGGTTAAGCGAAAACTGTCACAATCTGTAACTATTTTGAAAGGGATTCCCTGTAGATAAACATGAAACCGTTTAAGTGCATACACAATACTCAAGCATTCAAGTTCGTAGCTATGGTAGCGAGACTCATAGTCAGTTGTTCTCTTGCTAAAGAAAAACACTGGGTGAAATTTGTCATCACTTTGTTTCTGAAGTAAAATTGATCCATAGCCTACTTGGCTTGCATCACAGTGTAGTTCTGTTTCCCTACTCGGATCATAAACTGCTAAAATAGGTTCTGATGTCAGTTTTGACTTCAAATTCTCAAAAGCTTGTAAATGTGTCATTGTAAATTCAAATTTGACATTTTTTCGTAATAGGTCATATAACGGCTTGGCGATGATAGAGAAGTTCTGTATAAAACGTCTAAAATAACTGGCAAGGCCTAAGAATCTATGCACCTGCTTGGTATCTGTAGGAACTGGATACTCTGCAATAGCTTTCACATTATCTTTATTAGGACATATACCATTTTCATTAATCCTGTAACCCAGAAAATCTATTTCTGTTTTCAAAAATGAACATTTATCTAGTCTTAACTCAAGTAAATTCTGGCTAACTAATATTAAAACTTCTCTTAATACTTCTAGATTTTCTTCGATAGTCTGAGTAGCAATTAATATGTCATCAAAATATATTAAAACATTTCCTTGTTGGCACAAATCTTTAAAAATTTTATTAACAAACCTTGCAAAAATAGAGGGACTTGAGCTCAAACCAAAAGGTAATTTAAGAAATTCATACTGACCTGAAGGTGTAACGAATGAAGTATACTTAGTACAACTTTCATCTAAAGGAACATGGTAAAAAGCATTTTTCAAATCCAATTTAGAGAAATATTTCTTATTCTTTAACCTGTCTAAATGATCATCTATTAGCGGCAAGGGAAATTGATCTCTAATAAGATATTTATTTAAAGTACGATAGTCTACACACATTCGATATTCATTTGACTTCTTCTTGGTTAATACTACTGGTGAACAGAAAGGTGAATCACTTTCCCTAATGACATTATTTTCTAATAAATTAGCAAGAATTTCATCCAATGACTTTTTCTCTGCATAAGATAGTCTACGTGGTCTGATACTAAAAGGTTCATTTTTAGTTAAAATAAGCTGTGCTTTGAAATCACACTGTGGTTTTAATGGTTTATCATAATCAAAGTAATATGACTTCAATAAAGTTTGAACACTAGTAGTTATTTCAAAAGGTAAACAATAATTAATATTCAAGTCTGCATCTAAATTTACCATATCGTTAATAAACAAAACATCTGTAAAAGGAAACTGATAGTCCTCCTCTGTTTGTACACAAGAGTTTTTATTTATTTTAAAAGAACCATTTGAAAAACTTATATTTTCTATGGATTCATTGTTTATAAAATCTCGACCCAAAAGTAGATTCCAACTAAAAGAATCTTTCTCAACAACATAAAATTTTAAATTTACTGATATGTCATCAAAAATAACTGTGTCATAAAAAAACCCTAACACTTTTAAAGGAGATTTATTTATACCTGAATAAGATTCAAGATTAGTAGAAGAAATAATATCTTCTGCCTTTACAAAATTTTCTGATATCAATGATATTGGACTCCCTGTATCTATTATACCATTTAATGTTATGCTATACTTATCTAGAACCAGGTTTAATACAAAAGGATCCGTTTGGCTCATAGGACGTTCCACTAGACCCATGGCTCCATTACTATCTCGGGTAGTTGAATCTGCAACTTGTTGCACCACTTGCTGGTTTCTATTAGGACAGTCTCTTACCATATGATCTTTGCTTCCACATCTAAAACATGATCCCCTATCACGCTTGGCTTGTCTGCACTCTGTCACTTTGTGTCCGGTACGACCACAATTAAAGCATTTTACAGGAACTGGCATCCGACCCTGTGTTGCTGTATGAGGTTGGTTCTGGCTAGAACTTACCCTATAACTTGATGCTGTAGCAAACCTTTGTCCACTTCCTGATACCTCATCTTTAACAACACTCCCCATTAACTTATATAAATCTTCAGTGCTATTGAGTGTGGATAACATCATTTTGGCTTGATTTTGAAGTAGGCGATCATCAAACCCATCAATCAGATAATGTATCATATCTTCATCCTCAACTCCTGCTTCGTTGCCCAGTAACAGTTTGTCATGGAAATATGCTGAAAAGCTTTCACTCTTTTTCCACCTTCTAGTCTCCATCTTTCTTCTCGACGACACTGGATCATAAGTTCTCCTAATTTCCTAACAATTTCAGCTATACTCGCCTGAGCGACGGTGTTTCCACTTGTATTTTCAATTTCGGTGTCTGATCCCGGCATGGCTATCGTCAATACTAAACACAATTTTTAAATCTGCAAAAATATCGGCGATCCACGTAATCCCACTTCTGATTCTGTAGGCTCCGTTAATAAATAATATTGTTCTAGTTTTCTTAAGTTTATTTAGCGGAAAGAAACACTAATTGTACATAATTCGACATAATAGTTTTCATAACATTCAGATGGCCATAATTCATAATCACAAGTTTCAAGTCTAAACATAAAGTGTGTGGTTATCTTCTTTTTTTTTCAAATTGAGTGACAATCAGATCTGTCAATGGCGCGAAATTCAAATAAGACTACAATAATATCTAAAGAAGGCACTACCAAAAGAGACATCGAAAACAAAACGCAACAGGGAAAAAAAGCATTCTAAACTATCTACTATAGTCTAAAGATATTAGACAAGAAACAAAATTGACAATCTTTCGAACCTTGGTAGAGCCTATTATCACTTATGGGTCAGAAGTTTGGCAGATCACGAAAAAAGATTGAAAAGGAATAGAAGTAGTAGAAATGGATTTTCTAAGGAGAGCGTGTGGTGTATCCAAAAAAGATCATATAAGGAATAAAGATATTAGAAGGAGGACAAATACTGTATATTTCAGTGTAGGCAGAACTGAAACGAGACAACTAGTGTGGTGTGGTCACGTGAAGCGAATAAATGAAGATAGATGGCCAAAGAAAGCTTTAAGTTACATACCACAACAAAGAAGAAGAAGGGGAAGAAAATGCCTGGGAAGAAAATGTACGACACCTAATGAGATAGAGCCATCAAAGAAGACGAATGGATGGACAGAGAACGATGGCGGTCGAAATGCGAGAGGCGGCAGAGGCTGTAGGAACCTCGCTTATATTATTCATAAGGGATTCTACATAATATAAGCGGTTTGCTAAGATCAAGCAGTTAAGAACATGTTAAAAGCTTAAACACATATAGGGTGTTCAATGAAAAATAAAGATGATGGACTATGCTAGACTTGCGTGAATTATTATTATCACACATTAAAATATTCCAGAGATATAACTGGCAATCGGCTTACTTTTATTATTTTATTTTTACAAAACAGCGTAATTTACAAAATAATTCGTGGATATATCGTACAAACAAGCGTATAGACTAGATTACTAGCGGATATAACAAACTTTTAAATATATTTTACACAAAAACGTATTATTTAAATTCTTTTACTAAAAAATAATTTAAAATTGTTATATTTTATTTACAGGTTTTTAGAATAGTTCATGGGTATATAGCCTGTTTTCAGTCAATGAAGACAAAATCAAGACGTTTTGTTTAATTATTAAATGCTCTATGTATATCGTATAAGATGAAGTAAAATAAAAAACTCACTTCTTTTATTCTTTTATTTTTTACACTTAAATTTTATTCCCGCCCAGGCGGGCGAAGCAGACTCTCTTCACTATGAGTAGTCTAGTGGACTGATGGTCTTAACCCTTGCCAGAAAACAAAAAAATTAATCTTAAGACACCGGTAACAATTTGCAGTTATATAATACCAAAAAGGAAACAGGTAAAAGAACAGCTTCTCAGAAGAAAACAGGGCGCCACTGTTTTTAAATGTTTGAATCCCAAAAAACAGAAATGGAATATTTACAAAATAATGAGAAAAACCAATATCATTAAATAAAACTATAGTAAACTTCACTAAACCAAAATATATTTAAAAATATCAATATCACACATACATATATCGTTAAATAAATAAATAACATAATTAGTAGTAGAGTCACTGAAGGTTTTCACTCCAATTTCGTTGAACCTTCATCGATTTTTATGAAAATTGGTGAGTAGTTAGAGGATACCTTAAGAAACAAAAGTGACCTGTTGTCAACTTGCGCTTTTACCCTAGGGGTGGATGCCACCACTTCTCGGGGATGGAAATTATTTTATTAAAAATAACCCCAGCAATCGATAGAGGGACCAAATCCAACCAAAATTTATCTTACAAAGTTATTAAAATAAATTAATACTTTTTGAGTTATTGATGATCAAAGATTTTGATTTTTCGTGAAAAAAATGCATGTTTTAAAGCGCTTTTTCATAAATAATTCAAAAACTATAGTTTTTATAAAAAAGTTGTTATTACCAAAATTGAAGGTAATAAAAAATTTAATAAATTTCTTGCTAGAAAAACCTTTTAGTGTTAATTCAAAGTGAGTTATAGGTAATTAAGTGTATTTTTTTTTTCAGCGTGTACTCAAATCTGAATATTAAAGCTTAAATAACGGGAAAACAATGCATTTTATAAAATATACTTAACAAACAATTTTTAAAGTAATCAGAAATACCTATAAAATGAGCTCTACAAAAAGTTGAGATCATCAAAACTAAGCAAGTTATGATGAAAATAAGAGGACCCTTTTGATTTTTTTTTGGAAAAAGTGAAAAATAAAACATACGCCATTTCCACAAAAATTAAAATTTATAGTAATCCCTATATTAAATTTGAGTTAAATATTTTGAATGGCTTTTTTGCCCACAAGAACATACATAAATACACCTGGTATCAGCACACAAGAGGTCTAAAATCGATAATAGATTATTTCATAACAAGGCAAAAAACTAAGCTAAGAGTACAGGACGTAAAGGTGAATAGAGGAGCAGAGTGCGGTTCGGACCACTGCCTGATAATAGGAAAAATATATACACCATTCGTAGACAGGAATCACACAGATATCAACAAAAAACACAAAGAAAAAATAGAAAGAATGACGTACACCTTAGACAATCTAGATAACGAGAGCACACAATTACTTTACTCCTGGAGACTAACACAAAACTACAGGAATCACACAGATTAACGACGGATGAATACGGGCATATAAAAAACTGCATGAAAGACGCAGCGCTAAAAGCCTTAGGGCCACAGGTACGGAGAGTAGATAAACCATATTGGTGGGATAAAGAAGTGGAAGAAAAGATAAAAAAAAAGAAGGAAGTATATCAAAAGTTATTACAACAGGGAGACGAACAAACAAAACAACAATATAAAAACTTGAATATAGAAGTCAAACGAGAAGTCGTTAAAAAGAAAAATAGTGCATTGGAACAAAAATGCCAATACCTAGACAACCATATAGGAGGGACAAAGAGCTCTGAAGCCTGGAGAACTATAAAAACGATGATAACAACGACAAAAAACCAAGTCATAATAAATAGAATACCAGAGAACACATGGATAGACCATTTTGAGAACTTATTAAGAGAGAAGAGAAAGGTTTAAACAGACAAATGAACAAGTGCAAGTAGAAGGAAGAATAGAACTATCAATAAAACAAGTGAAAGAAGCAGTTAAGGGAATGAAATTTAAAAAATCTCCAGGCCCAGGCGGAATACATCCAGAGTTTATTAGGTATGGATCATCAAAACTGCTTGAAATGAACCGAAAATTATTCGAAAGATGCTTAAACGGAGAAGAAGTTCCAGAAGAATGGAGAAAATCGTATATCTCTCCAATACACAAGAAAGGCACAAAAACGGATCCTAAAAACTATAGAATGATCGCAGTGATTGCTACTATAGGCCGATTATATTCAAAAGTACTGAGAAACCTGATAGAAAATGATATTAAAGATGAACAACCCGAAGAACAAGCGGGATTTAGGGCCAGACGTTCCACTATGGATAATATTTTCACATTAAAAATTGCAATGGAAAAACGAGTGCAGAGAAATAGAGAAACCCATATAGCTTTAATAGACCTGAAAAAAGCATATAATAGTGTACCGATCTCCCAACTATGGATAGAAATGGATAACTTGAAAATAAACCCAATTCTTATTAACGCCACTCAAAAATACTACGAACGAAACTTTGCAAGAATTAAAATTTGACAAGAAATCACCTCTCCTTTTCAAACAACAAAGGGACTAAGACAAGGCTGCTGTCTGTCACCCACCTTATTTAAAATCTATTTGGACAGATCCTTAGTGAAATGGGTAAAAAAATGTAGAAACATGGGAATAACGGTGGAAGAAAACACGCTATATACACTTTTCTTTGCGGATGACCAGGTAGTAATTGCCGAAGATAGCTACGATCTTAGCTATATGGTAAGAAAACTGCAAAAATAATATGAGGTGGCAGGTCTAAACATGAATATGACAAAATGTGAATATCTATTAGTGGGAATAGATGAAATATGTGACCTAGTCTTGGAAGACGACAAAATCAAAGGCGTACAATCCTGCAAATATTTGGGGGTCATTTTCAATAAGAAGGGAAATAGCGCAGATGAAATCAGGGAAAAAATAAACAAGGGTAGAGCAGCGACCCGTCCCTTAAACACTCTTCTCTGGCAAAAAACAATTCGACGAGAAACCAAAAAACACATTTACGGTAGTATAGTCCAAAGTATTACACTTTACGGTTCCGAAGTATGGGACGTCACCAAAGCTAATAAAAACAAACTTATGACGACAGAAATGGATTATCTGAGACGAAGCTGCAGTAGATCGAAACTAGAAAGAGTTAGGAACGAACAAATAAGAAACGAATTAAAAATGGAGCGAAATATCAATGATGACTCCTATATAAATATGTGACTCCTAAAAGAGTACTGGAATGGATCCCTCCTGAAAGAAAAAAGAGAGGACGACCACGGAGAAGTTGGCGCAACGATATTGATGAAGCAATGGCGGCAAGAGACTTAGCAGAGGCAACTGCGTATGACAGAAAAAGATGAAAATTGGGGCGGAGAAGCGGCGACAGCCGTAATCAATCCGTTATTATATATATATATATATATATATATATATATATATATATATATATATATATATATATATATATATTATATACATATAATATAATATATAATATATTGTTATGCTATTTAAATTGTATTCTATTGCTTATTTAGAAAAGATCCTGTCTATATTTATTAAATGATCTAATCTCCAATTAATCACAATAAATCAGCATTAATTAATTACAATCTCAGGCTATTTAACTTGTACTATTTACCTTTGATCGTGGATTCAAAATATTTTCCAATTGGCTTCCTAATTGGGATAGGTAATATGACCTGAATAAAATACACAGAATTTCAACTGAACTATATGTGAGATGTCCTTTATTTTAATGAAATTTTATATAACAATCAATCCTGTAATATTTGCAATATAATACTTTAAATATATATGAGAAGTTGTTTTCTATCATGGACCCAAATGTTATTTTACATTGATTTTTAATATGTGTTATAACTAAGCTCTCTTTATAATTTTTTTCTTTAAATGATCGCAAAATTAACTGTCTCTATTATTTATTCAATTTATTTAATTAATAAATGAAAACCACACTCCTGCTCTAATGAAAATTGACTGACCTTTCGTTCTCTGCCGTTGTAATTCTATGGCCACGCCATAAAAAAAAAACCTTTCCCTGCTTCTGCTCCTATTGTGGTCCAGATGATGTACACCTTTCTCCTATCTGTCCTTGTATCTGCAACCCAACAACTCGAGTAATTCTATGCAGCCTCCTTTTGAGCGAATCTCCGCGCCTGTTTATAACTTCAAATGTTTCCGGCTTCGTCTGATATTAATATACTTATACCCTTTGGTTTTTCTATCTCTCTGTACCCCGTTCCTTACACTGATCAGCTTTTACACAGCAAATAAACACACCCGGTAAATTACGTCTTCGGGACTTCAAACAAACACAAACCACAAAGCTCCTTCCTTCTTGGGCGACGAAAACTGACTAACTAACTTTTTTCCTCTCTCCTATCTCATAGCCAAAACCACTACCTTCATTGCATTCAAAAATTGACCAATCAAAATCATCCACCTCTGTGACGTATATCGTTACCAAACAACTCTCTTTATAAAACGTCATTCGGGTAATTCCAGAAAACAACATTCTTTAATTATTCTAACTAAATCTATCTGCTTTACAAAAATTTCTTACTAATAGCTACAAACGATACCTGTTTCTCAATTCAATGTCTTTTGTTAATAAACTTTTACCGATATAATCTTTCGGGGAGAAAAACCACCGCACATCCCGGTCTATTGTTTAAACACTTTCTACATACACTTTTATTACGGGTAAATCCATTCCACAATAACCGACTTATTTAAATTTCTTATCGATAATATTTGAAAGTCTTGTCTCTGAGGCCTAATGAACAATCCTTCGAATAACTTAAAATACATATTTTGTCTTATACAGGAAGTTTGAAAATTTATATGCCCGTGTCTTTATGAAATATCAATAATTTTAATTTTTATTTAAGTAATAAAATTTGTATATCGGTTTTTTATTGCTTATGGACATTCAAAAGTACAACAAATCCCCGCCTTTGCAATCGATAAAATTTATCAATCTATGCAACTAAATTTTCTCGAGGCAAACTAAAACGCACTTCCTGTATGCTAGCTGTAGTTATGCTACGTATTTTGTGGACACTCGGTTTTCCTTATTTATCAGCGTTTCATAGTCTCTTAAAATTATACGCAAATCATTTTCTTTGCCTTCTCCACATATCAATTTTTTGTCTCTCCCATCAAATTCTTCGCACATATTCACCGTGTACTCCGTATCTTCTTCAAACACCACTGTCTCCATTGTGTCCTCTTCATTTTCCTTTGTTTTTTTTTCTGTTGGGCTCGTCTCTTCTTTTGAGGAATCCCATATGTTCTTTTCAACTGAATCCTTTTCCTTTTCTTTCATTTCCTTTGTTTCTTCTTCTGTTGGGCTCGTCTCTTCTTTTGAGGAATCCCAAGTTTTGCTTTCATTTCTTGTCAAAATCTTTCCATCTTCTTCTCCTGAGCTCGTCTCATCTTTTGAGGAATCCCAGGTTTTTTTTTCTCTGATCTTTTTCTGACCTTTTCCCCTCTTTCTTCCTTTTCCTTTCTTCGTCACCAGATTCATTTCCACCGTTTGTTCTTTCTCTGATTCGTCCGTAATTTGTTTTTCTTGTTCCTTATCCTGTTCTTCTTCTTTTTCCTTTGTTATTTTCATCGTCTTGGTTTTGAAGTCGATCACTACATGTTTTTCCGTTAATTCGTCAACGCCTACAATCATATCATGTGACATATTCGGCATTATTACACATTGAAGTGCATACATAGTTTTTTTCAATCGTACCATTACTCGTATACCTTCATTTATTGTTGCCAATGTCCGTTTATTTGCGCCCACTAAATTCACCCTAGGTATTTTATAAATTAGACTTGTTAAATTTACTTCTTCGATTAATTTTCTGTTGACCAGTGTTATTTCAGAGCCTGTGTCTATCATAATTTTAATTGGTTTCTCATTTATAAATCCATCCACAAATTTTAAATTAACTCCATTTCTCTTTTCATTGTTTCCTGCCAGTTTAATAAATTCCTTGGGGTGACAAAAAATTCCTGTTTGTTTCTTCGTTTTTAGTGAGCGCCTTCTTGAAAACACGCCTGTTGTTCTTCTGTGTTTTCTCGCCCGTCATCTTCTCTCTTATATTCATTTTCTTCTCTTTGCATATTATTTATTTCTCTTGTGTTCTCTTTTGGTCTATCATTCCCGTATCGGTTACCGCGAGATTCCTGTTCATTCCGTGGGTTATTGTATCTGTTTCCTTGGTATGGGCGGTTATTTCTACTCTGATTTTTCCGATCCCTGTTTTCATTCCATCTCTGGGTTCTGGGTTCATAATTCTCTCTTCCGTTCGGTCTATTTTCGTATCCCCGTCTAGGTATGAATTCTCGTCTTGTATAATCTCTTCTAAAATTTTGACCTCTATCTCTATATTCTTGGTTTTCTCTTTGTCTATAATTTTCTTGCGGTCTTCTTTCTCTTCTTTCATGCCTACGTGATTCTCTCATTTGCAAAAATTGACATAAGCTGTCAATGTCCTTGTAATTTTGGAGATTTATGTGGTCTTCCAAGGTATCTTCAAAGTGTCGCGATATCAACTCTACTAATTGTTCTGATGAATAATTATATTGCAAATGTTTTGCATTATTATAGAGTTGTAATGCGTACATCTTTTCTGATACGCCCATCCTCTCATGGTATTTTCCATTTTGTAACTCTTTATTTACTTGTAGTTGCTGGATTTTTCCCCAGAAATAATTTAAGAATCTTCTCTCAAAATCTTGCCAATTGTCTAATTCTTCTTCCTTGCTGACAAACCAAAGATTTGCCTCTTCTTTGAGATGGTTTCTGATGGTTTCCTTTGCTGTTGCAAACGGTCCTATGTATTTGACTTTTTCCTTTAGGTTATTTATAAAAGGCACTGGGTGTAGTTTCCTTATATCCCCGCCAAATCGTACTTTTACGTCTTCTGTGCTATGTACGATAACTTCCTTTCTTTCTACTTCTCTTATCTCCATCTCTGCAATTTGTTTAAATCTCCTTTCTGTTTCTTTCCGGTCTTCTTGTAGCGCATTTTCAAATTTTATTTCTATCTGTTCTAATTCCCTTTCTTGCATACTCTGAATATCCTTCATTTTAGTTTCCATTTCTTCTCTCTGCATCTCTAGTTTCCTCTCTGTTTCACTAACTTTTTCTAAACAGACTTTTACTTCATTTTCATATTTGTCCAAACGCTTTTCCATTTTTCTATCATTTTCTTCTAATTTCTGTTCTATTGCTTGTCTTGTTTTCCGTTGGTTTTCTTCGATTTTTAGTGATGTTTCTTTTTGGTTTTTCTCTATTGTCTCTTCCATTTTCTTTGCTGTTTCATTCATTGTTTGTTTTGTTTCCCTTTGATTCTCTTGTATGGCCTGTTTTGTTGATTCTTGTATTTGTTGTGTCTGTAATTGCATCATTGCTAATAATTTTTCTAACATCCCTGTTTCTTTTCTTTCCTCTATTATTGTAACATTTCCTTCATTATCCGATCCTTCTTCAAACATTGTTTCCTCTTCTCTGTTATCCTCCTTCCTTTCTTGCATTTTGCTTTGACTCCTTGTGGTCGACATGTTGTTTCTTTTCGTTACTGTTTTTGTCCCCGCCAAATATAAAATTCTACTGGTCTGTTGCAACAAACGGGACTTTTCTTGTTCAAATGTAATAACTCTTGAGTACAAGTATCAAATTTCAATATCCCACAAATAAATCAAATGGTAAAATATCAAATGTCAAAATCAATCGAATAAATCAAGTATGGTAAAATTATCAAATGTAAATATCACACAAATAAATCAATTATGGTAACCTATAAATTGTCAATATCACGAATAAATCAATTATGGTAAATTGTATCTTAAAAAAATATATAAATCTTTATGTCCTCAAATTTTACATAATAGTTCACTTTATCCACGGCATATAAACTTTCAAATATCTGCTCATCTACTCCTATCCTTTCAAATTTGCCAACTAGAAATATTTTTCAAAGCTTTACACGTTGGGGGCCATTTTGTTATGCTATTTAAATTGTATTCTATTGCTTATTTAGAAAAGATCCTGTCTATATTTATTAAATGATCTAATCTCCAATTAATCACAATAAATCAGCATTAATTAATTACAATCTCAGGCTATTTAACTTGTACTATTTAGCTTTGATCGTGGATTCAAAATATTTTCCAATTGGCTTCCTAATTGGGATAGGTAATATGACCTGAATAAAATACACAGAATTTCAACTGAACTATATGTGAGATGTCCTTTATTTTAATGAAATTTTATATAACAATCAATCCTGTAATATTTGCAATATAATACTTTAAATATATATGAGAAGTTGTTTTCTATCATGGACCCAAATGTTATTTTACATTGATTTTTAATATGTGTTATAACTAAGCCCTCTTTATAATTTTTTTCTTTAAATGATCGCAAAATTAACTGTCTCTATTATTTATTCAATTTATTTAATTAATAAATGAAAACCACACTCCTGCTCTAATGAAAATTGACTGACCTTTCGTTCTCTGCCGTTGTAATTCTATGGCCACGCCAAAAAAAAAACCTTTCTCTGCTTCTGCTCCTATTGTGGTCCAGATGATGTACACCTTTCTCCTATCTGTCCTTGTATCTGCAACCCAACAACTCGTGTAATTCTATGCAGCCTCCTTTTGAGCGAATCTCCGCGCCTGTTTATAACTTCAAATGTTTCCGGCTTCGTCTGATATTAATATTCTTATACCCTTTGGTTTTTCTATCTCTCTGTACCCCGTTCCTTACACTGATCAGCTTTTACACAGCAAATAAACACACCCGGTAAATTACGTCTTCGGGACTTCAAACAAACACAAACCACAAAGCTCCTTCCTTCTTGGGCGACGAAAACTGACTAACTAACTTTTTTCCTCTCTCCTATCTCATAGCCAAAACCACTACCTCCATTGCATTCAAAAATTGACCAATCAAAATCATCCACCTCTGTGACGTATATCGTTACCAAACAACTCTCTTTTTAAAACGTCATTCGGGTAATTCCAGAAAACAACATTCTTTAATTATTCTAACTAAATCTATCTACTTTACAAAAATTTCTTACTAATAGCTACAAACGATACCTGTTTCTCAATTCAATGTCTTTTGTTAATAAACATTTACCGATATAATCTTTCGGGGAGAAAAACCACCGCACATCCCGGTCTATTGTTTAAACACTTTCTACATACACTTTTATTACGGGTAAATCCATTCCACAATAACCGACTTATTTAAATTTCTTATCGATAATATTTGAAAGTCTTGTCTCTGAGGCCTAATGAACAATTCTTCGAACAACTTAAAATACATATTTTGTCTTATACAGGAAGTTTGAAAATTTATATGCCCGTGTCTTTATGAAATATCAATAATTTTAATTTTTATTTAAGTAATAAAATTTGTATATCGGTTTTTTATTGCTTATGGACATTCAAAAGTACAACAATATATATACTTAAGTTATTGAGAAATATTCTAATTGAAAATTCATATCCATCCTCCATCATAAATAAATATCTATATTCTCAAAGTTATGGATCCTCTTTTGATGATATACCCAATGGTGACCAACTTAGAACCATTTCTAATAATTCAGTCAATAGCATTGTTCTGCCTAATACTGATCTTGAGAATCCTACCACCCATTATTCATCTCTGTCTTATTTTCCTCAAGTTACGGAGAAGCTTATTAAACTGTATAAACATAACAACATACCAGTTAAAATTGCAGTTAAGAATGCTAAGACTGTTAGAAATTTGTTTTCTAAAACTAAAACACCCTTGTCCACTTTGGAACAAGTTAATACTATATACTATTTACCCTGTGCTGAGTGTAACGCTTGTTATATTGGTCAAACTGGAAGATCACTAAAAGGACGTCTTTAATCTTTCTAAGCACACATGTGCGTTAGCGCAACACGCAATTAACACCAAACATAAGGTGAATTTCAATGAAGTCAAAATTCTTGGCACTGAGAGCAATCTTGGTAAAAGACAGTTCTTAGAAATGTGTTCCATTCTCAAACATCCTAATGCTTTAAATAAGAGAACAGACATAAGTAACTTGAGTCAAATATATCATGCTTTAATTTTGCAGAATTAGGCTTTACAATCAGTTCGTTATGTATGTGTCTCTAAAGTCGTACAATTCAACACATTTGTCTTTAATAAATAATTCTAATACTTTAACTTACTATAATTAATACTTGATAAAATATGTTATTACATTAATGCTAATTAACTTAGACTTACTTATGCAACTCACATTGCATACTTGGTCGTTTTTTCATATATTGATTAATTTGACCTTCTGGTGTTTTACTTTAATATAAATAAATACAATTCAATCTTTGAATACTTTATAAATTAAAGTTCCAAGCGTGGGACCTTGGACTTTTTGGAAATTAGGTGCTTATCGTCATTCACCTGTAGATGTATATCTAACTACACTGTTGATGTTTATCACCCTTTAAATATGGAGTTGAATGAATTTTGTCTACTTGTTTGTTCTAGACTAGTTGATGCAGGGGATTAGCGTTATCGCTAATTTCTTTCATTGTTTGGTCTCTTACGGGAGGGTTATCATTCAAACTCATGTTAACTTTTTCAAATTTACCGCCCGTAAATTAGTGGGTTGGTACTATTAACCTTGCTGTTCTGTCGAATAATTTTCGACCTCAAGGCTGGCTGTCTGTTTCATGTCATTGACTCGGTACCTTTTAATTAACGCCATTTCAACTGCAACAGGTGCCAAGCAAACAGTGGTAACTTCACTTTATATCTTTTTTATATATATTTTTTATATATTAATGTAGTTAACTTAAATAATGCTACCAAAAGTTAAGGTGAAGTCTAAAATAAAATAAAATTTTTTGCATAGTTGGAAGTGAATCAATGATTTTCTTAGTTATTTTTCACTAGTTAATATTATATTAAATATTATATACTTATTAGACCACGTGTTCTGTTGCTTTGCTAATTTTTACTAAGTCTCTAAATGTTGTTAGTTATTTAATTGTTTATACAATATCACCATATGATGTCCATTTATTTGAGTTTTTGTACTACCTTTTTAATACCATTGACAACTACATATCTTTTTTAAGGTAACTATTTAACATCTTCTTCATGAATGTGTGGTACTCATAATGTTAGATGAATTGATGATGCTATCAGAATTCGATAGCGAAACGTCTTCAAAATAGATGAAGTAGTATCAACTTTGTCTTTTATTTCTCCACCTAGTTGACCGATAATTGAACCCACCACTCATCTGAGTGATCCTTATTTATATATACATATATATATATATATATATATATATATATATATATATATATATATATATATAGAATGCATATTTTTAAAGAAAAATTTGATTTAAAAAAATCAGAATTTTTCAAATTTTCATAAATTTTATTTTCTTTGGAGAATAACTCCATTATATACTTAATATACTTAAAAAATGATAAAGAACAAAATTTTAGGTTTTTTACCAAAGATTTTTTTTTATATATTTGTAGGATAAAAAACAACTGATATAAAAACGTTAAAAACCTAAATTTTACTGCGAGAACCATAGAACCGGGGCCCTTTAACCTTTTATCTTTTAAAAAATAAATGATTTAAAGATTAAATTTAATACGACTTTATAGCCCTTGAAATTACCATTCAAATGGTTTTCGAAATAACCTGATATCATATAAATTAACGAAGTTTTTGTAAAAAAATCAATACCATTTTTTAGAAAAATTTTTGGAGTAGAGATTTTGTGAAAGGAATTCTGTATCTGCTCAAAGACATAGTGGGACTTTCTAGTATGCTGTGTGTCTATGTGGGCTGTGTGTGAATATTTTAGTAACCCTCAACAGATATAGCAGCAACGTTTAAGCAGAGAACTAGTAGGTCACTTCATCGATAAAGGGAGGAGCCAAAATTCAGTTATATGCAAAGCGGCCCAAGCGTAAACATCCTTTAGCATTGAACATAAATTCTACTGCGTTTGCTACGTTGTCGGATAACTTCGATAACATCGGATTCTGAGTGTACAAGATCGTGAAATTATGACGAATAAGTTAGCAAATAACATCTTTTATTAAATACCTCAAACATTTTAACTTTGATATTAGTGCTCTGATAATAAATATATTTATAAACTGTGTAATACGGATGCGTAACGAGTCCTCTATTAAGATTACCACTAAAAATAGTGCAGTAAAGTTTTCATCTCTAGTCCCAACGGTTGCTGCATTAGATGAACACATCAAAAAATTTATTTACAAACCCAAATATATCTTGAAAACAAAGACACTCGTCCAGTTGACTGGAAATTGTGCAAAATTGAAGAGTCTTTGTTTCCAACTAAAAATTCCAATCCACCTGCTCCAGAAGGATTGTTAAAAATGATTTTTTGCAACCGCAAAAAAGGGTGCGGCGCTTCTTGCGGCTGTCAAAGAGTATGGTTCATGACTATGGAAAATGGCCTTCAAATTATTGAAAAAGGAGAAATTGGTGAAGATAGCTCTGATGAAGAGTGAAAAATTGACAATTAAAGTACTATTATTATTTAATTAATTTATGAAACATTAGTTAAATACAAAAATGAAGGAACTTTTCATATAAAAATTTTTATGTCACATAAGCACTGAAAAAATTGTTCAGGATATGTAAAAAGAAAAATATTAATAAAGTTTGGAATATATTAATAAAGTTTATTATAACCAATGAAAAATTTAAAAAAGTTTGAAAATGATTAAAGGTATTAAAGCTAATAAAAAACATTTTCCATTATTTTTATGACAAAGGGGTAGTTTTTAAGGGTGCAAAATTGCGCAATAAATAAATAAATACTTTAATACTCAGTAAATGAGATTTCAATTCAGTAATTCAAATTGTAACGAGTCCGTTACTTAAATAACCACTTACCTTTTTGTCACTGGAATCTTTTAATTTAATTATAAATTAAATTCATCTTTGAAATATTCTTAAACCAAAAATTTAAATAACTTCAGTAAATTTTATTTTCGAAAGTTAGCATTAAATCCCGCCCTCTGTCTAAGACTCTGAAAGTACATCGTCGTGACAGCCGAAGTACCGTCAGATCGTCACTTGTTGCTGGAATGGACCACAGGAGTGATGACGTAGATTTGATTGACATCTGCCAGTTTCACTTTCCAAACAAACCTTGTTTAGTGTGGATAATTTGTATTTTTCGTTATTTTTTCATTTATTTTATAGAATCTTTCCGCTTTTTGCAATATTTAAGTATTCTAATAGTTACTACAACAATTTTACAAGGTTATGTAAATAATAAAGCACATTGTTTTATGCTAATAGGAATAAAATGAAAGTATCAATAAAGTAAGGTTAAAATTTCTGCAAAATTTATTTGCTTCATCAGGATATGCTAAAATATGTTATGGTAAATACAATGAAATTAGAATTAAGAAAAACATTGTATAAAACTATATAAAAACTTACAACATGAGGTTAAACCATTAAATTATTAAATTCACAAAACATTATTAATTTTCCCTAAATTATATTTTTATGCAAGTACAATATTTTAATTTTGAATATATTAGACTTGCATAAAAATATAATTTAGGAAAAATTAATAATGTTTTGTGAATTTAATAATTTAATGGTTTAACCTTTTGTTGTAAGTTTTTATATAGTTTTATACAATGTTTTTCTTAATTCTAATTTCATTGTATTTACCATAACATATTTTAGCATATCCTGATGAAGCAAATAAATTTTGCGAAAGCTTGATTTAAGAACAAAGAGTTTTACTTATCCTGCCCTACTTGAATGACTGCATCCTCAAAATAAAACTTTATAAGGATCGCTCAGACGAGTGGTGGGTTATTATATCGGTCTCAAGGTGGAGAATTAAAAGACAAAGTTGATAGGCTACTTTATCTATTTTGAAGACGTTTCGCTTTCGTATTCTGAAAGCATCATCAGTTCATCTAAACAGTACAATATGGGAACCACACAATCATGGAGAAGATGTTATAAGTGTTACATTAAAAAAACATGTAGCAGTCAATGATATTAACAGATTTGTGAGTAAAACTCAAGTAAATGGACATTATACGGTAATATTGTATAAACAATCAATTAACTAAACACATTTAGCAAGTTATTAAAAAATTAGCACAGCAACAGAACATGTGGTCTAAAGTATGTGTAATATTTTATTTTATATTAAGCAGTGAAAAAGTACTAAGAATGTCATGGATTCACTTCCACCTATTTGATAATTATTTAAGCTTTGATTTTGACTTTAGGTAGAATTATTAAAGTGATTTGAATAAAAAATTCTTTAAAAAATGTAGTGTACATGAAGTTACCGATCAAAGCCTCACAGCTGCCGCCGGGAAAATGGCGTTGATTGAAACAGACCGAACTAAACCGTGAAAAGACAGCCAACCTTGAGGTCAAAAATTTGACAGACCAGCAAGGTAGAAGTACCACCCCAAATCATTCGTTATCAGAATACTGTATATACTATCTCGAATACTGTACTATATAATAAATATTCTAATATTGACTTTATACTGCATACTCTACTTTCTCCTCCAAATCACAGAGTATTTAAATTATTTAAATGTTCACGAATATTCTTGAAAGAAAATATATTCGAATCCTTCTATTTCATAGACACTCCAATGTTCGCGAACGTTCCACTGCGAAAGTAGGTTAAATTCTTTCTATTAACGTCTTATTTTAAAGTTCTAGATAATTCTTTAGTTTTTTATCGAGACTTCAATAGAAATTTAGGCTTTTCAGATCAGTAACCTTATATATAAATTAAACATCTTTAATTGATAAATAACACTATTTTAAATCCATAATTATTAGTTCCACTGTCTCTTATTCACAAAAAGTTCCCACAACCAAATTTACTTCAGTGTATATTTGGTTGCCTATTTAGATGGCGCACTAAAATATATTTATAATATCATACTTATTAACATAACCAAATACATTGCAAAATAAAAACTTTTTAAACTTATTATTATACTAATTTCTTAAGAATGCCCTCATATAAATAATTTTTATAATATTTTCTAGTATATAACATAAATCATTTGTTTAATCACTATTTAATAAGTTTATTCTAGATTACGTTCGTTTCTCCTATATTTAATATTATCTCAATACCCCAAAATTAATTTTAAAAGAGATAATTCATTTATTATTTTTTTAGAGATTAATTTTCTTATCCAAACACATTCATAAATATAATAATTAATATAATTAGATAATTCAATTTCTTATTTAAAATTGCTCTATTAAATACGCCTATGTTTCCATGTCTAAGTCAACTGTCATGCCAAATGTAAGTTTGTGTGTTTACAACGAATAAAGATAATTTAGGCGTCTATATTGTTTGGTGTTTATTTATACACCAGATTTGGGAATTCCTTGTCCTTCTTTCCGTTCAAAAGACATGGAAAGAAATACTGGATATTAGTGACTGTCGATATAAACAAACAACACAGTTTAGTAGGGTTGCAGTCAGCATATTGGCCGGGATGTTAAAAAAACACTCTTTTGACTTTTTGTCTAGCTTTCGGAATGGTTTTATTCCTTTTTCAAGACACTATAATAAGACAAATATTTAAATATTTAAAAAATATCACAATTCTTTAGTGTAACTTACTAGTCGTTGAGATTATTTATAAAAGCATTGACGCTCAACATTGATAACACACATTAAAATGTAAAATCATGGACAAAATACATTCTAAAATTTTTAAAATTTTGGGTTAAGATAGTAAAACTTAGTTTATGGCATGTTTTACTGGTGTGTTTTAACTTATATGCATAGAGAACAAAAAGTAAAAATACTGTAATTAACATGTAATTAGGTGTACTTGATGTTATCTTTCTTTTCAAGAAAAACTAGAGGCCCATCTTAGGTGATTATACTTTTTAAACCTGTCTTAATGGTATGCAACACATTATACATACATGTGTAATTTATGTACAGGTAAATATTTATTTTATTTTTGGTGTTTTTCTAGTAAATATCAATAAATATTGCTTAGTTTATCTATGTCAGACTTTTTATCTATGTATTATAAAATACGAGTAAGAGAGACCTAAACGATGGAGAATGGGACAAGAGAGATGGAAACGGTTGAGCGAGGGAAGGCAGTGAACACTGTAGAATCCCTGAATATATTTATATAAATTTCTTTTTGTTATACACAAGATTTATTATTTAATATATTTTAAATTGAAATAATAAAAACTTGTGTTAAATCAAAATCTTAAAGGCTAAAAAGTTTAACATTATAAAATGAACTCCTGTCAATATTATACTTCGCAATTTATATTTTAGATTTTAGTATAGTTTTGTATGTTTTATTTCACTTCTTATGATTTTTAAATAATGTTAAAGGTTAGGTACCAAATGTACTGTAACTGCAGAAATTTTGTAAATTATTGGGTCTTATTGAAAACATAAAAGGCTTATTGTCTCACATTTATGTATGAAAAATTTAAAGAAGTTTATTTACCAACATATCATCGGCTGAAATATCCACCTGTAGTGAATTGTTTATCAATGTGATAAGTACCTGAAATAGGCCATTTTATTTTTTTCACCTCAACCTGCAAAATTCATTTAGTATATAAAATCTACGTCCACGTGATCACATTATCTCTCAGTGTGTTGGGGTCCTACAGCTCCTATCGTATCCTTTCCGTTGAAGATCAATGAAATGAGTAGCACTGAGATGCAAGGTCCCATCTCTAGTCGTACTTGCTCATCAACAAACCAACGATAGACCAGCTTATCCCAGTTTAAGTCGCAGATTCATTTAAATTTTATACCCAACTTAAACTTTTTGTTTTTTGGCAGAGGTTTGAACCTTTAGTCCACTAGACCAATCATAGTGAAGTGAGTACGCTTCGCCGGTCTATCCCAAGATAAATTAGGATACTTAACAAAAATAAAGAAATATTTGAAGAAGAAGTTGTTTATTTTACTTTATTTTTATAACATAGACACAAAGTATTCAATATTTACACAAAAAGTTGTTATTGCTGCTTCATTGATTGAAAACAGGCTATATAACCATGAACTCTTGTAAAAACCTGAAAAATTTAATCACAAACAGTTTTTATACATATATATTGTTATGATTTATTTTATCAATCAAAGATAGAATAAAAATTTTATTTTGTTGTAGAACGCGGACACATAAATTTCCAACGGCCTGTATTTCGATTTGTAAATATTTGTTAGTATTAAGCAGTGGGTTTATCAATAATGAGTTTTACCCTAAAGGACTGAAAAACATTAGTATATATTTAAAAGTGAATAGACAATTGTTTCGCGGTATTTGTAGCTATAATATTTTAAAAGCCTTTGTTTTTGTTTCGCTGGAAAGGCCAAAATTCGATAGGTAGTTATAGTATTTAGAAAGTATTAGATAAAAACCGTTATTATTTTCAAAGAAAATTGTTTAAAAGCGATGCTCGGGTTTTTCTGATATAAAATAAGAGGCGGGATATAGACATTTTCTGATTGGTTAGCGAGTTTGGAATGGGAAAAAGAGAGTGAATGCTTTGAAAGTTTGGAGTCAAAAAAACTAATATGTGATAGTCATCGGAGAGAAGCAGTTGAAGTTTTGTGTAGTCGGTTAAGAAGCAAGTGCCAGTAGTGTTAATAATTAGAAGAGAGTGGCTGAAAGGTGGAACGAGAGATAGATCAAAGCTGAGAAGTCGAATACCTTCTGGATTCTATAAAGTCCAAGTGAGTAAGTCACAAAAAACCATAACTATAAAAATTATTTGCGACACCAAGTAAAAGTAATATTACTTGGGTCTCAGGAGATTGTTAATATATGAAAGAGAGGAGAGAATTTTGGAGTTTGTTGAACGAGTACTGGTAAAATAGGCCTGCTCGTGTTTTTGGAGAAAGAGTTGCTGGTATGCTGATAGGTTGACACTTAAAACGGAGAAGGCTTTGATTGGTAGCCTAACATAATCAACAAGGGGAGCTGTTCTGGTTGAAAGAAGGCATCGTGGTGTGTGAATTAAAAGGTCAGTCAATAATTTTTATGACAGATTTTTTTCTATGTTTCAAATAAAAGACTCTATACCATCAGAAGAACAAAATTTATCGCTATTTTAAGATACCATAAATTTTATAAAAGTTTTTTTTTTAACTTCAAAGGATAATTATTAATATTGTGTAATAAATTTAAAAGGTTTCTTTTTATAATATTCAGAATCTTTTGTACAAAAACATATGATCAAAGATTGCAATATGTCAAAATTTGTATATTATTTCTTTTGATAATAAAAGATATTTGTATTTGTTTATTTATGTTATTTATATTTATTTCCTTTTCCTATTTTATCCCGAGAAGGAACAATTAAGAGATACTGGAAGCCATGAGAAAATATAAGTATAAACTAAGCTGATTTATTTTTTTTTTTTTTGCCTCCCTAAGATTGGTTTTGTTATTTATAATTTGCGACCCTTAAATAATTAATTAATTAAATAAAGTAATTTAAGTAACTAAATAAATAAAAACATCGCGTTAAATAGTTTTAGTTTTTAGAAAAAACCATTGTTTTAACGACGTTTCGGCAAGGTCACACTTGCTATTGTCAAGTCGAATTAGTTCTGCTTCGTCTTGAGGTTAGGTCTCCTAAACACAAAATAAAAATAAGTTTTATCTCTTGAACTTGGAATAATCCCTTTAATTTGTGTAAATTAAAAAAAAAACTTTTATATCGTTGTTGTTCTTTTCTTTAAAAGAAGATTACTGTATATAGCACTAAGATTTTCAATGGAAATAATAAACTAAAACAAAATTGCTTTGAAGAGTACAGTCTATATTGTTGACTCTGAGAGAATATTGTGAAATTTCCAACCAAATAATAGTTTTCCGAAGCTTGAAGTTTTTTACTTAAATTATAGAAGGTATAAACAAAAAAAGGAAGTTAAATAAGAGCCAAATTCGAAGAAAAATTTATAATTATTTTTGATTTGATAGTTTAGGTGACTGCATGCTTTTGTTTTAAACTTTCAAGTATCTTTTGATTTAAATTAAATTCATAAACCTTGAATTTACAGTTGACAATTGGAAAATTTTGATAAGTTACCTTCTTTAATAAGAGTTAAACTAAAAAAAATGGGGGATACGTCTGGGGGCGAGAAGCCCCCAGAATAATTAAACGAAAATGAAATGAAAGATGGGGAAAAAGAAATTAAAGAGTTAAGAAAAATAAATATGATAAAGGTTCCAAATAGATACGACATATATCATAAGGGGCCATTTAAAGTATATATAGAAGCCAGGAAGGATCAGTTAAATGTTGGAAATTATAATTATTTAGCAATTGATTTACAACTAAACGATATCTTTAAGACTCACAAGAAGGAGAGAAATAGAATTAGTGTGGAATTTAAAAACAGAAATGCAGCAAATAACTTTCTTCAAAATAATTTGCTAAAAGAAAAAGGTTATGATGTATTTATACCCAACAAAAATGTTGCATGCAAGAGAATAATCCAATTTATTGACAAAAAATTTATTGATGATATCTTGCTAAAATACTCAGAACCAAATACTAAAAACTGTAAAATTATAAATGTGAAGAGATTTCAAATAAAAGTAAAGCCAGATAAGAGATGATACATATAGTTATAGTCAAGGAAGCGAGGAAACACCTGCAAGGGAAGATCGTGGTGAGGTGGTAAATTTAGTTCCAACTGGAACTGTTTGGTATACCTCCACTGGGACATCTTTGCCCAGAGGTGTTCTAATTTGTGGAATAGAGCATAGTGTTCTGCCTTATATTATGTCAGTGATTAAGTGCTACAAATGCTTGAATTATGGGCATACAAAAAATTTATATAAAACAAAAAATAACAATACAGCTTGCCAGCTAAGGAATCTTCAGATATAGACATACCCGTATAGTCACGCCGTACAGCATATGTAGCCAATCAAGTTAAGACAAATACATCAGAAAAGACCAGCCTCAGACCAGAGCACAAAGAAAAGAAATTCAGAACATAACGAATTTTTATTAAATCCTAATGGAAGAGTACATACAGATAAAACACATATTTTTAGTAACACAAATTATAACAATAATGAATGGAATGTAACTACCCCTGAAATGAATTACTCTCAGTCTCTCCAGGTTATACCTAATGAATATGGCTACTAAATTAAACAAAAAAGATAGAGAACATGTTCTCAATTTTATCACAAAATTAAAAACAGAAAATATTGATTCATCCATAGGAAATGATGACTCAAGTTAATCAATATAACAAAGCACAAGGATGTTTCACACTTATGCAGTGGAACATCAGAAGTCAATCATCAGAAGCAAATTATGATAATTTAAATATATTTATTAATGATATCAAACCAGATATAGTTCTATTAAATGAAATCTGGACAGATAATAGTTTTATCTTTAAATTAAAAAATTATTATGTATAAAGAGATGATAGATATGATGGATATGGTGGCATCATGATTTTAGTTAAGAATTGCTTTGATCATAAAAGTATTGGAATATCCGACTGTGGTAGTGGAGAAAATCTTCAAATAATAGGTACAACATTGACAAAATTTAAACTAGATGTCATTAATATTTATAATCCTTCTGGTAAAAAGATCACAAAACCATTATGGAATAATATAGTTCAAAATATTGGTACACCCATTATAATTATTGGGGATTTAAATCCTCATGATCCATTATGGGGCTGTGCTATTAGTGATCATAATGGAAACATAATAAAATAATCCTAAGAGGAAGATCAATTGGTAATAATAAAACATGGAACCCCTACTAGAGTGGTATTGCCTGGTCAAAACCCATCAGCAGTAGATCTAACCATTGTCAGTCAAAATATTGCAACTAAGTGTCATTGGTGGGTATATTCTGACACTGGACGTAGTAATCATTTCCCAACAGTATACGAATATAATCAAGTCCAGACATCTACAAGTTCACCGCCATGTAGAAAACGTAATTAAAAAAAAGCAAAATGGTCTAGATAATGATGTAACATAATAATGAATGGTATAAAATAATCAACTCAAGCACACAAGAAAATATTCCATATCATAATAATGTACAAGCCGAACGGTGAGAGTGTACCAAGGTGGGATGATGAATGTGAGCAATTGATATTAAAAACAAGAGAATCAATTAAGAATTACATTGAAAATCAGACGTTGGAAAACTACATAAATTGTAATAAAGTAAAGGCTTTTGTAAAAAGGCAAATTTAAATTAAAAAAATGATAAGTTTTAGAGCATTTTGTGGGACCCTTAATCGAGATACACCAATCCAGCAAAATCTGGAATACAGTTAAACAATTTAAAACATATTTTGGCAATAGAAATACAATTTCTCCCAATAAAGAAATTTGTATAAATATTCTAGACGGCTTAACCTCTTGTAATGTAGAATAAATCCCTACCCTACCTTGTTAAACGATAATAATGAAAGTGTTCAATCCATTACATTTAATGAGTATAAAAATATTATATACTCCAAAAAAGATAAAGCAACAGGGTTAGATATTGTATCATATTATTCTATAATTAAAATTTACCCCGAATAGCACACTTTCATCTTATTAAAATTTTTAATGATATCATAGAAATGAGTAAAATTCCTTTTGAACGGAAACAAACATTAATATTACCTTTTTTGAAACCTACTAAATGCCCAGATAATTCAGAGAGCTATAGACCAATTACCCTAACTTCATGTGTAGGTAAGGTACTGGAAAATATAATTAAGAATAGAATAGAATGGTTTGTAAAACACAACAGCATTTTATCGCAGTATCAAATAGGGTTCTACAAGGAACTTAGTTGCAATCATGCACATATACTACTATCACATATAGTACTTAGTGCATTTACTGATAAGAAGGTGGTATTAACTGTTTTCCTTGATCTAAAAGCTGCATATGATAATGTAGATATATATCTGCTATATAAAAAAATGACTGAATTAAATATTCCAAGTGCATATAATAATTTAATATTTGAATTTTTGAATAATAGAATGATCTATGTGAGAGATAAGAAGAATGAAATATTTGGACCCAACACTACAGATAGAGGTTTGGCTTAAGGGTCACCTCTGAGCCCACTTGTATTTAATGTGTACACTAAATCATTACATGACATTATACCAACCGAATTCAAGTTAATACAATACGCTGATGACCTAGCTCTTGCTATAACTGGCAAAAACATAAATAATCTTATTAGAATTGCTAATAATTGCCTTAGAGACATCATTATTTGCCTAACTGAAAATAAGCTTCCTTTATCAATAGATAAAACATCAGCAATGATATTTAGTAATATGAAGAGCACAATAAATGACATGAATTTAACAATAGATGAACAGGTTAAATATTTAGGGTTAGTTTTTAATAATTCTTTTAAACTGGACAGAAAACATTAAAAATATTGAAACGAAAGCTCAAAAAGGAATGAATATAATGAGAGCATTATGTTCATTCTGTTAATTTATAAAGGTATTATAAGATCACACCTTGATTACTCATGTACAGTACTAAAGCCCTGCAGTAAAGCCAACCTCGTAACATTAGACAGAATCCAATTTAAAGCTTTGAGGATTATCACAGGTTGTATGAGATCTACTCCTACGAATGCCATAATAGCCGAGAGTGGAGAAATAGCATTAGAAATCAGACGAAAAATCCTGTCTGCTAAATTTTATCTTAAAATCTCAACTGATATAAAAAAACCCATTGAATGAAATATTGTCTGAGCTAGAGTTCAAAATCAATAATCAGATAGGAATGTGGAAATTAAAAGAGACACCATATCTTATTTACATTTTAAGTAAATTTTATCAAGATCTTAAACAATTATTTAAAGATAGTATTAAGTCCTGTTACCAGATTGAGCTAAAATATCAAATAGAAAGAATAAAAACAATATTCTCCAAAAACAAAAAAGGAGAAACATATAGTAATCAACAATTTCTTAATGAATTTCTCAACCATGTATGAAGAATTCGCTTGGATATTTACAGATGGGTCATTAGAACCCAATTCAAGGGCAGTAGGGTTTGGAGTTCACATTTCATCAATAAATTATAACTATGCATCTAGACTACATGGTCTCATACAAATATGCACTGCTGAAATTATTGCCATTAATAAGGCAGTAGAAGTTTGCTTAGAAAAAAATATTAAAAAAGCAATAATATTCTCTGATGCAAAAAGTGCAATCCAAAAATTACAAAGTACCTGTTGGGGAACAAATAACCACATTGTAAATTTAACTAAAAGATTAGTACTTGAGGCAAATGAAGCAGGACTTGATATTATTATAGCCTGGATTCCAGGACACTTGGAAAATTGATAAAATGGACTATCTTTCATTTCTTACTTAAACACGAATAAATGAATTTAAACATGATTAGCTTAAACAGTTTAAACAAAAGGGAAAGTGGTATCAACAATGTCAAAGCAAATTCTCTATAAAACCACGGTTTCATAAGTTTGACTTTGTAGACCGTAGACACCTGACAACAATTATTAGGTTACGAACAGGACATTGTTTGGCGCCAGATCATCTATTTAAAATTAACTGTATTGATTCTCCTTTTTGTGAGTGTGGCCAAATAGGAAGTATAATACACATCTTGCTAGAGTGTCGTATCAACAAGACACTACTATTTGATTTATATCAAAAACTTATTAAAGATGGATGCCCAACGCTCACTTCAGTACAAAATATTTTTCACAATATCAATGCTAAAACCTTGAAAATGATTGGTGAGTTTATCAATATTTTCCAAATTGAAATGTAAGTAAAATATAAATAAATACCCAACCTAACCTATCCTTTAACCACTGATGTCCTGTCCAAGATGCAAAATTCCAGATATACCTTACACAGCTTAATAGATAAATAGATGGAACAAGGAAAATCTATATCATTAATGACATATAGAATTATTTTAGAATACCCACTATAAATTGTCCAAAATAGTTGAAGGGAATATGGTTATTTCCAGAATCTCTTCTATAATTGAATTGAAAATATATACATGAGCTGGCGACGTGCCTAAGAGGTGGAGGCCCTAAAACGAAAGAAGAAGAAGAAGAAGATTTTAATTGTCTTCTCTTGTGTTTAAGTGAACATTCTATTACGATGGGACACACGCCGAACTATGATCAAGCAGAAATATTAAGAAGGGAAAGAAATTACAAAAAAAAGACTGTTTTTAGAAATGTGTTTAATTAATACTACACAAAACACCCTAATTTTGCTTGTTAACTTAGTTAAAACCACAATAACAACAAATTCTAAAAAGATTGTACTGAATATACTTTTAAGTAGAGTAGATAAACTTCAAAAAATTTACTTTTTTTAAGATCAACAAAAGCACAAACCAATATAGTAAATTGTGATAAGATATGTCCAATAGTGTTGCCCAAAATCGGTCTTGGTCTTGCAGTCTTGGTCTTGTTCTTGCGTTTTTGCAAGACCGAGACCAAGACTAAGACTGCCTAATTTTTGCAAGACCAAGACCAAGACTAACCTTGCAAGACTTGAGCAAGAACAAGACTAGCCTGCGAGACTCTTGCGTCTTGCAGTTAGGACTGAGTGTGGTTTTAAAAAGTACAATAGTTCGAGTTTATGCTTAGAGACTCTATGAGACGCAAAAAAATATGTAATAAAAATTTGAAAAACTGGACTTTACGCATTACGAACAATACCATAAACATACATACCGAATCAAAATATTCATTAAAAAAACACACGCAAAGACATGAGACGCAAAGAAGTATTACCAAAAATTTGAAAAATTTGACTTTTGCATTACGAAAAATACCATAAACATACATAGCGAATCAAAATATTCATTACAAAAACACTTAAAAATTTGACACGTACTCAGAGGTCATAATTACAATCTAAAAATAAAATATTTTGTACATTCTTTCCCAGCACACTACTTCTTCACTCTGAAATTAATTGTCCAGATTTTGAGAATAGCCCCTTCTAATAATAAAATAATATCTTTGCTTTGTGACGCCGACAGTAATATTGTATCGAAATTTTTTAAAAATGTATCACCTTAGCTAATAAAAAATATAATTAGATTAGCATATTTTTTTCCTTATAATTTAGTTACGAGGAATTTAAATACCACAAATCTTATCGGCTAAGACTAAACATGTTTTTTGCTGAGTATGCGATGATACCATTCAAAATTCGCTGAAAGAATGCGGCTAATATTCAAAAGTAACGAGAAACAAACAAAGAAATAATGCCGATTACAGTGTAAACAAAATACTGATATATTAAAAGTAACCAAGTAACGATAATAATTCTCGGTTTTTTATTCGGTACAAGATACATACAAGATCGATTAAATACCTTAGCATTATAATGACTGACGGACTGTAAAACTGACAATGAAACGGACAATTGAACGATTTGAACATCACAGATAGTGAATGGCAAACTTAAAACTTTAAACTTTTGTCAACAAAACTTGGTGGAGTAAAATATGTTACATTACCACTAGTGATTGTATCATTCAATCTCTTGCTCGATTGAATCCATCATAAAACAATTAGATGAGAAACCTAATCGATCTGAAGTGGATCAAAGGCTTAAACAAAAATGCTTAGGCAAAATGCTTAAACATTATAAGAAGAGCAACTGAATTTATTGTATCTCTTTAATTTTAGGCCCAATGCATAAGGCTCAGACTTTTTACATGACGTTATGGGGGAAGCAAATTAAAACAGAAAGCCTGCGAAAATTTAATAAACTTTACAAAGAATATAAAACTCTACACCCAGTAAATAAATCTCTAGAATCACCAAGAAATGAAAAAAGTATCTGAATATGATGAAGATGAAGACTTAATAGACTTTGAGAAACTGTATGAATGCTCCTCGACTTCATCTGGATATTGTTATCAAGGCTTAGTTATTGACGAGTTGGAGGAGTACCTAAGCAAACCCAGAGCCGCTAACTCGGAAGACATTTTAGAGTGGTGGAGGACGCATGAGACAGAATATCCGACTTTATTGAAGATGGTTCGTGATTTATTTTTAATACTAGCAACTTCAGTACCTACTGAGAGATTATTTTCTAAAGCATCGTTAGTAATTAGAAAACATAGAAATAGGTTAAGTGATGAGTCAGCCAGATGGTTACTTTGTATTAATTCTTCGCCAAAGGAATAAATATAAAGTATCAGTATCATATAATGCGGAATGAACAACGATATGACCTACTTCGTAACATACTTCAAGGTAAAGTGCATGGGAAAAGAGGTCCAGGACGGAGAAGAATATCCTGGCTGCATAACCTGCGAAAGTGATTTAACTTAACCACTACCGGACTTTTCAGGGTAGCAGTCAACACAGTCAGAATAGCCATGTTAGTGTCCAACATCTGTAACGGATAGGCACCATAAGGAGAACATCAGTAATGTAAAAGTCTATTGTGTACTGTGTTATATTTTATTTTTTATTTAAATAAATGGCAAATTATATAACTATTTTATTCCATTTCATATAAGGTGCGGGTCCATCAATCCCTTTCTAGACAAATAATGTTCTTAAAAATACAGTCAAGTTTATGTCATTAATTTGGTTGTTTTGTTTTTTAACCATGTTTGTGCATACGTAAGCTTGTTAAAAGCAAACGCTTATTTAGAAACAGATTGACTCCCGTGGGACATCGCAGATAGCTCAGCTAGTTAGAGCGTAGGCACGGACCGCTTAGATCGTGGGTTCAAACCCCACCCAGTGTCAGTTGTTAAGACATTCATTAATTGGTTGGTCTTTTTATGGCTATGTTAATTTAAGCTTAAAATATACCTACTGTGTTACGTTGTTTTAAGATCTAAAGTAACGTTCAATATTATAGCAATAAGCTAATGGGTATTTGCGAGACTTGCAAGACTCTTGCTGCAAGACCAAGACCAAGAACAAGACCAAGACTAGGTATATTGGTACAAGACCAAGACCAAGACTGTCTAAGTCTCGTCTTGTTCTTGCATTTGGGCAACACTAGTGTCCAACCAATAATAAACAAATTTAATTTAACAGAGAATAAAAGACTACTAAAATATTCGCAACGTATATATACACGTTGGAGGAAGTGGAATTATTTTGACGATCCATATAATGACATTGAATAAGTCGTTTAAAAAATAAGGAATATTTTACATTTAGATATTACGAACACGTACAAAGAAATACGTATAAGGTAAGAAGACATTGGAAGAATTTGTAAATGTTTCATACAAGTCTTTAACAAAAATTAGAGAAATAAAAATCAGAATGGAGAAGCTTTATCAATTATTGGAATATGACGAAAGTGATGAAGATGTATAAGGGGATTTAAAATTCGAGATATAAATTAGACGCATTAATAATAAAAATAGCCCTAGATAATGAACAGGGTGCATAAAAGAAGAAAAAATAGAAAGATATTAATTAATCAAAAAGAGGGTGCGGTCCATCAAAAGAGAAAGTAAGAGATTGTAGGCGGAAGGATGCAAGATAGAAAATAGTATTACCTCACGTAAAAATACTCACATTTAAGGGTAAATATGAATCATGGACAACGGTTAATGATTTGTTTGATCGTTTGACAGCATCCGAGGAGAAGCAAGCAAAATAATACAACATTTCAACACCACTGAAACAAACGACAGTGCTGCCTGGAAAATGTTACAAGCTAGATACCATAAGCTAACGATGAATTTATTTATATTTATGTACAAAATACTTTAGCTGCAGAGATAAAAAAGGATCAGCAAATGCGCTGAAAACATTACAAGATAGTCTCCACGAATGGCTAAAAGCGATTAGTGGACTAGATGTAATGACAGAGTTCTAAGGCTTTCTCATTGTAAGGATAAGCATATTAAAGTGAAACACGAAAACTAAGAGATTATATGAAACGTCAATTGAAGATATCAGTGACATTCCGACATATAAGTCAACAAAGTCTCAAAGTCTATAAGTTGGTGAAAGAAACAAAGTTTTAAAGGAAAAACAATGGTGCGATAGATGCCTACTACGCTACTACACAAAGAGGGAGTACACATAACAGAACGTCGGTATAATAACAGGGGAAATTCTGCAAATAGGCCATAAAATAGACCAATTCGAATGTGTCAAAAGATGGGTATGATAACAAAAGAAATTCTTAAAACAGAAAGCCTCAAAATAGACCAAATTTTAGTGTACCAGAAATGACAACAGTTACAATTGATCGTAAAGGAGGCAAAAGAATACCGTGAGCTGTCCAAGTAATCATAATGAATAAGACACTCAAAACTAAGCTTGCAGTTGATGAGAACGTTGATCGACGCTAGCAGTCATGATTCATTACGGAGCAGGCCGCTATAAGTCTTGGAATAAAAAGAAGTTTTGTCCATTCCCAAATATCTGGAATTGACAATGAGGATAAAAGGACGTCCAAATGGAGCGTAGCGTTAAACTTAGAAGTACATTTCAAAAATGAGTTTGAAATGAAAGAAAGGAAACATAGAAACTTAGCCCTAGCACATTCAAATTTCAATGAAACAAGCTCAGTAGATATTGTATTAGGAGCCAAAGAATTTTTTTTTTTTTGTTTTACAAAATAGTCGCATCAACCTCTGAGGTTATTAGTGACATATATACATATACATAAGATAATTTATTTACAAATGTTAGATTTTGTTAAATACATTGACATCTTTAAGGAATTTTACCAAATGTTCAATTTTCCAATTTTCTCCTAAGATTTCACATGTTAATCCGATGATGTGGTTGTTATGTCTCTGCAACTGATGTCTTGGGCACTGTTCAATTTTTTCACATGCGAAAAATCATGTTATTTTAACTATCCTTATATCACAATTTTACAATTAATACCTTAGTAGAACCCTTGATAACCCTTCCTATTCCAGTTCAACCCCCTCTCTTAAGAAATACAGACAGTGTTAAGATAACAAAGAAGAAAGACGCTCTCTCTTAGTTTGGCCATCGCTAGGGCCAGACGTTATCTCTCTTGATCTGACTACAGCCAAGGTGAGTCGTGCCTTTTTGGATTCTCGGCTACCGCTAAAGACAGTCATTCTGTCTCTCTCTCTTCGATTATCAAGAAGAACAGCATCTATCTTGGCTGTTTTTCTATCGTAATTATCTCTTTACCGCTTTAGTTACGCGAGAAATATCGAAAATACTGTATTAAATCGTGTGCAGACAAAGTGTGCCCTGTTTGGATTAGAATTAGCAGCAAATGCGTTTGTGAGAGATAAGTGCATTCTTCTATATTTAAGTGATGGCTGTCCAGTTTCTGCTCGTAAACTTTCTATTGGGCTGGTCCGAAATGCTCCTGTAGCTATTCTTAATGCCGTATTTTAAATTACGTTAAGGTGGTGTAATAAGTATTCTTTAGTAGATACATATACTATGGAACCGTAATCTATTGTAAATCTAATTAAGGTTTAATAAAGATGGATTAGGCAGTTATAGTCAGCTCCATAGTTTTTATTAGAGAGAAAGTTTTCATAAGGTTAATTCCATTTTGGCATGATTTTTTTATTTGTAGAATATGTTTTTTACATGTGAGTTTCGTATAAAAAATTATTCCTAAGAACCTAATGTCATCGGAATAATTTAGGATTTGGTTACATAATTTTAGTTGCGGTTTAATCGGATCACGTTTCTTTAAAAATAACAAACACTTTGATTTGCTGAGTGAAAACTGCAATCCTGTTTTCTTCGACCAGTTTTCAAGTTCATGAAGTGAGGTTTGCAAGTGACGCTGTACTGATGAGATATTTTTTCCTGAAGATACTAACACCAGATCATCCGCATATAATCTGCCACGAACTAAGCTGGGGTTTGATACTATAGTATTATTCATGGCAATTAAAAATATCGTTGCGCTTATTACAGACCCCTGAGGGGTGCCATTAGCGACGTCTTGTTGAAGATGTGCAGTGGTTGACTCTTACTTGAAAATTGCGTTGTTTAAGGAAATTTAAAATGAAATTAATGATATTACCTCTAATATTTCAAATTTGTAATAATCTGATAATATCGTAACACCATGCTGGGTCAAATGATTTTATAATGTCTATGAATACTGAAATAGTTTTCTGCTTGTTCGCAAAAGATTCAAGAATATCAGATTTTAACTTAATGAGGTTATCAGTAGTAGTTCGATTTTCAGTAGTAGAAAATTTTTGTTTGTGCATTGTTAGGTTTGATAATTGGTATAATTATTGAATCATTTCAGGAAGATGGATGGAAGATTTAACCATATTCGATTGAAAAATTTTAGAAGAGTACACTTAACGTTGTCTGGTAGTTTTTCCAAGAATACTAAAGGTATATTATCGAGTCCAGGAGCAGAATTTTTTGTAGTATTAAGGGCAAAGATAAGTTCATCTAAAGTTAAAGAAATATTGAAGAAACTATTATCTCTATCTTCACAATCGAGCTGTTGTTTTTCTGTGATAATTTTGTGTTGTTAATCTAGAGGCCGAGAAGCGATAAGAATATAATTTGATATTACTTGACGGATAGATCTAACGAAGGGGGATTTGGTCGTCTAAAATATTAAAATAAGTTAAATAATGTTAGAGATAGAACAGCAAGACCATATGGAGCCAGCCCAAACTGTAAAAGAAACTGATTCTAAATCGCTGATACCTGGAAAAGGAAACACAACCGTTTTGATTTAATTCATATGAACTAAATATTATTGCATGTGTAAAGACTCAGCAGACCGAATATAACGAAATAATATAAATGGTAACGAAAACTTACTCTAAGTAATAAGTCTCGATTTATAGAACGAAATGCGAAACATTTAAATACTACTGGATCTTGAATTTGCAACAGTAGTATAATAAACATTTGGCAATTTGTATTATTCCACTGGTACCATTTAAACTGCAAGATATTTTTGAACAAGTTATCGCTCTAAAAAAATAATTATTATGATTATATTTGCAAGCAAAATTCACAAAAATAATGCATAAAATATTTACCTCAATTTGCAGTTGATGTCCAATTTCAGATCCAATCAAAAATATTAAAATACCACAGAAAACCATTTCTATATATGGTCCCCCCCGATTTTTACTTGTAATCTAAAAATGATAAATAAAGTCATTATTTAAGTTTACTTCTTTATATAACATAATGATTCCTTTTGATCATTTTCTGGATGCGTTTAAATTGGAAAGTAGAAACTGTTACATAATGATTGCAATATATATATATATATATATATATATATATATATATATATATATATATATATATATATATATATATATATATATATATAATTTTGGAAGATCCGTAGATTTTGAATTATTTTGAAAATAAAATAAAAATTCTCAATATGAATATTTCACAGACAGAGTATCTTAAAATAGGAGATGATGAAGAAGATCCAGAGTTAAAAATTAGAAACACAAAAACATGCAATGAATATAAATATCTTGGATCTATAATATCTAAAGAAGACACTACCAAAAGATACATCGAAATCAGAACGCAGCAGGGAAAAAAAAAAGCGAAAAACATTCTAAACTCTCTACTATGGTCTAAAGATATTAGACAAGAAACGAAATTAAGAATCTATCGAACCTTGGTAGAGCCTATTATGACTTATGGTTCAGAAGTTTGGCAGATCACGAAACAAGATAGAATATATATATATATATATATATATATATATATATATATATATATAATATATATATATATATATATATATATATATATATATATATATATATATATATATATATATATATATATATATATATATATATATATATATATATATATATATATATATATATATGGCCTAAGAGGAGAAATTCGTCAAACTTCCCGTGCTCGAATCGGTATCAATAAAGTGTTATGATCATTTCGGCCTATCCCAGCCTCATTCATCAGACACTTGGGCTGATACCAATTACCAATTCAAACTCGCAAACTCGGAAAGCCCAACGAATGTCTCCCAAAACTTCACTACAACAGTAGTTAGCTACAAAGGCGCCACCTGCTTTGGAGGCCGTGAACGAAAACGATATGATAATATCGTTTTCTGTATTCTCTGCGTTATGCGAAATGTCTAAAAGATTAATGCCCGATTTCACCGACGATACCTAAATATTAAGAATTATCTAAGCGGGCTTAGGTACTTCCTAACTCTAAAACGGATTTCACCATACGCTAAGAATTTCCTAAACCGCTTAAGCATCACCTAATGGTAGGATACGTTTTGCGATCTCCCTAAACAGTTTAGGTATTACTTATAGTTAAAAGTGAGGTTATGATTTAACAGTTTTGACGGATGTATTTTTTGTATTATTTTATATTAATTAATTGTTGCTTTGGTACTATTTATAAAATGGAAGCACTACAGTTTATCGAAAATCTAGATCGATTCGATTCCTGATCTGATTCTGGAGAAGAAACAGAAAGAAGACCTCGAGTTATCAAGAATCGACCAAAGTATTTTGAAACTTTGGACAATGTGGATTTTTTTAGAAGGTTTCGAATGTCTGTCTAAACCAACAGTTTTATATGTGTTGGAACAAATAGAAAATGATATTCTACCTAACAAACTGGTATTTTCTTTTAAAAACCTATTCATGATTTCATTAAAAGTGTATTATTAAAAATATAAAATAAAAAACAATTTTCAATATGTTTTATTTTAAAATTATTTCAATAATGACAATAGAGCTGGTGGCACTTATCTGAAATTAGATCTAGATAAAAAATGTATTATACTGTACATTGTAATCAACTCATTTTTAATTTTATTTAATATGCTCTCCGCCTATTTAATATGAAATTTACAGTCCTTTTCTTTTCCTCCATTTCACTAGACGTATATAAATAATTTAAAAAACTAAACAAGCCTTATTTACAAATAACTAACTACTAATTAAAATAACTATAACACGGCAAAACTGAATAAAACCAACTTGGAAAACAAACAATTCAATAACAAATAAAAAAGTAAGGTTGTGACTTCTTATTCTTCTTTTTATTTATCAATAATTGTTCAAACGTACCCAAAGTAATACCTAAGAAAGAATTTCCTAGATAAGCAGTTCTTTTAGTTGTGAAACGCTAGTGTTCCTAAGTATTGACTTAGGAAGTTCTTTTCGATAAGAATTACTTTTGAAGGCAACTGTTTAAGTATCGTTGGTGAAATCGGGCATAAATCTTTTAGCGAAAGCTGCTATCGCTTTATTGAATTAAATGGCCAAATATATGGCCTAGGAGGACAAATTCATTAAACTTTCCGTGCTCGAATCGCTATCAATAAAGTGTTATGATCATTTCGGCCTATCCCAGCCTCATCAAACACTTGGGCTGAGACCAATTCAAACTCGAAAAGTCCAACGAATGTCTCCCAAAACTACAACAGTAGTTAGCTACAAAGGCGCCACCTGTTTTGGCGGCCGTGAACGAAAACGATATGATAATATCGTTTCTCTAGGTTTCTCTAGGTTAGCTCTAGGTTTCATTGTACTAACCGCGAAAATCTTTCAGAACATATATATTGTCATGATATGTAAAATCGAGAAAAATATTGGTTTGCTAAATATATTTCAAAGTTCAAAATAAAATAATTAAAATAATTTGACTAATAAACTACAAAAGATGACAGGAAAGAAATGGAAAGGAAACTTAAGCAAAATGAAAAGCAAATGGCAGAAATTGAACTAAGAGGAATAGAGAGAAAAGAAGTGATCATCCATGGAACAAGCGAGGCGAAAATACAATTTGGAGGGGATATTAGAAAAACACACCCAGTACCGTTTGTTAAAAATTTGAAAACCAAATTGCAACATGTTAAGATATTTTGACGATTGCAAAGAAACAATTAGAAACCATCTGAAAGAAGGAGCAGCATTATGGTATGAAAGCAAAGAAGATGAGTTTGAAAATTGAGCAGATTTCGAAAATAAATTTCTCAACTATTTCAGCTGTTATGCTATTATTCAGAAATCAACCAAGAGCTACACAATGGAAAATATCACGAGAAAATGGGAATATCTGAAGAAAGATATGCTTTGCAGATATATAACAATTCAAAATATCTGGAATACAAATATTCTACCGAACAGCTGGTAGAAATGATCAGCAGACATTTTGAGGAAACTTTGGAGGATCACGTGATTTTAAAAAACTATCAAGATATTTATAATTTGTGCCAATTCCTTAAATTAAAAGAAGCGAAAAGAAGAGAAATGAGAAATAGAAGACAACATGACCAATATAATGGACCGGAAAGAAGGTATCAATCAAATTATGACCAGAGAAACCGACATCCCCGATCAATAAACGAATTTAGGCCGAAGAAGAGAAAATTAAACAGAAGAGAAAAAGAGGAGGAAAAAAAAGAAGAAGAGTTCGAAAAAAAAGCAGGAAAACAAGATAGAGACAAGAGAAAAACAGGAAATAGAAGGTACAGAAGAATTGTTGGCAACCGATGATAAAACAGAAAGGAAGCAGGAAGAATAGGAAGTTATCATCAGAAAAATGAAAGGAATAGAAACGTGGTGCTCGGAATACCAAAGAGAATTAGAGGATAGAAAAAAAAACAGAAGAAGAAATAAGAGATGAGGACAGAGAAGAAATGGCAATGATGGACGAGAATCCAGAATTTTGTGAAGAAATATTATGGACAGTGAATACATGTGAACAAAATGAGGATGAAAGAAAAATAAAATGTGGAGAAAACATGGGAAAGGAAATAGAGAAGATTTTAGAAAATTATGAAGAAAGCCGAGTGGAGAAAAATTATGAACATTCTTTTAAAGTTCAAAACTTGGAAAAATTTAAATAGAAAACATATCCAATCCCGTATAAAGACAATCAATATACGGGATATTTTTAACATTCACAACATCTATCAGTATCATGAGTAGATTTTAATAACATAGTGAAATAATTTGATCCTGGAAAACTTATGTCATTTTTAAAAAATTAACAAAGAGTTTTCGGCAGATCAAATGACGGGGATTTGTCATGATATGTAAAATCGAGAAAAATATTGGTTTGCTAAATATATTTCAAAGTTCAAAATAAAATTATTAAAATAATTCGACTAATAAACTACAAATTATATTTCAAAGAAGTGAAAGTCCATCATCTTGGGATTACCTGTATTAAACAAAATTTAAGATATGCATAAATTATTTTCTTTGTAAAATATATTCGAGTGAAATTAGTGAAACCGGGGGCAATGCAAGCGGGTTTTCCAAATGGACTTACTGGTACAGTAATTAGGACAATATAATAGATGGTTAGAAATATATTTCTCTGTTAGTTCTTAATAATTTGTAGCAATCGATTAACCGATATTAATGGTTTTTAGGAAATTTATAATTGTAGGTAAAATTATTGTTTGTTGTCTAAATGAAGAGATGGGGAATTGTGGCGAGCTTTGATTGGAGGAGATTGAAAAAGGTAGGATGGTTTGTAAGAATGAGACTTAAGCTAGTTTTTTTAGGCAAAAAAGTTGGGCAGTTGGTTTCCAAGGGTGCAAGGCAAACGGCCGTTGTTCTCCAGAGGTAGGAAGCAGTAGAAGTGAATGTTTGTGAGTTTTCGTGGAGTTAGTGTATCTGACAGAAGCTGATCCAGTAAAATATTGTAAGTTATAATTTCTACTTATATTCCAAGAGTCAATGTTCAGGCTAGAACGAGAGATTCATTTTATCGTGAGGAGAAGATATTCCAAGAGTCACTGTTCAGGCTAGAACGAGAGATTTGGTTTATCGAGAGGAGAAGAGGCTAGCATAATTTGAACGATACGTGCATTTGAAGGAGATCATTAAAGACGATAAACTTGTAACAATTTGTTGTAAGATTGCTGATTACCTAGAAGACTGCTAAGAATAGATGGTGTAGGCAAGAAGGAACAAGGATTTGGACATCTCATCATCAGAGAGAGATAGTTTTGCTATTCATCAGTTTTTTTTAACAACACAATTTTTACAATTGCTTTAGAAAAGATAGGAATATTTTGATTAGGAGATTTAGAACAACAAATGTGATTTGAGATTTTAATTTATATTGTCTGTACTATTAATCTTGAAGGTTCACGTACGTAGAACAAACGTTTGATAATCATTATACGAGATAGTGTTTATTGAAGATATTTGAATGTGAATGTGATATATATATATATATATATATATATATATATATATATATATATATATATATATAATATATATATATATATAAATATAAATATATATATATATATATATATATATATATATAAATATATATATACTTTTATATAAATTTTAGAACACATTTTTAAAACAAAAAATAAAATAAGAAGAATATAACATCTTTAGTAATATTCGTGATAACTTAGTCTCACAGAAGACGATTATGCTCATAGATTTTCTATAATTTCAATTAAATTTAGCATTTTGATTAGAGAGATCTTTGGAGACAGACAATACTCGACATTACGATGACCACTACACTCCCTCCGAAGGGTGAGGATTAAAGAGAGATGGAAGAGAGACCTTATTTGAGGGTTCTTTGAGACAACTTTGTGAAACCTTAACATTTCTGAAATATATTGCAAGCAATGTTTTATGGAACTGAAAATGTTGAATCCGTCTTTCAATAGAAGCCCTATTCACTACTTTTTTATTTCATTGATGGTCAGGTCTACTTAAGTCTGATGATCTAGTTGGGTATCACGATGATGTCTGTATTCCAAAGCTACACTGATTAATTTAGTGAAATTGCTATATGGCTTATTCTGTTCATTATAGTTTCTTGGTGTTTTAGAAACCCTTTATTACCATTAAAAATATTTCCAAGGTTTCTCTTCACCTCCGGGTTTTGCTGGTACTTTTTTTGCCTCTTAATTCCCCTTTGTTCAACTCCAGAAATGCATTTTCTAATACTATGATCAGAGTCTGTACCTCTCGGAACACTTTCTGGCTAATGAAACAAATATAGAATCAGCGAGTCGATCTGATTATTCTCATTGTAGTATGGGTTGTATGTTGGGTTTTTGTCTTGTTTCCAAATTTGTTCCTACGAGTTGGGATGAAATAGTTTCAGGCATCCTTATTGGGGTAAGACTAAGGCTATAATCTCCCAAAGTTCTTCAACTCTCTGGAACATCGCATAAGGCAACACTGTATCCCTCGTGTCATGCATCCTCTGGGCATGATAGTGTTACACTTTGGGTTTAGGGAGCGCATTAGTTGCGAAACAAATCTGACCGTATAACGAGTAAGTTATAATGCAGGTGTCTGTGATACCCATTGACCGGGATAAGTATTAATGCTTGTATGTGTGTTTGTTGATGTGTCTGTGCCATGTTCAATATACAAATCTACAATAATGACATAGCTGCAGTTCACATACCACGTTCACATATTTATTTAGATATACCTTATTCACACTTCTCTTATTTTATATCGGCGCCCCCTTAATGGCTTCAGCCATCAAAATACTGAGCTAGTTGCAATTTATTAAAGCCCATAGTTCTAGTTATACTTGTTTTTCGTGGATCTGTCTTGTAAATATAGTCGGTTCCTTTTCACGAAAAATCTAGTGAAGTCTCGACCAGCCAACTGATTTACAGGTGAAAATGTATGCTCAATACGGTTTCTTACACAATAACAGTAAATTAAAAACGCAATGACTTCAGCGCCATTCCATAAAATCATTTGTCGAGCTTTTTACAATGCTGAACTATTTCGTTTTTTTGTATCTTGATTAGAACAGCTTTAAATCTACCTAAAGACTGGACACTATTTCCTTTTTTTAACCTTTGCTGTAGTGTCGCTTCATGAAATCCCACAGCTTTTGCTATAGAAACGCCATTATAAATAACTTTATAAACTTCGCACAAAATAACTTATGTCAAAGACTTGCGCTCTGATTTATGTTTGTAGTTTATGGAAAACAACAACCAAGATTTAGATGAATTGAATATTTAATTCCGAAATTAGTAAAAACAAAATTAATTTATGATAATGGGAAAAAATAAGCATTCGTAGTTTTGCCCCATAACTCTCGCGTATTTTTTGTCCCATTCGGCAACACTTTTAAAACCATCTGTTGAGATTTTAAGGACCTAACCTCAATCAAAACAGGGAAACTTCCAACTTGGAGGGAGGGGGAATTTCCAATGAAATACCAAAAGACATAAGAAAGATAAACCCAAACGACATCAAAGACATAAATAATAGATTTTCTTTAATTTTGGATTTCCTTGGGTGGAGGGATTTCCTTTTGTGCATCACCCGTGTAGCCGCCCCTTCTGCAACTAAAAGTAAAAATACTTACCAAAAATATTATTACTCCCCCGAAGGATAAAGTTCCAGTAAATATTATTGAAGCATAGCGCCATTTTACAAACAAATTAAATACTTCTACATCTCTAAAAAAAAAAAAAACGAAACATCGCCTATATATATATATATATATATATATATATATATATATATATATATATATATATATATATATATATATATATCCGGTTTTTTAGGCGTTACGCCCGTCCGGTAGGGATCTATGGAGGAGTATCACCGAGCCGCAAGCCCTTATCTCTTGCCGTACTGCTCCACCATAGGCCGATCAGATCCCAGCATATCCTAGTCTAAGCCGCAGATTCATCTAGAATTTTAAACTGCTGCGTTAGACTTTTTGTTTTCTGTACACCAAGCTGGGGCTCGACCCACATCCACTAAACCATTCGACAGTGAAGCGAATGAGAGGCAGCCGCACAGCCCGCTGAGCTATCTGACCGACATATATATATATATATATATATATATATATATATATATATATATATATATATATATATATATATATATATATATATATATATATATATATACAGATTGAACCAAATTAAAACGGAACATACAATTTAATACATGTCTGTTTGAACTGCATTTGAAATAGTGGACCAATTTAAAACTTGGACAAAAATAAATCCATACCTGGGTATAGACATTGTATAAAATATCGTTCAACTATCTGTCTCGTAACAATGTTGTTTGCGTAAGACGGGTTTGTCTAAGGCAGCGATAATAGTTCAGGAAGTGAAGCTCGAAAAAAGTTAAAACTTCGCAATTTTTTCGTCCTGCATGTATCCAGTTGAAATTTTAATAGAAGGTAGGTGATAGCCCAAGGATCAAAATCTATATCGAACCGAAGTGCGCTGAAGGGTTTTAGGGGTGAAATCTACCCCTAATTGTCAAAAATTATAAAATAACATATTAAACCTGAATATGGGTAAAATTTGGTTTGAATTAGTTAAATTATGATTATTTTATACTTTTGAATAGAGTTCCATCATATTTCAACCCTTAAAAAGCAACCCTTGTTAGAGATTAATGTAAAAAAATTACTTATTCTAAAAAAATGTTTTATCCTTGGATCGATTTGGATAAAAATTTGGATTTAAGCTTAATTCACCGGCTGCTTTATAGTTTATGTCATGTCGACGAAACCTGATTGTTCTTATTGGTGAAAACTACCCCTAATAGTCAAAAATTATAAAATAACATATTAAACCTGAATATGGGTAAAATTTGGTTTGAATTAATTAAATAATGATAGTTTCGTGCTTTTGAATAAAGTTCCATCATATTTCAACCCTTAAAAAGCGACCCTTATTAGAGATTAATATAAAAAAATTAGTAATGCGAAGAAAATGATTTCACCTTGAAACGATTTGCATAAAAATTTGGAATTAAGTTCAACTCACCCTCTGCTTTATAGTTTATGTCATGCCGATGAACCCTGATTGTTCTTAGGGCTGAAAACTACCCCTAATTTTCAAAAATTGTAAAATAATATTACAAATCTTAAGATGAGTGAAATTTGGTTTGGATTAGTTAAATAGTGATTTTTTATACTTTAAAATACAAATTCATACATTTTCAACCCTTAAAAATCAATTGTTATGAGTGCTATAGGTGAAAACAATTTTTTGCCAAAATTTTGCAACTTTTCAACTTTTGAAAATCACCCTTTACAACATTGCAGTTTTTATAAACTAATTTATAAGATATAAATTGAAAAAAGTAGAATTAAATACAAAAAAAATTATCAACATAAAAAGGCACCATAATTATATTCTTATACATTTACATAAGTAGTTGAAAATATTTACATTTATGGGTAAAACAATTATAATATTAATTTTATTCGTCATCAATTACATCTTCATCGTGATCTATGTCATCCTCACCTTCTTCAATTATTGGTGGACTGTTATTGCACCCTTCACCTGAGCACCCAGAACAAGTAGAGTTACAGTATAAACCAACTTTTCTGCACCCACATGAAACGCCGCATCCTTTTTTGCATTGGCAAAAAATAATTTTCAAAAGTTCATCGGGTGCAGGTTGTTTGTTCATGCATACGGGTAATAATATACCCATCTTTGGAATACCATCCCCAATCTGTTGCTCTGATATTTTCATTGCCAAGCCATAGACATATGAGCAGATGTTTTATTTTGTTGTATGGGATTTCAAAATAAGAACGCTTAAAATTTCGAATGTATAACACCCCACTAGCTAATATACCGGTTTTGTAGATTATTATGCTCCGAAATGTACTGTACTATACTAATGGAATATTCCGGAAAAAAATTAACTGGTTTTTTTAACGTATTTCCTTTAATTTTTAACGATAGAGTGTTTCTTCAAAAATGATTTGTAGAGGTTTTTAAGAGCTACAAGGATCTGTGAATTAAATCTTTTTGGAACCCTTGGTTTTTAAATGGGGTTAGTTTAAAGGGCTCGAAAAAGATGGTGCTTGATCGTAAATCGATGCTTTAAACGGCTATATCTCGCCAAATATTCATTGTACAACAAATCTAAATAAAGGATAATTTTAGTCATTAAAAAAGCTACAATTTGGTAATTTTTATTTTTTTCATATATTCAGTATTTTCGGGCATATTTAAAAAAAGGAGGGTAAAAAATATGAAATTGTAAATCGTTTCTCGCTTTAAGCTGTACTTTTTCTAAAACTAAGCATTTTAAATGGGTCAAACTTTTTGGACCTATTAACAATACATGTACAAAGGGAATTGCAGAAGGGTGAAGATCGATTTTAATTATGAGGGTGGTTAGGGGGTTGTTTTCATCTATTTTTTTCTTAAAAAATGAGGTATTGACCTTATTTTTATCATAATTCATTCAATTTTTGAGCTAGAGTCTTTTTTATGATAGGTCTATTTATGCTTTAAAAAAAGATTTTGTGAGTTGTCTTCCAAAATGCATCATTTTCCCGATATCTGACTTTGAATCTTTCAAATTTGGCATTTGAAGAAAACCGCTGAACATTGATAGGCCGAATTTCGGTTCCTATTATATCGCAAAAACATTTTAAAAAATGAATTGTATTTGTCTTTTTAAAAGCTACAAATTTGTTCTCTACAATTTTTTTGATAAAATGCACCATTTTCGAGTTATTCGCGAAAAATCGATTAAAAACGTGGATTTTTTCGTCTAAAAGTTGTTACTTTCAATCGCGAATAACTTATATCATTTTATAAAAAAAATGTATAGCACATTTTTTGTCTAGAATCACTTTTTTAATCGAAACCTCTAGTTAAAACGTAAAAAAAATTTTCACCCGGAGATGGGGTGGCAACCACCCCCTAGGCTTTGGCGCACTTTGGTTCGATATAGATTTTGATCCTTAGGCTATTACCTACCTTCTGTTAAATTTCCTCCCCACGCAAACCCACGCAGCACGAAAAAATTGCGAGGTGAAATACTTCATTTCCTGGACTATAACTGGTTTGACAGCATAATAAAATCGTAGATTTATGTGTAGCTTTCAATTTTTATGAGTTCAGAATCCAGCAGCCCGCAGAAGTATTGGGTTTTTATAATATAATTATTTGACAACCTTTTGTTGGCCAACCTCCTACAGCAGAATTGAGCCGAAATACATTATATTCCTATGTTCCGAATTTATTTCGTTCAATCTGTATATATATATATATATATATATATATATATATATATATATATAAATATATATATGTATATATATATATATATATATATATATATATATATATATATATACAGAAATGTCATAGAAGCCCCCGACTATCTAGAGTCAGCAAGTTCCTAAGACCAGAGGCTATAAAGAAGGAAGGAAGAAGCCCATGATTATTATTATTAGTTCTTATTTAGTTGTAGTAATTATCTCTGTAAATTGTAACTTAATTTTGAAAATAAAATATTTTTTTTGAGAAGTTCAAGTGCTTGTGACATATTTGGCGCTGCGTGAACAGGATCAACATCGTACAGAAACATATATCAGTTTCCTGGTCAACTTTAGTTGTTTAACGAGACCGATCGAACCTTGGAGAAGAAAGAAATGCATTGGAAATCAACAGTGATCATCCTTATGTAAGTTTTTCCTTTCTTTCCTTAATTTTTATGAGCACTTTTAACAATATTTCTCAAAACAGTGTTGAAAATTTAAATTTATTATTTGACAATTTGAATTTAAATATTATTAATAACTCGTCAACTCCTAATTTAAGAACTTCCATTTCTTGTAATAAAAAATCCGTATCTTCTAAGAAAAATTCCAAAATGCCTGTTACTAATAGCGATATTGCTAGTCTGTGTTCCACGTTACCAGAATTTTCGTCTAAAGAAGATCTTTCTACTTTTATTAAATCTGTAGACAACTTGTTAACATTCTTAGGTACCCAAGAACTTACAGAACCTCAGTTATTTATTCCTAATACTCACATTGTATCTCGTATAAAAGGAGATCCGAGAAATTTTTTGAATTATTCTAATAAATTAAGCTGGACAGATATTCGTCCTGCTTTGTTAACTAAATATGGAGATAGAAGGTCAGAAGACATTTTGGTAACTCAGTTATCGACAACAGTTCAAAAACATAACGAATCCTATGATCAGTATCATCAAAGAATTTCCACCAATTTAAATGATCTGCTTCAACATATTACTTTAAATGATAATCCTGCTACTGTAAATTTTAAAACGCCATATTTTAAGAACATTGCTTTAAAAACTTTTTGTTCGGGTATAAATGAACCATACTGCGAATATTTGTCTCATTTTGAAATAGAATCACTTGAAGCAGCACTTCAAAAGTGTATTGCTTATGATAATCATAAAAACCAGCAACAATATATGAACTTTTTAAAAAGCCAACAAACTAGAAAACCTTTGCTCAAACAGAGGCCACATAATCCAAACCAGTTTCCACGTAATAATCATAATAATAATAGGCCCACAAACTTCTCGCCCATGCAGTCAAATTACTTTAGACCACCATTTCAGAATAATCAAACAAATTTTAATACTTCACAACCAAATTCTAATTTTGCTTCTCAATCGTATAATAATAGTTCATCTAGAAATAATCAACCTCCAAATTTTCGACAAAATGTACAACATAGAATAAATAAATATAGGAATCCCCAAACTCAACAAAACACACATTCTCCTATGAGTGGCGTTCTAACATCCTCCACGAGAAATCACCAACCCATGACCGTTACAACTAATGGCCATCATTTCAATATTGCTGCAAATCAAATTCATAATTCCGAAGTTAACATTGAAAATTGTGATTCCGAACAAGTACCGGAAGAATATTTCGACCAAAACTATCAGGATTTTCCCCTAGTACCTCCCGAAGAACAACCACCTCCTGTATAAATCTGAATAATTTACAAAAATCTCCCCGGCTACCTTATTTTGTTACGCCTATGACTCGTCTTAAAGTTCTTATAGATTCTGGAGGATCAGATACTGTAATCTCACCGAAAGCTGTAAAATATTTTAATCAATCCCACATATACAAAAAACCTTTCACATTAACCTCTATGAATCGTACAACAAAATTTTTCCAAAATATTAAAACCCATTTATTATCTGAATATGGTATTAATGATCTCATTGATGCACGAATCGCAAATTGGAGCAAAGATTTTGATATTCTACTTGGAAATTATGATTTAGAACGTTTTAACTCCATACTAAATTATCAAACTAAAACATTAACCTTAACAAATTACAGAATTACAATTCATTTCGAGACATTATATTACAAAATTCCAGTTAACGTTCTAGACGGTGAAATTCTAGTACCCCGTGTAGACTTACAAAATTTTACATTACCAGAATCCATACACACAGCAAAAAACGGTTTCATTAATAACTTGACACTCCCTTATCCGATAAAATTATTAGAACCTATCCAAGTTCAAAAACTTGATGAGTATGAAATTTCAACCGGACCAACGCACTTTGTAGAATCTAATATTCGTACACAACATTTAAATAATGAAGAAAAAATAAAATACTTAACCTTTGCAGAAAATACAGAGATGTATTTTACGATGAGAAAAAGAATTTATCTTTCACGTCAGCAGTGAAGCATGAAATAAAAACAAAGGATGAAAATCCTATTTATGTTAAGGGATATAGGCATCCTAAGGCGATGCAGGAAGAAATTAGTCGACAAGTACAAAAATTATTAGATGATAACATTATTAGACCATCAATTTCTCCCTATTCGGCCCCAGTGTGGGTTGTACCGAAAAAGTCTGATGCTTCAGGCAAGAAAAAATTTAGAATGGTTATAGATTATAGAAAGTTAAACGAAAATACTATAGATGACAGATATCCTTTACCGAAAATAGACGAAATTTTAGATAATTTAGGTAAGGCTACATATTTTACAACACTAGACTTGGCTCAAGGTTATCACCAAATCGAAATTCATCCTAATTCTGTCCAAAAAACGGCATTTTCAGTGCCACATGGTCATTTTGAATTCTTACGTATGCCGTTCGGTTTAAAGAACAGCCCAGCAACCTTTGAAAGGCTAATGGACAATATTCTCCGTCCTCTCGTTCACAAATTTGTATTCGTCTATATGGACGATGTTATCATTTTCTCTAAATCTCTACACGAACATCTCGTTCACATTACCACTATATTCGATACCTTTAGAAAACATAATTTAAAAGTTCAATTAGATAAGTCTGAGTTTCTTACAAAAGAAGTGGCTTTCCTAGGACATGTAGTAACCACTGAAGGTATAAAACCCAATCCCTGCAAAATTGAAGCAATTCAAAAATACTCATTACCGAAAACTGTCAAGGAAATAAAGTCCTTTCTAGGATTAATCGGATTCTATAGGCGATTTATTCCAAATTTCGCGAAGATTACGTCTCCATTTTCTAGATGCACTCGTAAAGGTGCTGTAATAGATCCTAAAAATCCAAATTATTTGGAGTGTTTCGAAAAATGTAAACAACTCTTAACTAATGCTCCTGTTCTTCAATATCCTGATTTCGAAAAACCATTCGTACTTACTACCGATGCTTCTAATATAGCAATAGGATCAGTCCTATCTCAGAATAACCATCCCATTGCCTTTTATTCGAGGACCCTAAATTCTGCCGAACAAAATTACTCTACAATAGAAAAAGAATTATTGGCAATCTTAGATTCATGTAAACATTTTCGTATGTACTTATACAGTCAGAAATTTATAGTAGAAACTGATCACAACCCTCTTGTTTGGATCTACAAAGTTAAAGACCCTACTTCGAGATTAACTCGCTGGCGACTTAAGTTAGAGGATTACAATTTTGAAGTTAGATATAAAAAAGGAAAAGAAAACCAAGTAGCCGATGCCCTCAGCAGAATTCAAATAAATGCTCTAAGCTCCAGCTCAGAATGCGCTGAACCTCCAGATGCAATTGATGCTTTTGACGCAGAAAATTTTCTTGAGGAATTTGAAAATTTGCAAAATAATACCAACACACAACACACCGCTGTCGAACACCCTATCACAGGAATTGAAATATCACCCGAACCAATTAATCTATCGTCAAACCAAATTATATTTCAAACTAAATGTGCTAAATTTGAGTTACAATACAAAAAGATTTTTAATAAACATCGATACACTGTAACGCTCACCGATAACTGGCAAGCAGAAATAGCAGATGCATTGCAAAGTATCTTACGACCGAATCAAAAATTTGCCATTGCAATACCTCATGAATTTAGACCCTTTATTTGCAATTATTTTAAGGAGAAAATAAAATCAACGGTAAAGACAATATTCTGCAATAAATTGCTAAAAGATATAGAAGAAGAAGAACGACAAGTTGAATGTGTAGAAAAATATCACAGAGAAAACCATAATGGAATAGTGGAAACATATAAACATCTAAAACAAACTTTCTATTGGCCTTCTATGAAAACCACGATCTCGAATTTTATAAATAAATGTGAAATATGCTTAAAAAACAAATATGAAAGGCACCCTTACAAACTCCCACAGTTAGGGCCATTACTTGGACAAAAACCATTTGACATCTTACACATTGACATTTTTCATTGTAACAAAACATTATATTTAACAATAATAGATTCATTTTCTAAATATGGACAGTGTTATAAATTAAACGATAAAACATCTATTTCAATACTGAATAAACTTAGGCATTACTTTACACACCATAACTATCCAAAGAAGGTTGTATGCGATAGTGGCACAGAATTTAACTCAGCAGTCATAAAAGAATTTTTAAAACTCCATAAAATCGAAATTCATTTTACAACAGTTAATAACTCGTCTTCAAACTCCCCCGTAGACCGATTCCATTCTGCACTTACCGAAAAACTCAGGACCTTACGTGCCCAAAATCCTAATGATTCATTAGACGACATTTTGACACATGCCATTCTTATCTATAATCAATCGATTCACAGCTCTACAAATTTCTCACCCTTTTCAATCCTATATGGACCTTATGCCGAAGAAATCCATTTTGACTTTGACCTTCCCGTATACGAAACGTACAATCAAAGACATAAAGAGGAACTACAACCTTTTATCGATTATTTATACAATAAACAAAAAGAAAAAAGGCAGCAGATATTAGATAGACAGAACGAAAACGCTGAAGAAATTCCCGAGATAGATCTCACAAAAACTTTGTATGTTTCAAAAAAGAAACATAAACCAAAACTACAAGCACCCTATTCTATAATACATCCAGATAAACAAGAAAAAACAAAGATTTTAGGTAAAACAGATAAACAAAACCCAACAAGTACACATCTTAAGTTTGTTAAAAGAACAAGAAAATGTACAGACAAAAATACTCAAGCTCAAACTTGTTCACAGGAAAATCCTCGCCCTGGGCCGTCAACTCAGGATTCAGGAGATTCAGAATAATGGCTACTATGCTGAGGAGATAGGAAAAGCAAAAGAAATCTCCCATTACCATAGACACTTCCTTCATATTTCCCTAGACAATTTATCGAATATAATAGAAACTAGCCCAATAAACCAATTCCAATCTCATTTTAAGAAAACACCTCTCTCACTTCTTTATTCTCAATATAATCATATACGCGAACAAGTAAAAGATGATTTGCATAAGATCACTCGCAAACAGAAAAGAGGACTCTTTAACTTTCTCGGAACTGCCATCAAATATATAACAGGTAACCCAGATGACTCTGACCTTGATCTATTAAAAACACATATTATTGCAATAGAAAATAAACAAAATGAAATAATCAAAAAATTTAACAATCGATTCATATGGACAATCAATTAATACAAGATTCGATAAGCTCTTGGAAAAGATAAATAATGATAATGCTGCTCTTGTAGCTGCAGTTAGTAAGTTTTCTGCAGATTTTGATAGTTATTTGATTTTGCATAATGAAATAGTAAACATTCAAAACATTAACGAATTTTTAATGAAACTAATTAGGACCATAACTTTAGCCCAATTAAATATTCCAAATATCGAATTATTCACGTTAAAAGAATTAGACAGTTTAAAAGAAAATCTTCTTAAAATATATCCTAGAAATTCGCTTCTTGTCAGTGATGAACATCCGTATGAACTAATCGAAGCATCCAAAATGTTAGTCTGTGTAACCGCCAAAACAATGCTCATATTAATTAAAATACCTATTCTCCACGAAACTTCCTATACCACCTTTAAGATTTATCCGATCCCAAACAAAGATCACATCATGATTTTACCACCTACACCCTACTATGTTAACAACAAATGGTTCGAAAACTGCATTGGAGAAAGTGACCACATAATTTGTACAAAAAACGTACAATCCCATTGTACAATACCAAATGTCCATAATTGCACCAAGACCATAGCGACAGAGAACTTTTTCCAAGAAACCAGCAAAGTGATATTACTTGGAATAATCCATACAATAATAATTCAACAATACGAAGTAAAATCAACCAGTATACTAACAACAGAAGAACCAATCGTCATTGAGGGAGTCTACTTTAACAAGAAAACATCCGAAGATATTTCAGTACCAAAAATAGTTCCCATAAAATTACTTCCGGAACACCAGATAAAAATTGAGAAGTTAACGATTCCAAATACTCATGGCCAAATTCAACCCCTCGAAACGATGGATGTTTTACCACCACTTTCCATGGGACTGAGCACCACTTCAATTGTTATACTTTTCTCTGTTTTAGCATTTTTAGCAATATTAATAATTAAAAAACGAAAAAGAATTTCCCAAATTCTATTTGGCACGAAACTTCATCCTGCCCAAATTCAAATTCTGGACGAATTAATTGCAGAAGTTACTAGGACTTCGAGGACGAAGTCCGAACCAAAGGAGGGAGGAGAAATGTCATAGAAGCCCCCGACTATCTAGAGTCAGCAAGTTCCTAAGACCAGAGGCTATAAAGAAGGAAGGAAGAAGCCCACGATTATTATTATTAGTTCTTATTTAGTTGTAGTAATTATCTCTGTAAATTGTAACTTAATTTTGAAAATAAAATATTTTTTTTGAGAAGTTCAAGTGCTTGTGACATATTTATATATATATATATATATATATATATATATATATATATATATATATATGTATATATATATATATATATATATATATATATATATATATATATATATATATATGTATATATATATATATATATATATATATATATATATATATATATATATGTACATACATATACAGTATTGGAAGATTCAAAACGGAACATACGAATTATTAATACAATTATTAAGATCCCCTGACCTACAATTACCCAGTGTAAATTTCAATATAACGTCGCGATGTCTTATAATTAATTCATTTGTTCGACTGGACTCCTTCTCCAGTCGATATTTTTCGACTGCTGCGCACGTGCGCACCTTAATAATACGACTAATAGTTGATTGTGTCGGTATTGGCCTATCTTCATACGCACAAGTAAATAAATTTATATCACGGTACGAGTTGCCCCCATAATACCATTTTAAAATTTGTACTTTTTCTTTGTTTGTATACATGGTTTATGGTTAGAAACACTACTTTTATTTCAGCTTATGGCGTTATAATGAGAAGCAAAGTAAAGGGCATGTATTTGTTTTGCTCGGCCAGTGATGTTCCTTGGGACTGTTGCCAAATCGATAGATACCTTCGGCAAAAATCTGTAGATTTTGATGTATCATAAAAATCGTTTTAAATTTTAAATTATCAACAATATTTGGACTAATAAATATATTAAACTATACACTAACCAATTCAAATAAAATCTAATGAACACAAAAAAATTGTTACTTAATAAAACATTGTTATTATCTGCACAAAAACACAGAAAATCAGTGGACGATAGACAACAGTGTCGACGTACACCTGTCGAATACGCTATTAGAAATCGCCAAGGAGTAGCAATCCAGTCGAACTAATGAATTAATTATAAGACATCGCGACGTTATATTGAAATTTACACTGGGTAATTGCAGTTCAGGGGATCTTAATAATTGTATTAATAATTCGTATGTTCCGTTTTGAATCTTCCAATACTGTATATTGCTATGATGTGTTGTTTATGTATGAGCAATGAGTATTTTAAGATAACATATATGAGTATAGGGTTTTATCGCGGTTCTCAAAAGAATTAGTTTGTAAGTACTTTTAAAATTATCTTTATAATAATTATTATGAAATACACATATATATCTAATATAGACAATATGAATTTAGAACAACCTATCTTAAAATTGAAATTCTTACAATAATTAAATTATATTAACAAAATTTGGTACCTTTCTTTCTCTAAATGCCTAAATGAAACTGTTTTCCAAAATAAAGAGTTTAATCACCACTCAATATCTTCGTTATCAGCCTCGGTTATCCTTGTTTTTGTGAAATGGCTTTTTCTAAATACACCACCATGTTTTAATTATCAGCTTCCACCAGTTTAAAATATTTTTTTTCTTAATAGCATTTATAAATGGGCAAAATATTCTTCTTTCTTGTTTATTCTTCTTTTTAATAATCTTCTTTCTTATAATCTTATTTTTTCTTCCAATCACCATATAAATATTATAATTTTAATTTCTGCTAATCTCCATATACATAATATAATTTTTAATTTCCAATTAATACTCTCTTAATACAATTTTTTTAAATCTATATGTAATACACATTTAATACTATAAAACTTTAAATCACTGATTATTGCATACTGTACTGCATAACTAATACTCTAATACTGACCACTGTATACTATCTACTAATGAACTGCTTGTACTATTTTCTGACCGACAAACTAACTAACTTATTAATGAATTAACTCCATACTGTCCTCGATCCTCCAAATTACAGAGTATTTATATCAGTTTAATGTTCCAGAATATTCTTGAAAGAAATCCTATTCAAATGCTTCTATTTCATCAATATCTGAATGTTCTCGAATATTCTACTACGCAAATAAGGTTAACCTCCTTCTATTGACGTCTTATTTCAAAGATAAATTCTTTCCAGATAAATCTTAACTTTTCTATGGAGAATTTTATGGACATTTAGGCTTTCAGATCAAAATGTAAACTTATAATATGTAAATTAAACATCTTAAATTAATAAATAACACTATTTTAAATCCGTAATTATCATATTAAATGTCTACTTTCTGTTCAAATTCACTCTTATGTCATAATACAGTGTATATTTGCCTATACACATGGTACACCCAAATACATCTATAGTATGATAATTATTAAAAAAAAAACTTTTTAAACTTATTATTATGCTAATTTCTTAAAAATACCCTCATATAAATACTTTTTATAATATTCTCTAGTATATAACCTATAAATTATTTCTTTAATAATAATAACAATAAACAAATTTAGTACAAAATACAGAATAAGAATTAGTTTTCATCTTACACTAATTGAGGTTAGTTGTAATGTTTATAAAATGAAATAAGCAATTCATTTATCCCCTACAAATGATGACGAAAACTATCCAAAAATATAACAATGTAAACGTAATAGTATACCCGACAGACGCTGAACTTTTTGAAAAGAAAAGGCAAAAATACTTAGGCAAAAAGATTATAGAAGTAGGAGAGATATTGTATATCACATATATAATGAAAATTGTTGACGATAAATTGCCTTTATTAGTAGATTGTGGTTATCTAAAGTTAACAATAATGAGTATAAGTTGATTAAATTGTTGGTATCTGTCTTTTTGTTAATGGTTTTTTTCTTGAAAAATCTCGAGAAAGAATATTTTTGAATATTGCTCTCCGTGGATAGGACATTGTTATCATTTTAAGATCTAACGTTCTGTCGTTGTAAGTTGGTAGTAACGAATTCGCACCTAATTCTTTTGTTTCCGTTTCTGATAAGAATATTTATAACCTAACTTTTATATTGTGACTAAGTACATGTTCTATAATTATTTTGTAACATAATTTTATTTAAATCTTTATGTATATGTATTTTTATCTTTTAAATACGTGTTTAATAAAGAACGCCTATAATTTGTAGGGCTCAAATGAGTTGCCCATTTTATTTTATAAACATCACGACAACTAACTTCAATTAGTGTAAGATGAAAATAATTCTTATTCTGTAATTTGTAGTAATTTTGTTTATTGTAGCACCCTGATCTGTCGATATAAACAAAAACCACAGTTTATTAGGGTTGCAGTCAGAATATTGGCCAGGATGTTAAAAAAACACTCTTTTGACTTTTTGTCTAGCTTTCGGAATGGTTTTATTTCTTTTTCAAGACACTGTAATAAAACAAATATGTAAATATTTAAAAAATATCACAATTCTTCAGTGTAACTTACTATAGCAGTTGATTATTTATATAAGCATTGACACTCAACATTGATAACACACATTAAAATATAAAATCATGGACAAAATACATTCTAAAATTTTTAAAATTTAGGGTAAAGATAGTAAAACTTAGTTTATGGCATGTTTTACTGGTGTGTTTTAATTCATATGCATAGAGAATGGAAGGTAAAAACACTGTAATTAACGTGTAGTTAGGTGTACTTGATGTTATCTTTGTTTTCAAGAAATACTAGAGGCCCATCGTAGGTGATTATACTTTTTTAAACCTGTCTTAATGGTTTGCAACATATTATACATTCAGGTGTAATTTGTGTACAGGTAAATATTTATTTTATTTTATGTTTTTCTAGTAAATAACGTGACAAGTTGATAACCCTAGTTTTTACCGTTTCATAAACTTTTATTCTCAACATCCATCTAAGATGAAAACAACTTTGGTTTTGGCTCTAAAAACTAGGGTTATCAACTTGTCACACATCGCATTCAGAGACAAGGGACTAAAAAAGTTGAGATCTATACTAAAAGAGAATTCTTATCCCATAGGGCTGTTAAATTTTTCGGTTCTCACTGTTTCTCTCAACCAAAATTTTCATAACAATGAGATCCGACAATTGACATTGATACCTAACACATCAATATTACCATCTAAAATAACTTATGGTTGCCTACCCTACATTCTAGTTCTGACACCTAAGCTAATGAACATCTTCAAAAATGTTAGTGGCTTAAAAATTACAACCAAAAATGTGAAAACGGTATCGAAGCTTTACACAAAAACAAAAGATCCTTTCACAATACAGGAGTCATCGAATGTTGTTTATTCTATACCGTGTACTAATTGTAATAAAATTTACATAGGAGAATCATCTCGTAATTTTTACAGCAGGGTGATATCACATCGTAGTGATATAAAGACCAAAAAAATCAATGCATGTGCATTGACAGAACATGCAATAACTCTGAAACGTGAATTCAATTTCGATGATTCCTGTATTTTGGCAAAAGAAAAGAACCATTCAAAACGTGTTTTTTTCGAAATGTGTTTCATAAAATACAGCACATCTTACATCAATAAAAAGTCTAACATAGATAAACTAAGCAACATTTATTGTTATTTACTAGAAAAACACCACAAATAAAATAAATATTTACCTGTACATAAATTACACCTGTACGTATAATATGTTGCATACCATTAAGACAGGTTTTAAAAAGTATAATCACCTAAGATGGGCCTCTAGTATTTCTTGAAAAGAAAGAATTTATTACTCGACGTTTCGGCTCCCATTCTTGAGCCATTTTCAAGAGTGATAGGGTTTCGTTCGAATTCGTGACGCTATACAATACAAAAGTAAATTAAGTAAGCTCGGTGACGCCGAGGTGTAGCGTGCTGACGCTGTCCTTTTATTATAGTTGAATTAGCAGTTCTGGTTTCTTAACTTATATATATATATATATATATATATATAAATATAAATATATATACATATATACATATATATATATATATATATATATATATATATATATATATATATATATACATCTCCAATATAAATAAATTATTTAAAAATGAAAAATGACTTATTATTTGAGGGAGGTGGAAAAATCATATGTATAACAAGGAAGTAAAGTGCCTTTTCCTCCCTGGCATGATTACTGCCTTCCGATATGCGACGGAAAGTAAACACCATTCTCGGGAGGAAAAGCACTTTGCTCAGTGAAAAGCTTACAAAAAGTTTTATATTTTGTAAAAATATCGAAAGTAAAAATCGAAACGTCAGAAATAAACTTATTTTAAACTTTTATTGTGGCTTATTCCCAACGAAAATAATACTTGCATTAAGATGATAGAAGAAAAATAGCATTAGAATTTATTTTAATAATAACTTAAGGAAATAATATCTGTATAAGTAGAATATAACATAATATATAAGTTTTAATTAATAATTGATGTAAAAAAGAAATACAATTTTATAAATAGCATGGTTGCACTTAAGTGACTTAATACTTACTGTTTAATTCTTACAAGTTTCCTACAAATGTTAGTTATTAGTTGTCTTACATGTTTCTGATACTCTATGTCATCTGTATAACTACGCCTATTTTTAACGTCTTTATCAATAAACTGTTTAACATCTTCATTTAAACATTGCATCAGAAATTTAAAATGCATAACAAAATAACTTGCTATATATACTGGGGTCAAAGTAAACATGACTACGTGTGGAATCATAAATCCATAAATTCCTGCTTTTGCAAAATTGAAATTAAAAAATACATGTTTTATAAGCAGGGGTATAAGCTGATCATAACAGTTTGCATTGGACACTAGTGAAATAAATGAACTTAAAAATAAGAATATTCCCAAACAGTGTAATATTTTAAATACTAAATTTATTTTCTTAACTGTTTGTCTTAAAAACTTGTATTTTGAAGTATTTAATAATTTGCGAGTAGTCTTTAGAGAATTTGTAAGTTTTTGTACGGATTCAAAGTTTCTCATAATGTTTCCATAACTAGTGATCATCTAAAAACATAAAATGTAATTATTTATAATAATCTAAACGATATATTTTTTATAAAAGATATGACTTACTGTCAAGCTTTCGAATTTATTTTAATTCTTTTTCAAGACATCTGTTAACAAAGAAATATAAAAATCTCACGACTAGTAAGACAATTAACAATTATAACTAGTTAATTTTTATATTTCTTTGTTAACAGATGTATTCTTGAAAAATAATTAAAATAAATTCGAAAGCTTGACAGTAAGTCAAACAGTTTTCTTTGTCTTGTGGGCCAAATAGACTTCAAATAGATGTCCTTGACGAATATATATATATATATATATATATATATATATATATATATATATATATATATATATATATATATATATATATATATATATATATATATATATATATATATATATACAAACAACACTGTTTATTAGGGTTGCAGTCAGAATATTGGCCAGGATGTTAAAAAAACACTCTTTTGACTTTTTGTCGAGCTTTCGGAATGGTTTTATTCCTTTTTCAAGACACTGTAAAAGACAATTATGTAAATATTTAAAAAATATCACAATTCTTCAGTGTAACTATTTATAATTTATAAACTAATTTTACTAGTCGTTGAGATTATTTTTGTAAGCATTGACACTCAACATTTATACCACACATTAAAATATACAATTATGGACATATATCAAATGTCTCATTTTTGTATCAAGGGATATGTTGTGACTTTTGAAGATGGCATTCATTTTGTTAAAGACCGTTCTTGCCTTTCCCATGCGGCACTTTATTTCCTGTAAATTACTCCACTGTTCATCAATAATAGTTCCCAGGTAACAATACTGTTTTACTCCCTCTATCTGCCTCCCATTAATGTATAGATGAGTCCCGTTTATATTCTCCTTCGTTTTGTGGGTATTAATGTTTATTCCGTACTGTTGACTGTACTCGTATATTTTGTCCATTAGCCTCTGAAGTCCCTCTAAACTATCTGCTATCACCATGGTGTCGTCGGCATATCTAATATTGTTTACTCTTTCACCATTTAGAAGGATGCCTTCGTCTATTCCGTAAAAAGTCTCGTTAAAAATTTTCTCTGAGTACATATTAAATATCAACGGCGATAGGATACATTCCTGTCTAACTCCACGTAGTATTTTTATGTGATCTGTTTCTTCTCCGTTAATTTTCATGTATGCGGTCTGATTCCAATAGAGTTCTGAAATTATTCTGAGGTCTTTGTCATCCAGGTCTGCCTCTTTTAAAATGTTTATCATCTTTTGATGTTGAACTGTGTCTTACTATCGTACATCACTGGCACAAAGCTTAAAATCGACAATTGGAATTCAATACTAGAACGTCACTTTGCTCACAGATTAACTTAATGAATCAATAAAGGCCTTTATTTATGAATAAGTAATATTTTTCAATAGATTTTTAAATTTAACAAATACTAAATTCAGTAATAGCGAGATACAACTTTTAGAAAAAGGATTTAAACACAACTTGGCTTAACATAATAATCAAAAAACTTAAAAATATTTAGGTGTAGAATATAAAGTAGCATTAAATAAAACTGCCAGAAATATTGAAAAAATATTCTAATATAGCATGATACATGGACTAATAGAAATTCCGATGTCAAAAATCAACTTTGAGTTAGAATTCAATCATTAAGCAATATAGGCTACTTACTAGCAGTACTTACATATAGGCCATAACAGCCAGCTGCCAATGATTCTCCAATTAGAGTTATAGGTGGCTTCATTAGAATTAAGTAAACTGTTATCATAAAACATCCTATAATCAAACTATAGAAACTAATTCCACATATATACCGTTGTAATGGAGACCGATATAATATAGTAGCAAAATTTAATATCCAATAAAACTCATCATCTGAAAATTTAAAATCAATAAGTTACATGACTATTTATATACAAGAAAACTGTTTATTATATTTTAAATTTAATATAACATTTGATAAGTATATGTACATTATGCTTTTCCGTATCTAATATTTGATTTTCTACTTGTCGTCTATGGGTCTTCATCTCATATTTTCTTAATTCCCTCTCTACCGGTCTTTTGTCCTCTTTCTTTCCTCTCGGCCCAAGGTATTTATAGTTGAGTCCATGGTTCGCTACCCGTGCGTCGTTCATACCTGGCGAGATAAAACACATACATACTTTTTATCTAGCGTCATCATCTTCCATGCATGGAACTAAAGACAAACCAGCTATCGTCTGTTATTAAGTACAGACAAACGTTATGTTTATGAACGCTGTAAACTCAATACATCAAAAAGAGAAAGGTATAAAAAAGACGCTTGTAGACGTTTTCAGATTTTAAGTATAATTTGTGACGTTTTGGTTTGTTTACTTGTGACTGTTAGTTTATTGACTAACCAATTAACGTGTTCTCTGGCAAGTCGCTAGCGAACAGTTTAAGTACTAATTTGTATAGCATGCACATGTCGAAGCTGAATTTGTAGACTTCGATGTGTTACAAAACGTTGTCGAAGAGCAGAAATTCTTAAAAATCGATCTTGAATAGGGGTAGTTAGTTACCTGGTTTCGTCCTTGCCCTGTTCTGTGAGTACGATCCCCCGTTTCGAGAAATCTTTCTAATACGGGCTTTACACCAACAATAAATTCACATAGAAATTCATGAATTTATTCATCAATTTCTGTGTCAATAAATTCGTGAATTTCTTGGACGTAAAAGTTTCTTTGACTTCAAATAAATTTTTACATCAAGTGTCATTATTTCAGTAGTACCAATGGTTTTATTATTGGATGTTATTTATTGTTGTTTATTTGAATAAATATATATTTGGATTTGGAAATATAATCAGAATCAGAAAACAATATCGTTTTAAAGAGAAAATAGTGATTAAGATTGTACAAAAAATATAGCTGAATTCGTGAATTCTGTAAAGAGTAAGAACTTGAACAAGAGGTAAAAATAAGTGGAAATTACATTATAATTAGTGAAAACTTTGTATTTTAGACATAGAAGATAATTTCAAATAACTTTAGTAAGGACAACATAGATAAAGAAACAGAAAAAGTGGTAATTTGATTTTTTTATATGAAAGAACAAGAAAATCTAGCATTCATTACATACTAAAAATTAACTGTAGTTAGTATAAATGTTAATCAATTCATTGTGACTTTTAGAATGATGAAAGTCTTTATTTAAATACAATACCTGCCTCAACTAAGTAAAAGTAAAGAAGAGAGAAAGCTACAATACTTTTTATAATCTTTTAACCACTATTCATAATAAAATATATTCTCAAGAGATATTTACCTAATATAAATAAATAGCTATGTTTATTGTTGAAGGAATATTGAGATGTGTACAATTCTAATCACAAAGAGATATTGTAGAGAAATGAATACTTAAAATAAATAAAACATGGAAATAACCAGTAATACTTTACCACTAGTTTGTGAGCTGATTCTTTACAATTTTAATGATTTGTCTTTATTACAATTTGCTTTATTGAATAGTAGGGTAGGTTAGGACTAAACTATATAGGTGTATAAAAACAATAATTTTTAAATATATAATTTAAATAATAAATGAAGAATCATAATAACACAAATAAAAGCTAGTTTTAATATTTGTTATACGCAAACATCTATGATTTTTTTCTAAATAAAAACTGTACAGATTTTATCCGTAGGATATGGAATCCTGCACTTCTAAAGGAAGATAGTCAATTTAAGAAGAAAACTATGAATAATAAAGTATGAGAATAAGAAGAATGAATAAGAAAAAACAAAATAAGTAGCAGGCCAACGGCTTCATGTAGAAAAAGAGCACAACAGTAACATGTCAGAGAAATGGAATTGGTGAAGACATGCATTGAAAAGAAATAGATTTATTAGGTTTAAAAATTAAATTATACAAAGAAAAATTTAATAAAAAATAAAAAAAAAGTTCTATGTATATTAATGATGCGTCCAAGTCTTTCCCATAACACAAAAATATTTTATAGGGTTCTCAAACACCTTCAACTTAAGGAAGTTCAATAATGTCTTTATTTAGCAATTCATCTTCAAAATTGTCTCCACTTTGATTTTTCAATTGAATCATTTCAACTATACAGGCACTTTCATTGGCTAAAATTGGAAACTTTCTTCTTCCATACACATTCTGTTACATATCTGGAATTCATTGCACAAAATTTCAGGATGTACTAGTGGATTGTTTTAGTGGACAGTCTGAATGTGAATTGAAAATCTAATCAATAATATAGAATTATTCATACACCTGGTTCAAAAAAATAGATGAGTTGACTCAACGCAACGTTAATTAAAAAATCCTATCAATAATACAATATTATCCATACCTATGGTTTCTATCAATAATACAATATTATCCATACCTGGTTCAAAAAGAAAATATATCCAGGGAGTATCACCAAATTATCAGAATTTAAAATCTCTAAATTCTTTTTTTTGAGAATCATGAGCGGAATGTGACAGCCTAGGTACTATATCACTCCATACTTTTCATTTTGCAATCTTATAATACTTGGCATTTCAAAGAAAACCATTCTTTCCTGTTTCAGAAATCAATAGCATCCATATCTCTTGGAAAACGTTGATTAATCCATTTTTAAACTTTCAAGATGATAAAAACATTTACCTAATGACTAGACCAAGTAAAAGATAGGAGTGAAGAAAAAGGTAGAATTATATAATCTTTTATTAACAAATATTTACTATATATTCTCAAAGCGTTAAATAAATAATATTTGAAAAAAAAAACATGTAAGAAAGGGAAAAGTAAACAATATTTTAATAAAAACTAGAGTTTTCTGCCTCGAAATTTTATGTTTTTCCTAAAAAAAAAATACATAATATTATTTTCTGTCTTTTATTATAAAATAATAAACTTACCTCTTTTCCATAATAAATTATTACTTGACACACGACTTAATGCAAAGTTCAATTTGGTTCAATAATCAAAAACAAAATAATTATTATCCTTACTTCGCGCCAAATCTACACAGGTTGGTGATACTGAATTCACGTCCAATAAATGGGAAAAATAGAACATGTTCTATTTCGTCAATTTCTTCACGAAGTTATTCATGAATTTATTCACGGCAAAATTGGATGTCAAATTGTGCTTTACACAGGTCAAATTTGACCTTGAAGCGACTTCACGAATTTCTTCATGAATTTATTGTTGGTGTAAAGCCCGTATAACACCCGTGAGACGGATGTGTGGGACACATTTAAGCCGACGACCAATTCGTCGGTACTAGGTACTCCAACCTTCTTCTGACAGTATCACTGCTTGGGCACATTCATCTCGGGTTAAATTACGTGATTGACGCTCCATAATAAACACAATTAACAATAATTAACAATTAAACAGTAGCCGAATAAAATTCGTGAACACTTGGAAATTAGTATATTTATAGAATTAGTACATTTTTTGCTTCTTTTTGTTTTGTTGCAAAAAAACTATAGCGATAAACATACTCAATAAATATAGAGTGTATGAATAGCATAAACAAGGAGCTTGCAAAATATAAAATTACAATGGACATTTTTATTAACGCTTAATAAAATATTTTAATATTTCAAAGTGGTGGACATTTCTTACCCACCCTTACTCATACATATTTTTGGGCGTGTATGGGTTAACAGTGAGGGTTAGGAATTTTTTAGTTGTATATTTCCGACTGTGAATCTGTCAAAATATTCTCAAGCTGAGCGGACGGACTATAGCTGACTGTATTGCTGTAACCAATAGTTTTAAGGTTGATCTGCACCCCCCAAAAGACAAACTCCAAATTTAAAAAAAAATGAAAAAATTTGAGAAGGTATATATGATGACTTGAAGTATTTTAACAACTTTTAAGCAAACTTCATGTTTTTGAAAAAAAAACTACCTATTTTTTTTTTCAAGTATAAAGCGGGAAAAATAAACATACGATTTTGTTAATTTTTTTAACAGCATCAAGATATAACTATAAGAAATATATAAGCCAAATTCATTTCTACTATTCCTTTTTTATCCGCTTTATCTATATTCATTGTTTCATTGTCCTTGTCCTTGTCTTTATCCAATTTTTCTTCCAATTCTATTACTTCATTCTCGATTTTCATGGTGTTATTATTAAAATCCAACACTATATTCTTTTCCGATAATTCGTCTACTCCTACTATTATATCATGCGACATATTTGGCAATATCACACATTGTAGTGAAAAAAATTTCATTCCCAATCGTATCCTAATTCGTATCCCTTCATTTATCGTTGCTAACGTTCGTTTATTCGCGCCCACTATATTTACCCAGGTATATTATAAATTAAATTTGTCAAATTAACTTCTTCTATCAACTTTCTATTTACCAGCCAGATTTCAGAACCCGAATCTATCAAAATTTTTATGGGATTTTCATTTATAAACCCGTTTACATATTTTAAATTTGATCCATTTTCTTTATCCTTATGTCCTGCGAGTTTTATAAATTCCTTTGGGTGACAAAAATTCCGGTGTTTTTCTTTGTTTTTTGTGCGCGCCTTTGCGCAAATCCTCCTGTTGTCTTTCTGTACTTCTTCTGTCCTCGCATTGTTTCTCTTCCCGTATTCTTCTATTTGTGTGTTATTTACCTCTCTTCGCACTCCTTCTGGCCTTTCGGAGTTGTATCTGTTGTCCCAATATCCTTGTTCATTTGTCCTCCTGTAATTGTTATTTTCTTTATAGTCTGTGTATGTATTTCTATTGAGGTTTTCTCTGTATCTGTCTCGGTTTCCTTGCTGGTCCCTGGATTCGTATCTTTCTCTCCTGTTTTCTCTATTTTCGTATTCTCTTCTCGGGATGAATTCTCTTTTAGGTCGGTCTTAAAGATAATTTTGTCTCCTATCTCTGTTTTCTTGCATTTCTTGTGGTCTTCTAGTTTTTCTGTCTCGTAAATGTGATTCTCGTATTTGTAAAAATTGACAGAGACTATCAATGTCTTTGTAATTTTGCAAAGTGATGTGGTCTTCTGATGTTTCCTCAAACTATCTGGCAATCAATTCTACCAATTGTTCCGATGAGTAATTGTACTCTAAATGTTTGGCGTTGTTGTAGATCTGTAAAGCATATCCTTTTTCTGATACTCCCAACTTTTCATTATATTTTCCGTTCTGCAGTTCTTTGTTGATCTCCAATTGCCGTATTTTGCCCTAGAAATAGTTCAAAAATCTTTTCTCAAAGTTTTTTTAATTGGTAAATTCCTCTTCTTTACTACCAAACCATAAACTCGCCTCATCTTTAAGATTGTTCCTTATCGTTTCTTTGGCTGTTTCGAAGTTACCGATGTACCGCAGTTTCTTTTTTAAATTATTTATGAAAATTACTGGGTGTAATTTTTTTACGTCCCCGCCAAACCTTATTTTCACATCATCTGTTCTATGGATAAGCACTTCCATTCTTTCTCTAAAATTTTGTTGCGTCTTAATTTTCGCAATTTGTCTTTCGTTCTGCTTAACTTTTTCTTCTATTTCTCGCTTGTCTTCTTGTAACGTATTTTCAAATTTGATCACCAAGTTCTCTAGCTCCTTTTTATGATCGTTCTTTGTTTCCTTTTCGAAAATGTCTTCTTGTTCTAAATGTTCTTCTTGTTTTTTGTTTTCTTTACTTTTGCTTCTCGTTGCAGCCAATTGCTTATCTCTTGAAATATTATCCCCGCCAAATGCCAACTTTAAATTTCCTCGATTTGTTGCAAATACGGCAAATCCTCCGTTCAGCTAAATATAAATATTCGTCAAAAATTTTCAAAATGTTATCAAACGTCAATAAAAAAAAATTAAATAAATTGTTAGAAAATGTAAATTTAGATCAAAATTTTAAATGTCATAAAAATTGTACCAAATTATTATTCACTTGACCAAAAAAAAACTATAACCACCTATTGTATTTATTTTTCAAATTGTATCTCTTTCCAAATGTAACTAGTAGTACTTTTTTATCAGCCCTCACGTTCTGGCGCCAGTTGTTGTGATTTGCTTATAAAATTGTAAATCTACTTATATAGTCTGAAATGTAATAAATTTATCTTTATCAAACAAATCAAAAGCAAAGAATATCTCAGAGCTAAAAATAATTTTTATCTTTTTTTTTTAATTAAAACGTGGCTTTAAAGTATCTTCTGCTAGTTCCATTTAAGAAAGATCAACAAAAGGGAAAACAAATAATAGACAATCAATTCTGATATTAAAACAAGTGTTCTTTATTGTAAAATATATCCAATTAATTTAAAATTCCGTTGAGGATAAATCTTACACCATACACTATAAATAGAATAAAAAAATAATCAATCATCCATCAAATCACACATCTCTTAATGATCAATAAAAAATTAAATACACATATTTCTAAATCAAATTTCTCTTAATATAAAATTTTAGAAAGAATTATTGGTTCCTTGACTTCTTGCTTGGCTGTTTTAGCAGCCAAAACACACTGCGATTTGAAATGGGCGTATCACTTAAGCTGGATTTATAGTTTGACGGACTGTAGACGCAGACGCACTGGAAAAAGATCAACATAGACGTTTGTGTACTCCTATTTATAAATGAACGTAAACGCAAGACGGGACGTAAGCGAAACGCACTGCAACGGAAGAGTTGGTCAACTTTCAACTTTTACAGTGCGTTTCTTACGTCTGACCAATCAAAAGAAAGAATGGGTTATGTTCATTGCACCAATATTGAAATATGCCAAAAATTGATCTGGATCTTCTGTCTTCATCTTTAAAAAATAATTATAAGCATTCTCTATTTTTCTATTACGGTTTATTGGTCTTGTTTTATAACGTCTTGGTCGCCTTATTATTGTCCTTCTAGTTTTTTGCAATGCTACTGCACACAGCACAGCAGCAATCCTACAGCGCCAAGGAGCATACCTTCGTATATTTCACAATCCATTCTAACACGCAAAAAGGATAAAAAAAATATTATAATAAACAATAGTATAAACACACACCCTTTGTTTATTATGAATTCTGATTCCTATAATTGTATAATTTATAGGTTATATTGAATGTTGTGGGTCACCAATTATTGTCTTTACTCATGCGCAAAAATTCCACTACGTCCATTTATAAATTGAAAAAATATTTACAGTCCGTTTCTTACGTCTCCAGTGCGTCTACGTCTACAGTACGTCAAACTATAAATCCAGCTTTACTTTTCCACACTGCTTACGCCAGCCGACGACGGGTACAGCTGTTTTCGCAGTGGCGCCGGCCGGCGGGTAGTTTAATGACAACAAATGCATTATTCTCCATTCAAATTACTTTTGTCGGGAATACCTTTTTTGTTTGATTATCGTAGATGTTTTAAAAATAATTATCACATTTTTAATTTATATGTCTTAGCTAAATATAATATTGAATAAAAATTTGTGAAACGTGACTGCAAAAAACAACATGGTGTTTACTTTTAATAAATTTAAAATAACATAAAAATATTATTATCAAAAAAAAAATACAATTTGTTGTCACAAACAAACAAACAATTTCGCAGTTATAGCTTGAAAATTATTTCAAATCAAACTAACTGACCGTACGTTCATGAGATTTGACGTCATGCAGCCGATAAGGTGAAACTAAATGCCAATGATGAATAACACGTTTCACTATTAGTTTTCAGTATTTTTTAGCAATTTTCTTCAAAGTTTGAACACGCTTTTCTCGATTATTACTGGACATAAAAAGGTGAAAAAAAATCAACGATTGCAGAAAAAAAAAACTC